>JFBX01000622.1:315202-330208 GCA_001563135.1 Colletotrichum simmondsii | reverse complement strand
ATTTATTACTTATTAATAAAAAGTAAATAAATAATTAAAAATATATTAGTATTTAAAGTCTATAAAATAATAAATAGTATAGATATTACTTATATAATTTTTATTATACTTAAGAAAATTATAAATTAACTCGAACTTCTTACGATTTTTATAACTATATATATAGATTTATACTCGCTATATAAGTACCTCGTTAAGTTAAGTATTATAAAAAAAAAGAGGCTTATAATTAATATTATAGCCCTTAAGTAATTATATAAACGACGAGAGATTTTTAAAATTTATTAAATTAATAGAAATAATAACCTAACTAACGCTTTTATAAAAACTATACTTAATAAGGGGTTAAAATAATTTGTTAATAAAGGGAAAATAATAATATAAATAAAAGGATAGGTTATATATAAAAAATAAAAAAAAGAAGAAAAAGAGGTAGATTTAACGGGCTAGCCCGAGATCGAATTATACCTCTAATTACCGCTATTAAATAATAAAAAAAAGAGAAAGTTAGTATTAAATTAAAAGTTTAATTTAACCTCGTAGTAGCGTAGGGGCTACCGATTAACTATATAATTAATTATCGCAGCCTATCTAACCTATAATTAGAACCTCCTTTTTATACGTACGTAGTAAATTATATAGTTTAATTAAACTACTACTACGTCAACCCACGGTTCGAACTAATCGACCAATATCCCTGTGATAGGGATACCAACAAGAAGGTAGTAACCTGCACATGTAGCTCAGTCTATCGCATTGCGTCTTCATAACTTCGAATACTACCCAATCACGTGGCACCCATCACTTTGGAGGCAACTTGATGTTTGGAGGACGACCTGCAGACGGTGTCCCATTCAAGTTGCTTCAACTGAACTGTGCTTTAGAGCCAGCAAGTAAATCAAGATTATGGGGGTGCAATTCAATTACCATACCAGAACAAGTTTGATGATAAGCAAAGACCATAACATTCTTCAAAATGCGTAGCTTTGTATTGATTTGTCATGTTCTGACTTCTCTTTGTGGCAATTCACTTGTTACGAAAATTCCAAGATACGTGAATCACGCTTACAACGGGCTGGAGTGGGTTTGTGTGAACGTAGCCGATCCTGCGCAAATCCCATAGACTTGTTTGGAAAACAATTTCTTTGACTCCATTGTGACTCTTTGTACTAGGACACTCGAGACTCAACCACAGGTCTAGTATTCACAAACATCACACCCATATCGTACAACAGCCTCAGGCCATTTTAGGTATATCTGAAGGCTCTTCTACTATCGTCTTCCAGCTCACTTCAAACATCACCAAGCACAACATACAAAAGAACACGAAAGTATATGACAGGATTCCTCAAGAAGAAAAATACACACATCAAGGTCGCAAAAATGTGCATCATCTACTGCTGCACAGAAAAATGTATCCGATGCAGTCGCCCGATAAACTACTACGAGCGACGATTCCCCTGCCCAGAACGATACTGGTACATTGACGAGATCTCTGGTGCCGAGATTCCCACGTGCCCCAATGATCTTAGATGGATTACAGGTATGGAAGGATGGCGGCCTCATTGTGGTAGGTGCCCGCTCACAAATTTGGAATTTGACAATCGACCGGCACGGCGATAGTTGATGAAGATTGGCATCAAGGCGTTGGGGCAAAAGTTGTTATACGGTACCCAATCCATCGGGGTCTTTGTAGTTGATTTTGAATTCTGCCTTTACTGGACCTTTTCATATCTTCATCACAATTGACTTGGTGAATTTGAAGACACGTGTGACTTTTGGGGCTTTGACACTTGGAAGTACTTCATTAGGTTCTCACTTGTCCTCTTGAATGACTGCTGCAGCCTCAGTCTTTCTGTATCATCAGCTTCCGCCGTTTAACAAAGCAATTCTAGAAGAGATTTCCCTTCTCATTCATCCTGAGATTAGAAAACCCCGGTGTTTTGTTCCTTAAAAACTTTCTCTGCTAGAAAGCTGTCTCTGATGTCTGTTTTTGGACTTCAATCCGCTGTTCAGAAACTTGAATCTTCGACCTTGAACAAGACAAAGAAAAATCACTCGGAACCCTCGAAACTTTGGCTCTCTACTTTGACTGACCTCAAATGTACCAATGGTCAAGCCTCTTTATCGGGATGGGCTGCTGACATCAGCGCTGTGCCTTGCATCTTACATGCATGGCTTGCCCAGTTGTCCCCCAACCTCACCCATAAATTAGGAATCCTTTTCCATCTCCAAAGCGCAGCGATTGGCCATGTCGGAAATCCCACTCGAGACCCCTCAAGGCGGTTGCCAAGCCTGCGAAACCCAGCGTCTTCTCATCTTCTCTCTGGGCGGGAGCTACGCGTGACACTCGTCTCAACTTGATTGGAGATGCTCGACTAATCGTCGCAGAGGTATATGGGGAATGGGAACAAATCGATTAATGTCTTGCACTTTGTCTTGACGTGATTATAATCGTTGAAAAAAACTTTGCTGAAGTGTTTGCATGCGAAACGGCGCCAGAGCGCATTCGATTGGCAATGAGCATCGTCAATTTGCTGAAATTTCGCGCAATAACTAGAAGAGAAAAGTAGAGCCCATTCAATCAAGCTACGGACCCTGAAGGTAGCAGGGTGCATCGGCAAGTATCCACCCGAAGAGCCGGCGCCCCGTTGCGGCATTCCAGATATCAGACCCTAGCGGCATGACAGGCAACAGCTGGAAGAAAGCCCCCTTACGGTCAAACGTATCATCAACGACCTGATTGGAGAGCGAATAATTCAAGCCCCTATGGAACGTCAGTTAGCCTAGATGGACCGGTCTCCAAACGAAACCCCTCGTCCACATCTTTTTGGGAGCGAAAAAGATAGCCCTAGAGGAGGATTCACGCTAAATTCTGACAGGCGCGCGCGCAGAGGATGGTGGATCAACTTGTCTTTCCTTGGACCAGATTGGTATTAGTTTCTGGACCTTTTCCCGGGTCTGCGTAGTGCGCCACGTTGAGGGCGTGCTTGTCTGGGATGATATGTAAAGACAATATCCCTCTAGCAGACTACCATTAAGACGCTTCTCCTCCTAGTCATCCTGGCTGGTTTGCAGTTCTGGTAGACGGCCAATTCACAACCAAGCTGGTGTTCACAAAGTAGCATCACTCAACAACCACGGCCAAGAAAGATGGCAAGTCAAGTCAGCCAAGGGCTTGGAAACATGGCGGGCAACGGTACAGCCAAAGCAGGAAGCTTCCTCACCTTCTTAGTCGAAGATGTGCAGAAGTCGACTTCCTCGTACGCTACGGTAGTGATTCTCCTCGTCTTTGCGATCTTTGTCCACAAGTTCTCGTCGCCCGAGCTGGACAGCCGCGAGCCGCCAGCGATGAAGTCTCGGGTCCCAGTCATTGGGCACTTGATTGGCATGATCCAGCACCAGAGCCGGTACTTCAAGGTCTTGGAGTAGGTCCAACTACACCCGGAGATAGGCGTAGACAGGCGACGTAATGCTGACACTGACGCAGACGCCGGAACATGGGCATCGCGACGCTACCTATCCTGAATGGCAAGATGTACGGCATCTGGGACCCGATTCTAATCCAGGCCGTGTACCGAAACCGTAATCTTTCATTCGAGCCATTCGCAGTTGAGTTTGCGCAAAGGGAATTGGGCTTCAACAACGAGACGCTCAAGATCATTGAAAACGGCACCTTATTGCCTGAGTTCTTTGAGGGTATCCACGTTGGCATGGCGGCAGATAACCTCCATCGCATGAACGCCTCCGCTCTCGCATACGTATCTGATGCGTTGGACGATCTCTGTAGAGGGAACGAACCCTACGAAGCGACTAATTTCTGGATGTGGGTGCGGGACCTCATGTCTATGGCGACTACCGAGGCCCTGTACGGGCCCGGAAATCCGCTGAGAAAGGATGCAAGCTTGATGAAGGATACCTGGTGAGTTGTACCTCGTACACTTTGTGCAACGATCAAGAGGCCTCATACAAGTATAGGATCTTCGAATCGGACCTACCGGTGCTGATGCTGGGCATCGCGCCGTCCATCACGGCACGCAGATGCTTCAAAGCGAGAGCACGGCTTCAAGCGGCGTTGGGCGAGTACTACGGAAGCGATGGGGATTCGCATAAGGATGCATCGCAGATCGTCAGGAACCGCGCCAATGTTTTGCGAAAACACGGCATCCCAGGCAAGGAGGTGGGAATATTCGAGGTTGCGCTGCTACACGTGGCCACCTCCAACACTATTCCGACGTTGTTCTGGTTTATGGTGCACGTCTTTAGCCGTCCCGAGCTGGTGGCACGTCTGAGGGACGAACTCTTGCCAGTGGCGCAACATGGCGGTAACGGAGAGGTCACGCTTGACATTGGCACCCTCGACGACCGTTGTCCCTTGCTTGTGCGCTGCTATCGCGAGGCGATTCGCGTATCAAGTAAGGGAATGGGCAACCGACGTGTGCTGGAGGATACGACGATATCGGATGGTAGTGGGAAATCGTATCTCCTCAAGAAGGGGTGCAACGTGCAGATGTCATCTCAAGTCAGCCACAGCTTAGAGAAAGCTTGGGGAAAGGATCAGGAGTCGTTTGATCCAGATAGATTCATCGTCAAGACTGGGAAGGAACATGCCGAGACGGAGAAGCTGAAGCGGGCGGCCTTCATACCCTTTGGCGGTGGGAGACATCTGTGCCCTGGACGCAACTTTGCGTTTGCAGAGAATCTTGGCTTCGTGGCGTCTCTGTTGCTTGGATTCAATGTCGTGCCTCTGGACGGGAACATGGAACCGACGGCCAAGGTTCCCGAAGCAGCGGGATGTTCGATGACTGGAGCGGCCGTTAAACCCGTCGATGATGGCGAGGGTTATGGAGTGCGAGTTCGGAGGAGAGAGGGATGGGAGGGCGTGAAATGGCGGTACATTAGCTGAAACGGTTTGAGTAGATGTCTGGATGCAGTCAACATGAATGGCCTGAAATCTCCCACAAGCCGTTGAGCGCATGATCCCGTGAAGTGTCATTCCTTGATGATGTAAGGCCTGTGTGACCTTCAGTAGATCGCCAAGACCTCATGTCCGGAAACCAGGTTTAGGTATTGTCGGCGTGGCACAAGATCGTAGTGATTGGAGTGAATAAGCTAGTTCCCACGGAAATTGGGGTACGATGATGATGCTCCTGCGAGATTCGAGGGCGAGACCAGGGTGGAGCTGTCATGGAGCTTAGCTGGAGCAGTCTGCCAAGAAATTTGGAGCTGGAGAGCTGGAGCTGTAGCTCCGGAAGCTCAGCCACACGCTACACGTGACTGTCATCACCCATTGACGTCATGGCAGCATTGTCGGGTTCCAGCTAAGAACTGGCGGAAGGTGCGATACTTGGCCCGGTAGAGGGCTCTTTCTTCTATTGTCAGTGCTGTTTATTGTTCTTATTCCCTAGATTCCTTAATAGAAATGCTTCTTTTTCCATAGTTGAGCATATAAAACACCACGATCCGAAAACAGACGTCGAAAATGAGCTACGCGTTCCGTCGCGTATGCTTGCAACTCCCTGCCAGCTTCGGACCTAAGCATGGTCCGCTGCGTCAAGCTTTCCGCCCAGCCGGGCCCGGCATTGTCACAAGACAGATCCCGGTGAACAGACGCGTGTTTGGGCTCTCCACGAGACGGCAAGGCGACCTCGACGACGCCAAGGCAAAGAAGGCCAACCAAGATGACATGTCCAAGGAGGAAGAAAGGGAGAAGCTGGAGCGTGACGAGCAGATTGCTTTGAGAAAGCAGGAGGAAAGGCCATGGCACCGCGCCGGAGACGAGACGGAGCAGCGAGAGCTGTGCAAAGATCCCACAAACGGCGATAAGACTCGAGGTAGGCCGGCTCTGGTGTCCCCTGCGGCCGAGCACACGTGCAGTGCATGATTACTTACTATTAGCCAGGACGACTACTCACGACACCAACGAGGCTCTTGAAGCTCATACTACCGTTGCCCTTCCACGCCGAACAAGCGCGGAACATACAGTCTTCCAAAGATAAGAAGGACGATGACAGGGAATCAATCGCCCCGCTTGCCCTGCTTGTTCACCCTCAGCAGCCTTTGTCCTACCTCGAAAGACTACTCCAGGCTGAAATCCCGCCCATCGACGATGGTCGTCGAGAGCGAATTCCAAAGATATACTTCCGAGCAGAGGGAGACCACAAGGATGAGCAACAGGACAAGAGCGCATCGCAGAAGAAGGAGGGCAACGTCGCCTCTTACTCGGGTCTAGGCCACAAGGGCCCAAAGAAGGACCGCGATGAGACGAATTGGGTCAGATGGAGTAGCAGTACCGAGGTTGGCGACTTCATCCGAGACGCTGCTCGCGGCCGAGAGTTTGCAATTGGCATCGAGGGTTACAAAGAAGAGTTGCGGGTAGCTGTGCCGAGCTTCAATGACCGCACATACTACATGCGCGTTCGACTGCGGAGAATGTCTCGCCGCGTCGAGGAGTTGGCGAAGCTCAAGCAAGAATGCGACTCCCTTGCGCACCGTGGAGCACATCGCATGGCACAGGGAGGGTTCGGCCTCCTCGCCGGTTGGTGGGGAGTCGTGTATTATGTCACCTTCCACACCGATGCCGGCTGGGATCTCGTCGAGCCAGTAACGTACCTGGCTGGCTTAACAACCATCATGGGCGGTTACTTGTGGTTCCTATACATCAGCAAAGACCTCAGCTACAAAGCGGCCTTGAACATTACCGTCTCAAAGCGACAGCAGGCACTGTATCAGGAGCGGGGCTTCGATCCCTCGGCTTGGGAGGCGCTCGTCCACGAAGCCAACTCGTTGCGTCGCGAGGTTCGGTTTGTGGCGACCGAGTACGATGTTGACTGGGACGAAACAAAGGATCTTGGCGGAGAGGAAGTCATGGAAGTTCTAGACAAAGAGAAGAAGGGTAGACGTCGGAGCGACGAAGACGAAGACGACGCCGAAGAAGAGCGAGCAGAGCATAAACGCAAAGAAGACAAGAAGAAGGAAAAGTCTGACGATGGGAGCGAAAATAAGTCAGCATCATAGCAAGTTCCTAGAAACCTATTCCATGTGCGATACCCCTGTATGAATATAATAGCCACATTCTAGCATGATTAAAACAAACACGTTTCGGAGGACCCTCAGGTAGCCCTATCATCGTTTTGCGATAACACTGTGGATCTTCTGATGATGGCTGACTATTTCATCAAAGACATAGAACGCTGGAGATGGCATGCCCTCTGAAAATATCTGTACGTTGTCGGGAGATTTGTCATGCGGTGAGGTGGCATTTCTCCAGAGTTCAATCGCGGGGACAGATCACCAGTTGTCAGGGGAAAGGCTTTCTCATGCTATCGAGCTCCATCGGGTGACCGAACACCAGATTCGGTGTGTTCCGGTAAGGCCTGCCGAGACGGGACGGATCGGCTTCACCGAGATGCTCCGCTTTCAACCGCTACGGCCCACCACATGCCAATTCCACAAGGCGTGCAAGGCCAAGGGAGCGAGGAAGGCCTTGAAAGGGAGGGGAGCTCTGACCCCTAGGGGCCCAGACACCAAACCGCCCAACACCACCATCCCCGCCGCCAACGCCAACGGGAGAGCTTCACCCCACTTGGTTAACGCATCATCACACCACCACCCAACCAACAGGTCTCTGTTTGTCAGAATCTCGCAACCTTCCATATGGCCCTTCACTGAATGGCTGCGTCGACCTTCGAGAAGGGGCACTAGAATCCATCCCCAGATCTGGCGATACCTCTGCATCAACCGGGGGACATCAAGGCCTCGTCCGACGATCGAGTACAAAAGAACGACCGCTCGATATCACTCTGAGAAGCTGATCGACCCCGCCATTCTCCTCTTCCAGGCGTATCCCAAACGGCCACGACCCAACCCCCGATTGGACAACAAAGACGCCTTCCTCTCTTGTCAGTCTATCCTACCTCGCCGGGTCCCTAGGTACCCTACCTTGCCTTGCGTGCTCGCCCTCCGTCTCGTCCCCCTCCACCAGAAGCTAGAGCTCGGGCTACCAAGGTGTATCCGTACGGATAGAAGCGGTGCAGCTCCACCCCGCGGCCATGGCCCCCCAAATCATCCACCTCCCAGACGGACAGAAGTTTACGGTCACGCCCGTCTTTGCAGGCCTCTTTTTCAAGTCCCACGAGCTCAACACTCACAACAACCCTTTCCCCATCGGCTGGACGATCGTGCTTAATACCGAGGATGCGCAACTCGAGGTGGATGGTGTCGACGGGGAGCAGGGCGAGGAAGACCGCGCCCGTCGGCGACACATACACAGCTTCAAACAACCTACGCTACAGGGCGATAACCTCTTCATCTCGTCGATATCACAACCCTCGAGCTCCGAGTTTAAGCCCGCCGCGAGCCCGACACGCCAGATCGCCATGATGCTCTGGGTGACGCTCTACTGGTACTTCCATCAACCACAACCGTCACCTTACCTCACGACCGATGCATCGAGGCTAACGCCGGAAGAAGCGCGGCCGAAGGGCGAGTGGCGCATCAATATCAAGCGTGACGGGGTATTGCGTGGCAGGAATCTCATACCAAAACTTGAGCGCATGGGACTCATCGCCTCGCTGGACTCTGCGGTGGGGACGAACCTCAAGGACAATGGCGAGGAATGGTCGCAGATGTTTGTCTCGCGGCGCATGTTTTGGCAGATCCCGGGCCGGCTCTTCTTGTTCACCCTGCAGCGTACTAGTGCCGCATCGACAACGAACCCCGAATCGCCAAACGGGAGCAGGCCGACTTCACCTGCCCGAACCGAGTCGATTCACTCAAGGCATCATACGCCCATACACTCCCCACACCAATCCACGGGGGGCCGTTTCGATGTCGACCTTCCCGGAGGGCCTCCGCCGATGGCCATGGTCACGACCTTGAATTTCCCCATTGGACCGTTCTATTCTAGTTCACATCTGCCAACGTACTACCCGCCGGCGCCTTTGATGTATACGGTCACCAACGGCGTGCGCCACCCCATCCGCAGGAAGCCAGGCCGGATGGGCGAAGTCTTTTACTCGCGCTATGTGCCGAGCGTTGGGCAATATCTGTCATTTAGGGTAGCGTCACTTACACCAGAGCCTGTCCCCTACCTTGGACCCTTGGGCCCCAAGCCTGTCGAGAATAGCCACCTCGCCAGCCTATCCGACACAGAGCTGCTGCAGTCGTGGCTGGCAAACCCGCGAGTACAGAAGTTTTGGGGAGACTACTCGCCAGACTTTCTGAGTAATGCGCTGAGCTCCAAGCACTCGTTCCCGGTGATTGGCATGTGGGACGGAGTGCCGTTTGGGTATTTCGAGATTTACTGGGTCAAGGAAGATATCCTGGGCCAGAAGCTGGGGAACGACGCTGGGGACTATGACCGTGGCATCCACGTCTTTGTCGGCGAGGAGTGGGCGCGGGGACGGGTGCCGGCGTGGCTGACCAGCTTGGTGCACTGGTGCCTTACTGACGACTATCGCACGATGCATGTTTGTTTGGAGCCACGGATAGACAACGCGAGGTAAGACACTTCAGGAATATCGAGAACGAAAATAGCGGGCTAACTCTGGGGTCACAGATTCCTGCAGCATCTTCAATACGCGGGCTTTGCCAAAGAACGCGAGGTTGCGTTCCCTCACAAGCAGTCCTATCTGATGAAGTTGAATAGGGATGCCTGGGAAGGGCCAGCTTTGTGATGAATTGCGTGGGCTTTTTGTTTAACGAGAAGTCTTGGGAAAGAAGTACAGCACTATACGACACTATAGTTGGGGCGAAGAAGATCGCACTTGAGTGCTTACATGTGGTAGTGAGTAAATGCGCAGAGCCGATGTTGTGCTTATGATGGATGATATAGGAGATACCCGATTTACGTCTCGGAATAGAGGCTAGAATAATCGAAACAAAAAATAAACACATCGTTATATTACCTCGTCTTGCACACGTACCCTTGAGATCGTGACGGAATTTCTTCATGTGCTGTTTCTCTCAGGTGAGCTGTGTAATTACCTAAGATGCTTAACGCGACGACGTCACAGCGCAGTGCCCGAGTCGCGTGTCCGAGACGGGGGTTCCCAGTCCAGTAGCTTATATGGGTCTCATTCCCTTCGGCTACCTTATCCCGAGAATGTGGTTGGCTGCACGGCACGTGGGCGACGTACCCCGGTCGAGTGCTGCGCTGAGGCACTGAGACAGCGGTTATCTTGTGACCGACGTCCGACAATCGAAACCATCGGATGCCAACGCCCCAAACCTAAACCTTTCCAAAGGACGACCGCTCGCGATAAGACGATTTGACCGCCTCTCCCGTCTCTCGATGCCGGCTTCTTTCTGGATTCAATAACAGCGCTGTGCGAGGGAACTATGACCGGCCGATCGCCTTCGTCTTCCGGCCTTCTTCCCATGCCTGGATCACCGTCGTCGTCTTGGGCAGTTTACCGCGCCCGCTTATCTGCCCTCTTCCGAAATGCTGATACTCAGGTGATCGTGGCCTTTTGGCTACTCGGTGCGCTTGCTTGACCTCTTCGTGCTAGGTCTGTCTTTGTGCTGACGTGTAGGGATAGGCCTCATCAACAATGTCCTCTACGTAATCATCCTCTCCGCCGCCCAAGACCTCGTCGGCTCGTCCGTCCCGAAAGGCGTGGTCCTCCTCGCAGACGTCCTCCCCTCCTTCTTCACGAAATTGATCGCGCCCTACTTCATCCATCGCGTGCCTTACTCTCTCCGCGTACTGGTCCTCATCGCCCTGTCTTGCTCGGGCATGCTCCTCGTCGCCCTCACGCCGCCCACGAAATCCGTCGCCGTGAAGATGGTCGGCGTCGTCATCGCCAGCCTCAGCTCCGGCGGCGGCGAGCTCAGCTTCCTCGGGCTGACGCACTACTACGGCCCCATGAGCCTCGCGGGCTGGGGCAGCGGGACGGGTGCGGCGGGTCTGGTCGGGGCGGGTCTATACGTGGTGCTCACGGACTGGTGGGGCTTCAGCGTGCGGAACAGCCTGTTGTTCTCTGCTTGCTTGCCGTCCATCATGTTTGTGAGCTTCTTCGTCATATTGCCAAAGGGGCCGCTCAAGGCGGGACGGAAAGAGTACACGGTTGTTCCGGAGCAGGATTTGGAAGAGGAGGACGTTGAGGAGCTGTCGCAGAACGCGGCTTCGTCGGCTCTGCTTGCACCGGGACCCGCGACCACTTCGACGGCGTATTCGGTACAGCACGCTGATGCGCATAGCTTCGAACATAACTTGAAGAGGGCAAAGTCTCTCTTCTTCCCGTACATGTTGCCGCTGCTGCTGGTGTACATTGCCGAGTATACCATAAACCAGGGCGTTGCGCCGACGCTGCTCTTCCCGTTGGCGTCATCACCGTTCAAGGAGTTCCGCGAGTTCTATCCCATGTACGGATTCCTGTACCAGCTGGGCGTCTTCATATCAAGGTCCTCGACGCCGTTCTACCGGATCCACCGCCTCTATCTACCTTCACTACTGCAGATTGCCAACCTCGTGCTCCTGACGTGCCACGCGCTGTTCGATTTCATCCCGTCGGTGTACGTGGTGTTTTTGATTGTGTTTTGGGAGGGACTGCTGGGAGGCGCGGTATACGTCAACACCTTTGCGGAGATCATGGAAAAGGTACCGAGCGAGGACAGGGAATTCAGCTTGAGTGCAACAAGTGTGAGCGACAGCGGGGGTATCTGCATTGCCGGGTTCGTCGGCATCGTCATGGAGGTGCAGCTCTGCAATTGGCAGGTTGCGCATGGGCGTGATTGGTGCCGCAAGATCAAGGTTGGATGAGAGGAGACTATCAAGATGCTATTGCTGTGCAGCACCGGCGGCAGCGGCCTGTGTCGAGCGTGTGGGCCCCGCGACTGGAGAGGGTTCTGGTACGATGTTTTGCAAGAGGGGGTTGTCCCGTCGTCCACGATACAATCCGGGAACGGGCGCTTAGGTTACACGGGTTCGGGCCCGGGGGTTGGCCGGACGGGGGCGTTGATTAACGATGCTCAGCGCGGCGTGGCACGACTTTTGTTTTCTTCCCATTTGATTCGAGAACATTGTGATTCATCTGGGAGCGATTTGCATTACAGGCGTCAGCCACAGGATAGAACGGTCGGGTACTCCCTTGTCTCACTGGATTCGGCAATGCATGTCGATTGGGGATCATCAAAAGACATGTGTGGGCGGGCATGAAATCAAGCCAGGGCCCAGGGTGGTGAATGAGGCTGTTCCGACGTCAGACATTGTGCCACTTGCACGAGGGTCCACAAATATGTTTATAGGGGAGAATGGGGGCGCAATCGCTTGATTTTCTGGCATGACTTTTTTACCGTCTGGTCGAGGGAACAGCTGACACAACATGCCATAATGGGTCACCCTTTTTGTTTTTAATACCACAAACCATCAATGAGATCAATTAGATGAATCTTACTGGCAAAAGACAGATGCTAGATTCCAGATTCAAGTTTCAGTGATTTGCTCATTGCACCATGATTCATGGTGGTTGAAGAGATTTCCCGGGCCAATTGGGCGTTGATACGTTCGTTCTCGGGAGGGTCCCGGGGGGGCTAACGTTAGGGACAACGCTGCATTGGCAGGACGGGACCTGATGTTCCAACGACGTTGCACTGACCGCCGGGCGACCATTTGTTTGCATTATTTTCCAACTTGGCGCTGAAAAAAATTAGTAGGGAGAAAAGCTGAACTGATTAGCCTAGGCGGACTTGTTCCGTGTCCGGTGTTGCTGCCATTCTTCTACGGCGGTCAGCGGCGAGCGAGCGGCCAGCGACCGACCCAAGAAATTTTCTCATTCGCAGTCATTTGTTCTTCGGCGTCTTGTTGTATTAGCTTCCCATTCGCCTCGGGGTCTTAGTCTCGGTGGTAATTGTAGCCAAAGGTTGATTCATGCAGGAAATGATATTTGTTATCCGCCACTACTCTCGGTCCATTTCCTTGAAAATTTCTCTCCTTCTCTACTGTAAGGTCCCTTAAGGTGAGGCGTGCGGTCACCGGTGTAAGGCAGAGAAGGTAGTTACCGCTGGGCCTGTTCCGGTTCATCTTCGCCCAGAATTCTCGATTCTCTTACACTGAGATTTGGATCTGGCAGTCTCTTTGACGAAGATTCCTGGACTCGCCTTATCTGCACGACACGAAACAATTCTCCTTCCACTTCATCCCTGCTTTTATCAAATACGAATGGTATCATCAGCCCAGATACCTATTCAAGCAGTCACCGCTTCTGGTCTGGTACTACCTTATTCACACGGCCACCTCATCCGAATACACCTCCAAGCTCCGAGTAGGCCTCAGGTCTACATTCACCTCATATTTTGAGCTCGACCTGAGGTGCCAAGTGGTTCTAGATTACGGATCCAATATCCGTCGTTCCTTCCCCCTGCAACCTTCCCGCGCCCCTGCCGCAGCTTCCATTTCCATTTTCTATCCCACCTTCGACCTCGACCTGAGGCTCGGCCTGCAGTCCGTTACCTCATTCGGCTCTGACAACCCAAGGCCTGAGGAAACGGAAAGTGATACCACCACCGCCCTTTCCTCTCCTTCCCCTTGAAAAAGTAGCCGCACCTTGACCGGACTTTTTACATCTTCAACTTTTTCTGGATTCTTCCAATTCTTCCACCTTTCTCCCACTTTTTCCTCTCTCACGAAAAGAAGCCTCACGCTTCTACCCTTCACACCTCTTCCATTCACACATATTCACACCTGTAGGCGCTTCGGGCACAACTACACAATGGACGACACAGTCGAGCGCAACGGCGCGGGTGATCCGCATGACATGTCACATACCTCACCACAGCCGGCTTCCCTCATCACAGACCTAGCAGACCTGGACCTCTCTGAAGAAGTGAAGCCGCCCACATTCCACCTCTTCAAGCACCTTCCGCCCGAGATCCGCACAAAGATATGGCGTCTTGCGGCACCCAAGCCCGCTGTCGTGGAACGCGTATCCAACAGCACTACCTTGGCCTATGGACTTCACCGCCCTGTCCCAGCGCTCCTGCAGGTCTGTCAGGAATCTCGCGCCGAGATGCTCTACGATCCTGAGAACCCGCGTGGTCTTAGAGATGAGCAGTTTGAGATGCTGCATCTCTCCAGAGGACACCAGGCGCAAGGCAAGGGTGTGTACATGAATTATCGTCATGATACACTCCTCATCTATAGAGGTGAGTTTTGCCTTTCATCCACTTACCTCACTCTCCAAACAAAGAGGAAAATTATCAAAGACTAACACATTTACAGGACCGGCTCAGTCAATCATGCCCAGTGCTCTCTCCTTCGTCAACCTCCGCCATCTCGCCATGGAATGGGGCCTCCGCCCCTGCTGGGTGCAGGGCCACTGCCATGAGGGCGTCCGTCTCCTCCGGCAGTTCCCCAACCTCAAGACGATCACGCTCCTCGTCACCTTCCATCTCTTCAACTCGCTGCCTCTGGGTGAGTCGGGCAGAAAGCACCGCGAGCAGACGCAGAAGCGCCGGGCACTCAATGAGATCAAGTCGTGGGTTCTTGGAGAGATTGACCATGCTTTGGAGCAGGACGCCAATGCTCGTGCTGCTGCCAACAATGGTGCCAATGTCGATACTACCTCTGGCCCTTCATCTGAGTCTACAGCCACAACTTCAGCTGCGCCTCAGTCTTCTACACACACCACTGTTTCTCCGGCTATCTGGAATCCGCCCGAGGTCAGAGTCGTCCCAAAGACAAAGTACTGGAGCATGCCGGCGTTGGCCTAGAACGTCCCGGACGACATTGCTTTCCAGACTGCTATCCAAATCTTAATCGATGGGTCTCGGGCACTCGGCGAGATAAACATGGATATATATATCCCATGGGAAGTCATCAGCCGTGTTCATCGTTAGTGTTCCGCCAGCCAGCACTCCCTGGGGGTTCATGGGTATTAGCGGCGGAATGATACCCGTAAAGGAGGGAGAGGGCGGCGGTTCTCATGGCACGGTGGAATTCACAAGGAAACATGATGAGCTGGGTTATGGGGACATGAGGAAGTGTTATTCTCTTTCTGGTTCTTT
>JFBX01000622.1:294800-315192 GCA_001563135.1 Colletotrichum simmondsii | reverse complement strand
TGGGGGGGGGGGGGGGCTGCGGCATCAATGGGGTCTGGCAAAGGGCCATGGCTTTTGGCTTGGGTTTTGCATTCACGAACAAAAAGGGCATGATTGCGTAGGGGCGTTACTTGATTTTCTTTGATACCAAAATCGATAGATAGATCGATTACACACAACACCTCTCAGTTCTTACCTCTATGGTGGATTGACGAGAATAATACCCTATCCTCCGTACATGTATCGTTCCGAATGCATCGAAGCTATGTGAGGGTGTTGGTGAGAGCCTCAGGCGGGATGCGACGCTGTTGAGCATGATCATTCAGGGGAAGGGCCTATCGGAGGAGGGGCTGTTGTACCGCTGCAATACGGCTTGGGGGTCTTTGGCGCAAAGTGCAGCGGGAAGACTCCAGGCGCTGCGGATGACCCCCACGCCAGAGATACCAGCAATGGGAATCGCGGCCACGGCGCATCTTGGCAGAAAGGCCCATGGAGTGCATCAGATGTTTTGGGTCCAAACTTCGCACCGCATTTCGTATAGTGGAATGATTGTCTATCTCCTGGAACGGGATGCATTGCATTGCCATCTCCGAGATTCAGGTACGGCAGGCGCCTCGGTGGAATTATCTCGTGCGAGTGCGAGGCGCGATAGGGACTGTTGTTCGGGAATACGATGTGTGGCTTCGGAACACGGAGGGAGCTCGGTCGGATCTTTACCTCAGGGTGCGTTATCCAGATGGGGTCTTTCGGATTGTGTTGGTTCTGGGTTTTAGATGGTCTAGGCTTGTTTTATGGGTCATGCTCTTCTAGGGTACTAGGAGGTTATTATGGGATATTGTCACGACTAGGACGGAAGGGAGGATCTGTACTCTTTTTGCTGTATCTTCACTTGCATCTGCACTTGCATTTGAATTTGCTTGGCTAATTGTTCAGCGGAAGGAGTGTTAGAGAGGTAATGGTTCCGGTGAAGGGCCTGGCTGGTGGGCTGTCGCGCGATGAATGGGTGTGTAAGTGCTGTTGGTAGCTGTTGCTGTTCGATTGGACTGCTAACACGCAAGTCTCCTATGTTATTGCAAAAACATAAGTAATCGCCCTTCTTATTCTTTCAAAGCTTCTACTCCTGTTGGCGTTGTGCTCCCCTATATAAAGTGACTAATGTAGATATACGCATCAAGAAAATTCGAGGTGTACAGCGGTACCTCTCTCACGCATCGCGGCACCCAAAGTAAAGAGCGAAGATCCAACGACAGGCCCGCAAACCGGAGTCTCTCTTCATTTGCCAAACCCGCTCATCAAATCGTTCTAGAAAGCTTCCACACATGTTCTTTCCGACTTCTCCAATCGTAGAAATTTGGGGAAAGAAAAAGGAGGAATACTAAGAAGGTGCAGCTTGGGGAAAGTGATGCACCTATGACGCACCTGCCCTCACCACACGCTCCTTTCCCGGATTCGCTCAAGCGTCTTGGTGTCGTCACCGTCCAATTGCAGGACAGCTTCCAAACTTCAACTTCATCCATGATCTGGCCCTTTTGACGCGCAATACTGAAGCCATTCACTGCAAAGGGATTCTGTCGATAAGAAGAAAACCCGATATCAAAAGAGACCGAGAGCATTAAGCCTTATCAGATCGACTCATACACCCGTCCTCATAACGCCAAAATGATTCCCGCAAGATCCCTCACGCTCCGCCGCCTCGCCGCCACACGACCCGTCTCCAAACTCGGAGTCACGACCCTACCAACCCTCACCGCGGTGCGCCGGGTTGAGGGCCAGGTCCGGTGGAGCACGCATAATCCCAAGGAAGGCGATCTCGGTGGACCCGGTGGGCAGGAACCTGTGCCGTCTACGAGCAGTGCCGCGCAGAGCTGGTGAGTGATCCTCGTCTCATGTGACAAGATTCTCAATGGGAATCTTTGTGGTCGGATGTGTGTATTGTGATCCTGTGGTTAACGTGTTTTGGGGGACTAGGCCTACGCTAGTTGCTATTGCTGCTGTTGGACTTGGTGTTGGGAGCTATCTTGTTCATATGACGGGCAAATCCAAGGGCCAGGGGACGGTGATGGAGAAGGGGGAGTTTGATAAGTTGGCGGAGAGAGTTGCGTCGAGGAAGTAGAGACTGCTGGATTGGTGATTGAGTCTGAATGGATTCAAGCTCTGGCGAGATTTAAGGGATGTTTAGGTCAAAAGCTGTAAAGGGCCTGTGTAATTTCGAGATTGTGAGCAAGCTTACCGGCTGTCCAGATAAAGATTGAGTCTTTCTAGCGACGGGAGTCGACTATTTGACGTTGAAGTTGACTGATTCAGTTCATCTGATCTAGTATTTACTGGTGGCGACAGTTCTACATAGGTAGGCCTATTTTACTCGTCAACAGGTTGTCTTACCTCACTCGCTGTGAGTTTGAATACCTAGAATATGGACGTCAAAATCACGTTTCCCCTCGCCAGTCCCATGACGATCTTGTAATCACACTCGAGACCGGTGCAAGAATTTCTGAGAGGCATCCCTACGTTGACACCACGTCACTTTTAATATTCCTTCATGGGCATTCCTATTGTCAAACTTGATTTGTGTTTGAGTGCGCCATCACTCTGAGTTACCCAAGAAAGTACTAGCACAACCCGATCCATGGCTTCACCTGATTATTTGTCTCCTCAACTTATAGACTAAGGTAATAGAGGCTTACAACTCCTCGATGGCCTCATCTTATGTTCTTCCGGCTGATTGAACTTGGCTCACCTAGGAGTCTCATGAATCCTGTGGGGACGTTGGTCTTTCGTCAATGAGAATGTGTCCTTCCCGACTGACTTTCCTACACACAAATTGTCGACTTGTTCGGTGAAAACCGGCCGTTGGCCTCCAGAATAGATTCAACCTTGATCGGTAGGGAATTAGGGACATGGCCAATACCAGCAACGGCAGAATTAGAATAAAAAATAACATGATTACCTGGATCAACGTTCGATTTGTAGAAGAAAGAAAAAAGGGAGGTGAGGTTAAATCGGACGAGAAAACAGAGGCATAGCCACAGATGATACCTACTATGGATTCTGCATCTTTTCGTCAAGAGGGGCACTGTAAATGATTGTGACATCAAGATCTACCGAGCTTAGTAGCAGCGGTATAAACCAAGCATGTTCGTCTCAAGTTCACTGCTCGAAGTTTCCTTGGACATGGGTTCGTTCTTTCTTGATGTTGTTGGTGGAGCATCCGATGCTTATTGTTCTCTTACTTAAGCGGCAACTCGTCTAGACCCAGTCGAGAAACCCACCTCGAAAAGTTGTTTTCGGCCCTTTATTCTTTCAACAACTCAAAATGCGAGCATGACACACATGGGGCTCAGTATTCCCTTTATTCCCCTGATTGCTTAGAAAGCCAAAGCGTAGACCCGTTATTGCTTGATTCTTCGAGGGTTATGCCCACCTTCTGTATCTGTATTTCCGTAAACCCGTGATTTCATCACATACTACGTAGAACTTGCAGAAGGTTGTTGTGATCCACACATGCGAGATCCTTTCTTGATGGATATCACCTGGCGGATGCGCTTGGCAACTGAGCTTAAAATTTAGTCGCCGTACCTTAGTGCACAGTAGATTTACCGAAGAGACTGTCCAGAATAGCACTTGGGGCATGAGAAGGCCGCCATTGCGCGAGGTTGCAATCGTTCTCGGACATGACGTAGTATGCCAAAGCTTTCCATGGTTGCCCTCAATTTTGGACGACAGTTGCCAAATCAGTCGCAGGAGCATGATTCAAACGTCCGCCACCCTGTTGCGCACTCTCCCCTCTGCTCAGCCCTCATTGGCCTTACAGGGCTATGCTGGTGAGCTATGAGTAGGAGCCCCCCTGCAGGGGTCCCGCCGATCTACGCAGATATTTCCGCAGCGACGGGTTCCAGATCCCAGGAACGTTGGGTTTCTGATGGTTGATAAGCATCTCGCGCCGCCAACTACCGGTGGATCGGTCCGATCAGATATGCCCTCATTGCTCTCAGCGGTTGTCGACCGGCCAATGGCGTTCAGAACCGCTGGGCCCCAATTGTAACTCGGCTTCTGCGGCTACGCCGTACTCCACCCTGCCGAGTCTTGAGTAAGTTGGCCCGTATGGATTGCACTGACGAAATGGTAGGGAGAGCACAGCTTTTTCGGTCAGCTCTCGGAGGGTTATCGCAAAATCCGGTTTGACGGGGATAGTAGCTGTTTGTATCCGCGCGGGTGACGTGATTGAGGGATTTCAGGAGTTTGGATCTGGTTGCGATGTTGTTGAATTCTCTTTTTCGGTATTCAATGATATAAACGGAGGCCTTCGCCTTCGGGACTTTGGATGTCTTTTGATAACCAACCCAGTGTACTTGTCTGCAATCCCTTGCCTCACTTACACTCTTTCTAGACTTTGGCCTTGTACACGCAGCCATGCGGGGCTTCCTCACTACATCTACCCTCCTCTCTGGAGCAGCGGCCTTGGCTGTTCGCTGTAACAACGCTTCCAGCAATGGCTACGACTACATCGTCGTCGGAGGCGGTACCAGCGGTCTGGCTGTCGCCAACCGTCTGTCAGAGAACCCTGCCGTGTCTGTCCTGATCATTGAGGCCGGTGGCTCGGTTTTCGACAACGTCAACATCACCAACCCCAACGGATACGGTCTTGCCTTTGGCACCGACATTGACTTCGCCTTTCAAACGACCAACCAGACTTTCGGCGGCAATTCAGTCCAGACCATGCGTGCTGCCAAGGCTTTGGGAGGAACCAGCACTATCAACGGTTTGTGGTGATCATCGATTAAGAAAGACTGGACTCAGATGCTAACACCTTGAAGGACTGGCCTACACCCGCGCTGAAGCCTCCCAGATCGACGCATGGGAGCAACTTGGAAACGAGGGCTGGAATTGGGATTCTCTCTTCCCTTACTACCTCAAGAGCGAGCACTTCCAGACCCCGGAGCCCGCCCGCCAGGTCCCCGGCCGTCTCGAGTACGAGGCCGATGTTCACGGCGAAGACGGACCCCTCCTGACCGGCTGGACCTACGGCCAGACCAACGGAACCATGCCCGCCGTCCTGAACTCGACCTTCCAGAACCTCGGTCTGCCTTGGAACAAGGACGTCAACGGCGGAAACATGGTTGGCTTCTCCGTCTTCCCCCGCACCGTCGACCAGGCCAACGCCGTCCGTGAGGATGCCGCCCGCGCCTACTACTACCCCTACCAGAACCGCACCAACCTCAAGGTCCTTCTGAACACCAGCGCCCAGAAGCTCACCTGGAAGAACACCGCTGCTCTTCCCACTGCCGATGGTGTTCAGATCGTCTCCGCCGATGGCTCCAGCAGCGTTGTCAAGGCCAACAAGGAGGTCATCCTCTCCGCCGGTGCCCTCGTCTCCCCTCTCCTGCTCGAGCTCTCCGGTGTCGGCAGCGCCAACGTCCTGAAGCAGCACGGCATCAAGACCGTCGTCGACCTCCCCACCGTCGGCGAGAACCTCCAGGACCAGATGAACAACGGTCTCTCATTCGACATGAAGAACATGAGCATCGACGGCACCCTCACCACCGTCGCCTACCCCTCTGTCGCCCACGTCTTCGACAACGCCGACGAGGTCGCCGCCCAGATCAAGGAGGCACTCCCCGCCTACGCCGCAAAGGTCGCCTCTGTCAACGGCAACGTCACCCGCGCCTCCGACCTCCTGGAGTTCTTCCAGCTGCAGTGGTCCCTCATCTTCGAGTCCCAGATCCCCATCGCCGAGGTCCTCGTCAACGCCGGCTCGGGATCCTGGAGCAGTGAGTACTGGGGCCTCCTCCCCTTCGCCCGCGGCAGTGTCCACATCGGCGGCAACTCCACCTCCCGCGCCGTCATCAACCCCAACTACTTCATGCTGGATTGGGATCTGCTCGAGCAGGTCGAGATCGCGAAGTACATCCGCAAGCTGTACAGCACCGCGCCCTTCTCCACTTACACCGGAACTGAGACCCGTCCCGGCACGGACGTCGTCGCTGCCGATGCCGATGATGTCGCGGGCTGGGAGAGCTACATTAAGGGCAACTACCGTTCCAACTTCCACCCCGTTGGCACTGCTGCCATGATGCCCCGCGAGAAGGGCGGTGTTGTTGACGCCAGCCTCAAGGTCTACGGTACCGCCAACGTCCGCGTTGTTGACGCCTCTGTCCTGCCTTTCCAGGTGTGCGGCCACCTTGTCAGCACCTTGTACGCTGTTGCTGAGAGAGCGGCGGACCTTATTGCCAAGAGCTCGTAGAGAGGCTCTTGGTTCTCAAGACGACTGGGTCGAATTCCGACCACTTTCTTTCACATTTCTCAGTAAATATTATAAACCCAATTAGATGTTCATATCCATAGAGTAGAGTGTACAATAGCCACGCGACTTGGCCAATTAAATTCGAGTTGAAATCGTATCTCTATAATATGCGCTGGGAAATAGCCCAAAGTCTCTGAGATCTCGCATGGTTGTCGAAGATTACCTACAGAAAGCACCTAAGAAACGGTGTAGACAACCTTCTCTCCACTGATAGGACTCATGTGATCCTTCGGCGGCTCATTGAATTGCTTCGGACCAAAGAGCGGGATGCCTTCCGATGCGATGTTTTCGAGCCCTCCTGGCATCTGGCGAACTGGGTTTGCCTGTAACTTGACTTTTCCCAACGACGCTTCCGATCCGAGATAGTTTTAGAACTGCGTTGCAAACTCACGGGTTTCGAGGTTGGCTGGGAATGTGACGCCTGTAGATTGTCAACAAAGAAGGCCCATTGCGGATCAGTTGGCAAAAGGCCTGAGGTCACTCACCTTGGTATTGGATCTCTACGCCAAGACCCTCCCAGACTGCACCTACAACCGGCTTGATCCTGAGCTTCGATGGATCAAACCCTGCGAGAACCGGTGCTCGGAACACCGCCAGCTTTCCCTCGCTGACCAACGTATCGTGTACACGTTCGACAGACGGAGACTGCGAGACCGCGTCTATGCCGTAATGAACTCCGCCACTTATGCCGCAAACTTTGCGTACCGTTGCTTGCCAGTCAGCGTCTCTATAGTCAACTAGCTCGTCGTACGAATAAGGGGCTTGGCGCAGCATGTCGTGCTTTGCACTGCTGGCGGCACCGATGAGACGGATTCTCGTGCCAGAAGTCTTCTCAGCCAGACGCACAAGCTGTGCGGCCAAGAGCCCTAATGAGGTTGTTGCGCCGTATATGAAGACGTTCACGGGCTCTTCGTTAGCGAGTTTGAGGTGGTCGAAACTTCGTGATTGGGTGAATGGCCCCGGGAGCTCGAGTCGGCTGAAGACACCCTGAGCGGCTGTAAGTCCACACAGGCTGATGGTATCAGCTTCTTGGAACGACACCCCGATGGGAATATTCCATGTGAGGTCATAGTCAACGACGACGTACTCGGCAAAAGCTCCTGGGCGTTAGTTGACCGAACAAGCTACATATCCGTAGTCAGTACATCACTTGTCTGTTGAAAAGTCGTGGGCTGTTTAACTGACCGCCTTGCACGAAGCCAGCTACACGTGCTCCAACCTTGACACGAGGGTCATCGATATCTTGGATGTCTTTACCAACACTGGCGACCTCCCCAGCGAAGTCGCTGCCGATTACGCGGTACTCTTGGGCCGCAATTGGCTTGTAGGTATAGAGCGCGTCCACATGATTGAGCGCAACTGCTCTCACGCGGACGAGAATCTCTCTTGGTCCTGATTCCGGAGTCGGGATATCTTGTACAGCAACGGAATGCTCCTTTGGTCTTAAAGTCAGCGCTTTCATCGTAGTATCAGGAATCAAACTTGAGGCTCAGTCTCGGGAAAATGGGCTTATGAAAATCGAGTGAAGTGTATTCAGAGCTTCTCTTAATTGAGAGAATAAGAGATCCTATATATGACTAGCTGCTACGGGTGCACCTGGCGGAGAAACAAATGCTAAAGCACACGATCGAGTAACTTGACTTTCAAATTGATCTACTGATGTCGCGAAAACGCGAAAGTCCGTGGAGTCTGCATTCTTATATCTGTTAAACCCGGTCTGCAAGCTGACATGGACTTAAGCTCGCTGTTCTGTGAACTTAAATCCGACCTTGTTTCCCACACTCAAAGTCAGAGTCAGGTCTTGTCTGAGTCAGTGACCTCGGAGCTGAAAGAAAGCTTGAATACCTCTAATTCTTGGAACCTCGAGAGATCACCCAAGACTCACTGCTTAATCGCGTGCAGGTAAATAGAAACTTCAGGACTGAACATGCGATCTTCAACAAGGTAGCCCGCTGCCTCCACCAACCATGTTTGGCAGTCCTTGAGGATGACCTTTTTGCCAGATGAATCCTTCGCATCTCTGTTAGTATAGTATTGGCATTGCAGAAACAAATGTTTACAAAGAAGCGCCTCGGACGACCTGCCTAAGTAGTTGGCAGTCGTATACGCATGAAGTGTTCTGTTCAGAGAAATCGCGGCTGTTTGGAGAAGTCGAGCGAAAGTCTCACCTTGTCTTCGGCTGCGTTCAGAGTCTTCCCGGGAGCCTTTGCCTTGTATGCACTGACCTCGAACCCGCAAACAGGCCTCTCATCAATCTCTTCCACTCCCCAGTTGAGCATCGCGTCTTCGTCAAAGTGCTGAGCATCGACCCACTGCAGCGGAACTCTCTTTGTAGGGATATCTGAAGTGTTTGTGAGGTTATGACTGCGTTTGACCTCAAATTTGAAGCCATTACGCACGTCACCGGTAGCGTGAATCTTGACTCCAACATCAACTTCGGTATGAGAACGCACGAAGTACGCCCAGTGGTCTTTGAATGGTGAGCCGTTGTAAATCAGTAATTCGACCAAGAAAGCTCCAGGGGGTCCTGTCGGGGGCACGGTTGGCGGCGGTGGGGCCGGCGGCGGAGTTGAAGCCTTCTCGACAAGCTGCTGGGGCGGAGGTGGCGGTGGCGGAACATTGCCGGTATAAGAGGAAGACATTCTGGGATGATTTTCGGTGTATTTGAGTGCTTGGGAGTAACGCTTTGCAAAACAGCCGATGTGATTCTTTGATGTCGAAGTCGAGAGTTCTTGATCCTGTTGGGCAACTTCATGCACAATCAGGCAGCAACAGCAAGCGCTATGGACCCCAACACAATGTCTCAAGATTTCTTTGTCGCCTAGGGATCGCTTGAGCCACGCTATGCCATTGGCTCGGTGAGGCTCGCTCCCTGTGAAATAAAAATGAGTGGATTCGGAAAATTCACTCGTTCTGTAGAGTAGGTTGACACGTTTAGGAACTTTTTATGAACTTCGGTTTCAAGATATTGAGTCTATGAATCTACTAGTTTGAGGATATCCAAAGCAACGCTCGCTATATAAAACATGAAATATTAAGATATTGTTATGCTTTTCCCATGAAACATGAAATTGTAATAGTTGAGGTGATCAACTTATTGGGCCGCCGTCTCCTTTCCCTTGGACTCCTTCTTGGGCTTGGATGAGCCGGAGTTCCACTTCTTGACGCGGAAGAGGTAGTAAGAGATAACAGCAATGAAGATGTTGAAGAAGATGAAAGCCCAGACGATACCGAAGTTGCGCCAGCGCTCATCGTAGAAGATGTTGCTGCCGGCCAAGTATTGGTCGGCATTGCTGAGAGAGCAGTAGCGGCAAGCCTCGATAGCCTCGGGGTTCTGGAGCTGGCCAGGGGCCAGCTTGAGATAATCCGCCAGGTACTCGCCGCATGTCTGGTTGGCAGGCGGGTTGAAGACAGAGGTCTCGGTGGCGGAGCAAGTGACGGGTCGGCCTGACAGTTGAGTACCGACAATACCGGCAACCCAGTAGGTGAAGGGGGACACGCGGTACATGAAGATCCAAAAGCCGGGGAGGGCAGTGGGTGACTGCAAGACACCGCAGAAGGTCAAACTCATGAGGACCAGGAGAGTGACAACACCTGAGGCGGTCTGGGCGTCAGGGAAGGCGGCGATGGTCATGTGGGCGAAGGAGGATGCGTAAATCAGGAGCTGGATGGCGTAGAGCATGACCAAGACCTGGCGGACGGAGCCCTGAATGCCGATGATAGGGTAGTAGAAGCAAGCCCAGATGAGGATACCGGTGACGATTTGGTAGGGGATTTCGACAATGATGTTGGCAAACATGAATGCCTTCCAGGAGTAAGCCTTGCTAGGGCGTTCGCGGACCTCGTAGAGGGCACGCTGTGTAACGAAGTGAGGCTGGATCTGCTGGACAATGGTGGAGAAGATGGTGATGACCATGAAGACACCGAAGACAACGTTTTGCATGCCGGCCATAGTACCATCGGCCTTCCAGAAGGAGAAACCAATGAAGAGACCTGCAGCGATACCGAGGAAGAACTTGGCGAAGACGTAGTTGGGCATGCGCCAGTACTGCTGGAAGACACGACCGGTGACCTCCATAAGCTGGGTGCTGAAGGGCATGGCAAACTCAGAGTGGGCACCAGCATCTTCGCTGCCGGCGACCTCCTCGTGCTGCTTCTCGAGGTGAATCCTCTCGATCTCGGCCTCGACACCGTGGCGCTCGTTGCTAGACTTCCAGACGCTGTGCCAGTCTTCTCCCCTGGAGTTGGTTCCGTTGTTGACAATCTCGAGCATGTACTCAGCGGGATTCTCCTCGTCGCCGCATCTGCGAGCGCCATGGCCCTCAAAGTAGTTGAGAAGGGTGCGGGAATTGTCGCCGATGTCGCCAAAGTAGACGGTCTTACCGCCGCGGGCGAGGAAGAGTAGGCGGTCGAATTGCTGGAAGAGGATAGCGCTGGGTTGATGGACGGTGCAGAGGACGGCTTGACCGGCATCAGCCAGCTTGCGGAGGAAAGCGCAAATGGCCCAGGAGCTCTGAGAGTCGAGACCACTGGTAGGCTCATCAAGGAAGAGAAGAAGCTTAGGCTTAGCAGCCAATTCGACACCAATGGTAAGAAGCTTGCGCTGTTCGACGTTCAATCCCTCGCCGGGAACACCAACGACGGCATCGGCAAAGTCGCGCATATTGAGCATGTCGATAACCTCCTCGACGAAAGCGAACTTCTCCTCCTTGGAAACAGTCTTGGGCTGGCGAAGCATGGCGCTGAAGCGCAAGCTCTCGCGGACGGTGGCGGTAGCCAAGTGAAGATCTGGACAATGTTAGTTGAGTGTTCAAACAATATTGAGAAGGAGAGGATGCATACCTTGCTGCTGAACGTAGCCAGTCTTGCGTTGGAAGCTGGCGTCAAGAGGCTTACCGTTAACAAACATGTCGCCAGTGATGACACCCATGGTAGTTCGCTGAGCCAAGACATCGAGAAGAGTCGTCTTTCCGGCGCCGGAGACACCCATGAGGGCAGTGAGAGTTCCGGGCTTCACCCAGCCATCGACGTGGTCAAGCAGACGGCGGGGTTCGCCCTTGATCTCAATATCGTAGACGACGTCTTTCCAAGTGAAAATGTCCTTCTGGGGCGGGATTGAGTTGACGTTGGCCTCAGTCTCCTGGTCCTTGGAAACAGCCATCTCCTCGTTGGTGACGCTGCGGTTGACGCCATCTTGAAGATGAGCAGGGACGCGGCCACGCTGGAAGACGAGAACCTCGGCGGCGCTGGTGGTAGAGGAGTTGAGCTCAGTAGCGACGAAGTAGATGATCATAAAGAAGAAGAGGAAAGCCAGCAGGATGCCAAAGTTGCGCCAGACGTGAGAGTAGTAGTACTGGTAGTTGGTCTCGATGAAAGCATCGCCGCTAACGGTGCGCTGGCCAGCGACGGAGCCGACAGCTGAGCAGATCCAAGAATCGCCGATCAGAGGAGTGTATGCGGGGATAATCTCGGAGCAGACGAACTCGCGACCGTGGAACTCGTTGGCAATGAGAATCTCAAAGGCGTAGAAGATGGGGTTGATCCAGCGAATCCAGCCGAACCAGTCAACCATCTGAGGCACTCTGATGACGAAACCGGTGTAGATGACAAGAGCCAAGACAAGCACACCAGCCAACATCATGGCCTGAGAGATTGTCTTGGTGATGGCTGCCATAGTTCTGAAGACGGCGCTCATGACGAAGGTGGAGATGTAGGTGATCAAGAAGTACAGGAAGAATTGACCGGGTTCCCGACGAAGACCAGCGAGGAAGTACAAGATGAGGTTGAAACAGGTTGCCGTGACGAACTTGATCGGGATATCTGCGACGATACCGGCGATGGCTTCAGCTGATGGATGATAGAAGGCGTAGGAAGCATGCTTTTCGACAATTGGCCGCTGATCGTATAGACTGTTGATTTCGGAAATAGCGGTGAGAGCGTTCATGAGAATAGCCTGGAACAAGACCGAACCCTTGGAGTAGAAACCGGAAGTAGCGTCAGGAGTGCCGTAGAAGACCGAACCGATGATGAGAGCCAAGATGATGTTGAGAACAGCCGCAGTAGCTGTAGCCGAGATATCGTTCCAGATACGCTGGTAAGCGCGCTTCGTGGTAAGTCGCACTTGCATTGCCAAACTGATGAGGTAAGGAGACTTGGGGCGGACATGCTTCGCCTGTCTATCGTTCTTCTGCTGGCGAAGCTCGGTGAGAGCATGGCCGTGGGGATCAATCGGGTTCTCGTCGGTGTGCTGCTCGATCTCCTGGCGGAGAGCTTGGTACTCGGGAGATGCACGCCAGTATGCCTCGAAGTCCTCGGGGGTTCTGGGAACCTGGTTCTCCATGCCCGGGCGAGCCTTGCGCTCGATGGGGTTGGTGACCGAGGTCAAGAAGTCTCCCGTGGTCTGACGCTGGGGGCATTCCCAGCCCATGCGCTCAAAGTAAGACTTAGCAGCAGTGGCAGGGCCGAAGAAGATCTGTCGACCTTCGTAAAGAACGACAGCCTTATCGAAGAGGTCATAGATGGCCTGACTGGCTTGGTAGATGGCAACGGCGTTGGCACTGCCGGTGAAGTCGGACGCAAGGCGTAGAGACTGAACGAACTTCAGAGCGGTCGCGGAATCCAAACCACGAGTACTGTTATCCCATGCACACATAGGAGAGCCAGCAAGCATCATCTCGGCGATGGAGACACGCTTTCTCTCTCCGCCAGAGACGCCACGAACGAAGTCGTTTCCGACCTTGGTGTTGTAGGTGTGGCTGAGACCACAGACTGCCATGACAACCTGGGCTCCTCTCTTGTGAGCCTCCTCGCGAGTCAGGCCCATGGGTCTGTTGGATGGTGTGCGAACGGCGCCAGCGAATTCGAGTGTTTGACCGACGGTAAGATGGGGGAAATGCTTGTCAACCTGGGTTGAACATTGTTAGTGAATATCAAACAAAGTATTGGGACGTGGGAACGAACCTCCTGGTTGTAAACGGTCTCTCCCTTGAACTCCTTCATCATCTTCTTTTGTGGAATGCCGTTGTAGTGGATGACAGACTCGTCTCCAATGCTCAGACCCTGGAGTTCACCAGTCATCGTCTTCAGGAGTGTACTGCATCCAGATCCAGGGCGACCAAGAACGATCAAAAGCTCGCCACTCTTGAGCAGGCCATCGAAGTTGTTGAGAATTCTCTTGGGCTCCTTCTTTCCGAAGCTAATGTGCTCGCCGATTCTGAGAGGTGCTTGAAGGAAGTCACCAACGGTCTGTTGCAGCTGCAAAGCAGCGCCGGTACCAGAAACGTTGAGATCCTTGTAGGCGACACCAGCGTGCTTGAGGGTGATTCCCTCATTCTGCATGGCTCGCATGAAAGCCTGGAGCCATTTTGAAAGATCAAAAGACTTGCTTGCAGGGTCCAAGGCGGGATCGTCTTGGCCGTAAGAGATATGTGTCGAAAGAGGACGGCCATTGCTGGCCAAACTTTGATGCCGCGAAAGGTTTGTTGCGATTCTCTGAAGTTCCCTCCTATCCTCCTCGTCGATCATCATCGTGTCGCGGTGGGTATCTCTCGTAGGGCTGGAAATGTCTCCATATTCTTCATCGGAGGAGTCGCCATTCTTTCCTGTGTTGATGGGAGCAAAGCCGCCGGTGGGCTGCTCGGATGATGTTCGTTGTTCTCCGTTCATTGTGACTGAAGAGGTAGTTGTGCCGTAGCTACCTCGGGTTGCTGTTCTGTCCTCCATGGTTGTAGATGTGATGACCAGGGGCGAAGCTCAGATGAGCTGAAATTAAGGTTGTTGGTATTAGTCGCACAACCGATTGGTGATGGTGCTGAAGTGTTTGCTAAAGTATGTTGCAATGTGTAAGATGCTCACAGACTGTATGGAATATTCGATGAAAACTAAAAAGCGAAATTGGGATGTATGGGTTTCGGATGACTATATTATATCAAGAACCCATGGTGGAAGCAGATCTACGGTGTACGCTTGCGGACATGGCCAACCTCCCGGGGCCACCGAGCTAGAGCCGTGATCCCGCCAAGCCAGCTGGGCTCTGAGTTTGTTGTGCGACTCTAGCAGACGGCCGAGACCAGTTGGTGCGGAGTTCGCAGTGCTCCCGCCGACCGGCCGGCCGGTGGCTATGAGGTCACCCCTTGCCAAACATGAAGGCATTCTCCCGGGTGAATACTCTAACCCCGAACTGTCGCACACAAGATGTGTAAGCTAGGGGAGGAAAGCGAGCGTGTTCCTAGCGCACGGAGTGCATGTTGGGCTTTCCGAGTTCCCACCAGCATGGATGGCGGAGCGGGCGGGCTGTTGTCTGCCATCACAGTCCGTCCCCGACTCGGGGACTTGGAGTGACCCGAGAGGCTCGACAACTCTTCTAGTTCGGGTGCAAGAGCCACGCAGCGGCCCTAGAGACGAGTCAGAAAGTAGGCTTTGCTAAGCTTGCTAATCCGTTTACGGTCAGAACATGGGCTAACTATGGTCGAGACGCCCTGCTGTTTTCCGATTGCATCATGGTGGCTCCCAGTTTGGTGCCGTTTTGTCTCTGGCACTCAGCCAAGCATGCGATTCTGTAGCGTAGGCCCACCGTACATCTCTGCGTTGCTCGTAAATCTGGCGTCACATCGGGATGGGGCCACCGGTAGACATACGGGAGATTTACGCTGGGCAGGGCTGCGGCTGTTCACAGCGCACCGAAATGAAGCTTACGCAGTAACGCAGTACGGATACGCATTCCACCAACGGAACTCCCGTCCCCGAGGTACCGATGATTGTCAGCCAGTGGGTATTTTGTGTCGGAGTTTGCAGATTGCGGATTGTTAATTGATAAAGACACGAAATTTCCCCCTTACTTCCAGAAGATGCTTATCGTTTCTGTCGCTATGTCGCGGAGTTTAGGTTTCCACAACCCAGCGCAGTTGTTGTGATCAATTTGAGAAGTTGAGCCAGATTCTTCAGCGAGCTAAACAAAACTGCGTGTCCGTCGCCCCCGAGTAGACGTCACTTTGCAGCCACCGAAGTTTGGTGCATAAGACTTAGATGTTAGACCCATCGGTGTGAGATTCGATTTCAGATGGAACTACGGAATCCGACTAACGAATGTGCATTATTATTCACCATCGTTGAGTGTTCCCACGTGAGGTGGGCGAAACATACATAATTCTCAACTGATGTGATTCACCCCTTTTTGATCCTTTTCCACATTCTCGGGTCCCGGGGTCCTGCAATCGGCTGAAATATCAGACCGCTGAGTCAGGCCTTGCATTACAGGTTAACTCGTAGTGCGCTGCGCGACGACGCAGATCGTCCCTCCCGAACGACCGAGAAATTCCTAGGAATCTCCCCGCAGCATAAGCTTCGACTAGAGGGGAAGTCCAGAACCTCTTTTTGATCGGCGTTGACGTGGTTTTCTCTTCATACTTCGGTAAGCATTAAGATGGCATCTCTTGGCAGAAAAAGTCCGCTGCCAAGCAGAGTTTCCGCTGCGTCACTTGAAACTCTGTTGGTCATCTCGCAAAGCAAGAAGCTTCTGGCTGGAGAGAAACGGGGAGGGTTACTCATCAACCCGTTTGCCCCGTTGCCCCGGTGGTTCCCCCAATCCCCTTTTCTCAGTTTCCTATTTACTCCTTTTTGACACCCACTTTGCCGATCTTTCTGAGTCCCCAAACCGTCACAAACAAGGTTGCGCCATAAAGCGCAAAGCAGTACCAAAACGACGCCCGGTAACCCTCCAACAACGCCATCGGGCTCTCCTTGTCGGCGAGGTTCGACCGGGCAGTCACGGCACTCGCAATGGCGCCCGATGAAGCCAGCCCTACGCTTTTACCGATTTGGGCAATGGCTTATATACCCCTCCGGCCACGGCCTGCTTCTTGGCCGGAAACAGCGATGTGATCAGCAGATTAGAGATTGTGAATAACGTGTCAGCGCCAATAGCGTTCATAAACATTGCCCAGAAGACGCAGATCCAATAAGACCACGCGGGGTCAGCGATCGCCATCAATAGCGGCGACAAGCACGCCAGGGCGACGGCGATGAGAATTGCAAGGTCTGCCCGGACGCGGTGGACCACGAGACCGGCGACGATATTGGCCAGGACTCCGCCCACGGGGGCCGGCAGGAAGCGCACCGATGTGTCGATTGCGGTGAGCCGCTGCACGTATTGGAAGTAAAACGAGCTGAGCTGCTCGGTCGCATTGAAGGCACCCCATACCATGAAGACACTGATGCAGATGCAAGTGAAGCTGCGGTTCTTCCAGAGTGAGTTTGGGATAATGGCTGGTTTACCCAAGCGTTCTTGTCTTTCAACCCAGGCAACGAATCCGCCGATTAACACGGCAGAGATGGCGAGCAGCGCGATATTCTCTGGTTTCTTGATATCCTGAGTGCTGTCGGTGATCGCACTGTCAACGTCCTGTTAGTTGATCTCGCTTTCCAAGCAGAGGGGTACATGCCAGACTCACGCAAGCACATAAGAGACCATTGAGAGGAAGGCACTGGCTAGGAATGCTCCAACCCAGTCAACCTCGGTCCTGAACCTGTGCCAAGTGACCGGGTCTCTCTTGCCGATGCCAGGCAACCACTTCAGCGCAATAAGGAAGATGATTGTGTTGATGATTGCGGCGATGTGGAATCCCCATCTCCAGCCAATCGTATCTGTGAACACACCTCCAACACTGAGGCCAACAGAGAACCCAATTGGTTGGCCTCCGCCCATTGATGCAAAGGCAATGTTTCTTCTCTTGCCCGTGGGGAACGCGTGCGTTATGATACTAACGGCGGATGGGAGGCACATGGAGATGGCAATTCCGGCGAAGGCACGGAACATGATGAGCTGGATCCCCGTGTTCGCCAACCCACAGGCAAGGGTGAAGACTGATTGCAAGAAACATCCCATAAGATAGAGTGTTCGAGCCCCGTAGAGATCGGCCATGGCGCCAGATAGCAAGAGTGTGCATCCGCAGGTCAAGGCGTAAACAGAGGCAGGCCTTGTTACTATTAGAATGAGTGTACAACTATACGAGTTTTTTAGCACTAGTTCCTACCATAAGAGAAGGTTGCCATCAAGATGAACATCTCGAGCCATGGCCGGAATGCAAACAGTAACTATGCCGGCCAGAAGGGAGCTAATGCCTGTAATACAGGTCACTGAGGAGATTACAACCATGGTTTTACCCTTCGAAAGGTCTCCATTCTGACCATACTCAGGAGAAACAATAGTCTGGTTCAGCGACTGCGATGTTGTTGACGTGGAAGCTGAGAGTTGTGGCAGTGGTGTTGCTGGTGCGTTGACCAGCTCCACTGTGGTTGTGGTCGACATCGTGAGTTTTTAGTTTGGTGGTTGATGACTTATGGCCTTGAACCACCAAGCAGGCGGGCCGCACTCTTCACTTATTCAACTATGGACTAAACAGAAATAATGGGGATACTGTCAATTCAGAGGGAGTACAGGGCGCAGAAGACGCATTTTCATTATGCAATTGCGCAAATTTTTGACCAACCTGCCCGACCTCGGCCGAAGTGGACGGACCACCGAGTTGGCCCATTTTCGGAGAGTTAATAACATAATGACATTGGCACTGCTCGATATTTACTGAGTCGCCATGACTAATGGCCACAGTCGAAATAACCATCAAGGTAGATTGGTATTTCTATTGGTGTTCACGGAGCAGAGATGCCTGAGTCTTGCTGAGAATGCAGCAACTTCAAAAGCGGTTGATTGATTTTGGGGGTCTATCAGGTGCTGGGATGGGATAGTATCGTGCCATTATATTATTAGACTCCTCGGGACCAAAATAACCCAATCATTATAGTTATGTCTCGTAAAAGTAGGTCGTCAAATATTCATAATCATCAATCTCGAGACCTGCTTTCTTTCCCTAGTACACTTTCCCACGATGGGAGATTTTTACAGCCATTTCAGTATCCGAAGGCTGGAACTCAAAGTTCCGAATGAGCTAATGCATAGGATTAGCACAACCACCCGAACTATGTAATTAGATCACGATGAATTACTCACCTGGACAAATATCTTGTTCAACTCCAAGAAAGCGACAGACTTGCCTGTGCATCGCCATCGGCCAGCGCCAAACACGAGCTCAGTCTGCTTCTTCCACGACTTAACCGTCTCAGCATCGGCTTCAAGCCATCGCTCAGGTCGGAACACTCCAGCATCTTGGCCAAAGAGCCTTTTATCGAGGGTCGCCGACGTAACGTCGTGCCCAATCCTGGTGCCCGCAGGCAGCTTGATGCCATTGTAGATGTCACCCTTCGGCCCGACCTGTTTCATTACCAAGCCAGCAAAAGGGGGCCTCACACGGAGGGACTCGTATATGATTGCCTGGTTTTGACAATGATCAGTACGCAACTTCGGTTTGCATTTAATAGAGCGGCTCTTCATTCTCTGACTTACTTGAAGATATGGCAGTTCCTGAGCTTCTTGGTATGTGATGGGGTCAGATATCCTTCCTTCTGATACCGCGTCCTCAATCTCCTTTCTAAGAGACCCATACACAGAGAGGTCGGAAATGATGTAGTGCATTGTCCATTTTATGGCCTTGGCTGCTGTGTCAGAACCAGCGACCATTGGAAACATGATTTCGGACTGCGCCGAGCGCTGATCAAGACCGCGGCGTTTAAACGATCCCTGTTGGGTTCGCGTTAGTGGACGACCAAAGTCTCTTGAGGTCGTCTTGCGCCAGTTGATAACTTACAAGTAAGTCAGGCTCATCTTTTCCGTCAGGACCGAACCGAGTGGCAACATGTTCTTTGGCGAGTCTGTCCACATTAGCTTCGTTGTACTGGTAGAGGCTACGAAATAAGACATGCATAGCAAATGCAAAGAGACTTACCCCATGATCTTTCCAAAGCCATTCTTGTCTGTAGTTTTGGGTCCAAGTAGTCTTAGAGCAAGATCTGACGTGAAAATCCGTTGGAGAGGTGGTATATCAGTGAAGAACTGCAAGATGTCTATGGCCAAGTTTGACATAGCAACCAATCCAAAGACGTCTGAATCTTTCCGGAGAAGCCCAAGAGGCTGTCCAAACGACATTCTCGAGCGAGCATCCATGGCGTAATAATGTGCGAGTCGACCAAAGTCTACAAGCTTCTGCTCCGGGAGCTTTGGATTTTCTGCATTTACTGGGCTACTGGCAAAACTTTCGATGGCATAACTTCTTCGAATCAAGCTAACCAAGTCCGCTATTCCAGAATCAATGCTGGCTTCTAGTCCAGGGATATCCTTGCCCAAGTATCCCGGCTGAAGCTTTGTTCTCAAGGCATGATGAACAGACTTATCGAGTACGCTGCCCATCATATCGTGATATGGGTCTAGCCGGGTGGCTTTGTACCAGCTGCTACGCCCATAAGTTGACTTGGCCGCCGACATGCGCCTGATGAGTTGTACATCAGACGTGACCAGATCGTTGGGGCCTATGCGGACAAGCTCGCCATATTTCGTCGACAGTTTCACGTACTCGAGGTACCCACGAGAGCCTCGAGTGCGGATACGAAACATGGACCAATAAGATAGTGAAGACAGGAAAGGGCCAGGGATATGCGATAAACGCACCCATGATCTCAAGGTGGTGGTAACCAAGTACACCGCAACTATGAGACCGAGGAATTGGCCAAGTGGTGTCCAAGGTAACGCAACTGCGGACTGATACAGTAGAGAAGGCATTTTCTCGGTGTCAAATTGTCGAGGCCAACTCGAAACCAGAAGTGGGGAGGCCTTTCAACTGAAGAAGACGAATCCAGAGTTTAGGCATCACTTTAGAAGTTTCTTTAGAGCAAGCAGAAAAATCAATATTTCCAATCCCTTTTGGTACCCCTTGTAAGCCAACATCCATGATAATATTGAAGGAGTGGATATCGCGATCGTCCAGGGCTAGACCGGCTTACGCCGAGCTAGCGCGCTGCGTCGCTGACCGTAAGCTCGCACCGGCAACCTATGATAAGAGGAGCTGAAAACTATAAGCGTGATGGGGATGCATTGATTCCTTCCTTCCGCATACCGTGGGGCATTTAGTCTGCAAGATGGAAGATTTGAGGCAGCCAATATGTCCCTTTGCGGCGGTGAAGAGAAGGGGGTCCATTCCGTGTATCCGTACTGATCAATGATATTCA
>JFBX01000622.1:243457-294790 GCA_001563135.1 Colletotrichum simmondsii | reverse complement strand
GGGGGGGGGGGGGGGGCTCCTCTTCAAACGATAAAGACTTGAAAAGATACAGTGGGCCTTATCCCTCCACTGGTTGGTGAACTCGGACTTTGATCAGCATCGTAGACTGCAGCCTTTGTGATTGCAATATGCTTCAACCACCGGTGATAGTCCAGACCGATCAACTTGATCAAGGCACGGATCTTCGGCAAACGCTGTCATGTCTGATCCCCACGTTTCTGAATGCTATCAACTACATCTCGCCGCCAGAAGTTGACAAGAAAGCATTGAGGATAGCTATCCTCGACAGAGCACTCCGAAGCGGTGTCCACCTCGAAACCGACGATGCCTCGCAAATGCGGTTTGAGGCCGGACTAGCTGTCGCTGCCGTAGGCTCTCCATTACGGTGCTCCCCTTGACACTTCTGAACTCTCTCGATAGGAAATGTATCCTCTTCATCCCCTCGAAATTCAGATCCACGTCGGTCTCTTCACCTGGTACGGCTTCATTATCGACGATATGAACGCCGAGCTGGGGCCGGACCTGGAACAGTTCCAGACTCGGCTTCTTCTGGGAGAACAGCAACCCTCGGCACTTTTACAAGCTTTCGCCGACGTCCTCAAGTCAACAAAGAAGTACTACGACCCAATAGTCGCCAATCTGATCGTGCTCTCCGCCTTAGCCTTTGTCAACTCCAACGCGATTGAGATCCGGCCGCAGTACCACACGATTGTCCTGTCAAAAGAGACAGTCAGCTGGCCTTACTACTTTCGAGACAAAGAGGGCCTTCCAGAAGTGTATACCTATTTCTGCTTCTACAAGGAGACGTGTCCGGATATCGCGTGCTTCCTGCCAGCTGCGCCCGAGATGGGCAAGTTTATCAATCTGACCAATGACATATTATCGTAAGTGCTCGTTCCTTGACCTACGATTATTGTGAATCAAATAGAAGTTTAACATGGAATTACAGATTTTACAAGGAGGAAAAGGCAGGTGAAGTCAGGAACTATATCCACAAACAAGCCCTGAGTCTGAACCAAAGTCCCTTGTCTATACTAGAATCCGCAATTCTGGAGACTGTGGTTGCGTTCAAGCGGTCGAGGGCAATTCTGAAGAACAGTCATCCGTACGAGGGAATATGGCACGCTTACGCCATGGGATATGTAGCTATGCACTTGAATACCCGGCGATATTACCTTTCAGAGATAGTACTGTAGACTTCTCTGCCACCTAATAAACTTCTCATCGATTCAAGGAACGACGTACAGAGGAGAACCACAAATCACATCCTCCACGAATGATGTTCAAAAGAACTTTATACACTGGAGTCTCGGTTAGAACTAGGCACAGGTCCCCGGCGCCGTGGTGCCAAGTCACGTCGGACTGGCTGCGGGTGTTCGGCTCTTACAGGATCCCGATCGTCACCCCCGGGCCCCTGCAGCCGTCGCTGTCCATGTCGAGACCGGAACCGAAAGCGGGCGTGCCTGCGTCGGGATGCGTCTGGGTTTCCACAACTGTTATTGTCCGCGCGATGACGTGCGAACGGCATTTTGTGACAGATATCTCATTGTTGATGTCGTTTTCCGAGGTACGCTAAGATGATGTGCGAAATATACTTTTGAGGACTTGGTACCTTAGATAAGACTTCCAAGCAAAAGGGGCCCATACGAAATCTTGAGATGGGATCTCGGCCCTCAGCTCTTTACCTTCCCCCAGATAACTACTAGTAAAGAGAGAGCGGCTTTGTTTGAACGATTTCCAATTATCCGATACACTTTCAAACTGCAGTCATTCTTGGGTGACATCTCGTAGTGAAATTGTTGCTGAGGCCGCAATGTCATGGTCGCATCCATTTCAGTCGACAACGTCGTGAAGAGATGGTCTGAAATTGAGTAGATTTGTATGATGGTCCCTGGAATATCCTTCTACAAGACAAGATAGATACGCCAGTCCCCAATGCTGCAAGTATTTGTACATTATTACACATCTTTATACACTCTCATCGCGCCTCTATCTCGCCCGATGTACAAAAGCCATCGGACCAAAAGACGAATGCGGTCTCAGGGCCCTCCCTCTCAAGCCAACCCAACACCCCTCAAGGCCCTCATCTTGACGCCCTCCCAGCTATTCAGCTTCGGCCTCACGTCCAAGTAGAAGCTGGGCTTGCCGCGTGCGTCGGGGCGTCCGGCGTAAAAGTCAATGACGTACTCGACCTGCACGCCGCAGCGGTCGACAACCCAGTCGTGGCGGTCAAAGGGCGGAGTGTAGCCCAGCAGTGTATTCACGCGCGCCTTGGGGGACATGTTTGTGCTGAGGCCGAGGAAGGAGTGTAGTTTGGGACCGTCGCAGCTATGGGCTTGTGTTAGCTTTCTTCTTCTACTTCGTTCTTGGGTAGGTGGACGGAGCCGGGTTGAATCCAGAACCGTGGTAATGAGTAGTGTACTTACGCTGTGCCTTCGAGGTAAGGCGCCTCCCACTCTTTAATCTCCTTCCACGCCCTCTCGTTGACGGCGTTGTGAATCGGCACCACGGTCGCCATGTCCTGCGCGCGGGTATCGTGGCCCTTGCGCTTCATCGCGTCAAAGAACATCTTTTGGGAAGGGTATATCCAGTTCCCCGTCGCCTCGTCCGAGCCCGTCTCCTGCTCGTGGTTGGATGGGCGGCTGGTGCCCGGGTACGCTGACGTCGCTGTCCTAGGAATCGTCGAGACCTCGCGCTCGGTGTCGAGGCCTGATTTGGCGGGTGCGGATGGTGTGAGGATCGGTGTATTCGTTTGCGTGGTTGTTGCTGATGAGGTGAAGGGGATGTAGGACTTTAGAGACTGCGTCCATGATTGCGAGGGCTGTGGTGATGATGGCGTGGCTTCGAGAGTGTGGTGGGGGTATGGTGTGTGAGGATTTGAGGCACCGTTCGCGGCGGAGGCGGCGCGGGCTTGTTCGAGCCAGGCTTCGCGGGATTTGTGGTCTACGGGGCAGACCTCGGCGGCGGCATCGGCGGAGGCGGCGGGAGCTTGTGTCACGGAGGGGCTCGTAGACGTTGGCGGCGGCGGCGACGAGGATGAGGCAAAGGGCGTCAGAGACAGCAATGACTGCGTCCAGGAGGATGATGACTGCGCATGCTGGGACTGTGATGAGCCTGCCTGTGTCGGGGGTATCGGGTGCGGCGGGTGAGGAGGTTGCGCGGCGTCTGGGTTCGCGGCGCGGGCGTGCTGGAGCCAGGCCTCGCGGGCATTGTGGTCGACGGGGCACGTTTCCGATGCCGCGCCGTTGCTGGAGTCTGACATTGTGTGGTGAGGATGGTCTTCGTAGTCGATTGCGACGGAGGAGGATATGGTAGCTGTTGAGGGTTGAAAGCGGGTTAGGAAAACGAGGTCCACGAGGTCGGCGTGCATTTTGGAGGCTTGATGTGTGGTTGAGTAGAGATGTTACGGTGCATACCAGTGAGAGATATTCAGGACTCAAGTTCCTCGAGAAACCAGAAGGCAAAGGGATCTGATCCTTTTTGAACCCCTCGATGGGTTTGGCGGCGTGACGGGTAACCAGATGCGGGACGGGGGCCTAGATCCAGAACCTGGGGATAGGGTTGCAGTGGTGTTTCTTTCTTTGTTTGTCTAGATCTTGGGGCGTCGTAGCTGGGAGGGGTCTTGCGACGGGAACCGCATTGAATCTCTGCGTTGGCGCAGCTGAAGGCCCAAGGGAGAGGGCGCGTTCGTTTCGTTGGTTCTTGGCTGGTTTCGTGATGGGGGTTGATTCACGATTCCGCGACGAACGAGCGGGATGCAACGACTTTTTAGGTGGAGAATTTTACTTTCTGCGTCTTCCATGCGCATCTGTTAATTTTTATTTTGGGATGATGTGATTGACGCCGTTTGATTGGGTGGGCGGATGATGGGACTGGCTGTCGGGTGCTTCCGATGACGCCGGGATGGCCACGGTCCACGGAAGCTCTGGCGGATTGATGTGTCAGCGAAATCCCAAGCTGCTGGATCCCATAATCCGATATTCCACCGACAATTTGTGGCTGAAGCTATGCATATATGGCTGGTGCTTTTGGACATTGCCTCAGTCAAGCCTGTTGATGCTATCCCAAGGCTGCCTCAGTGAGCTTTAGTGCTTACTACCACGTGTTACTACGTAAACATCTCTCTGCTTAGACATGGCCCGTCTATTGAAGATAGTCTGAAGAGGTTTATGCCTTCAAACTGCTTTCGAGTCTCATTACATGACCGTTGATTGCCTTGCGTAAAGTCCAAATGCAAGCAACATGTCGCGACAGTTCAGACTCCCCCATCTATTCCCACTATTCGTCGCAATCGCCCACACCCTCGGCGGCATCGTTCCATTCTTCGCCAGAGACGCCGGAATCCGCTCCTTCGGGCTGCCAGAAAGATTCGCAGAGTCATCTATAGCGCAGTCGTGCTTCATCCTCGATGGCGCCCGGCTATCTGTCCTAGGAATGGTCCAGCTAATCATGTATCTTTGCGGAGACTATGCTGGGGTGGACATCATCATGGCTCTGCTGGTGTACGTTGGACTCGTTGACGGGTATGTTTGCTGGCGGGAGGGTGAGCTGGGATCAGCTGTGTTTAGAGCCACGTCGGGGATTGTTATTGGAGCATGGGGTATGTTGGGGTTGACTGCTAAGCTGTGACTACTTGAAGATTGCTTGGAGGGATAGGTAGACATGATTGAGATGCATCTACAGTGTAAGTATGTGTCCGCGAGACGAAGTTTCCTCAAGGCCCACCGAATCTTTAGGGGGAGGGAGGTTTCGACCTGCATTTGCTCCTGTGAGTAGCTGCAGTTATTGTTCACATGCTTTTATTTCATGTAATCGTCTCTCGTAGACCATGAGAACCTCATAGACGAAGCCACCGCAAAGCGGCCCTTGATATCAATGATATGCATAATATCATTGTACATCTCAACACGAACGGGTGCCAATCTGCACAGACCAACAACCGACGTCAAGCCTCGGGCCCAGTTCACAATACAAAAATTGGTGGCTGAGGCTCCAAACTCGGGTGGACGTTGGGCAAGTCGGCTACCTCGGGAATTGACGGAAGCGGGTAGCTCAAGCCTCGAGGAATCAATCGGATGATTTTTTAACGTCCAAGCTGCGCTTTTTTGCTTAGGTGCTCAGTAGCCAACCTTGGGATACCTAGTTATATCACCTGCATGTGCCTATAGAAACAGACCAGAACTTCCCCATGGGCCAAGGGAAATCAAACGTGGCACGATTTCCCCAAACTGTTCCCGGAGCTACGGACGCAGGGTGCGCGCTTCTCCAAAGCTGCGGGCGAGAGCCTATCACATGCGGGCCAAGTAGGTGGTAAGCTGCGCCTGCTAAGCATTGGTTCGTAGTTCCGAAAGGTGGTTGCATTACATTAGCTGCAGGTGCTTCACTAGACTCTGAATATTTTCGGGGAAGCATCTTCACATGGGATTGATTTCATTGAAGCTCGGCTCAGCGCACATGATCACGAGAAGTACTCGGAAGGGTTTCGGTTCGAGATATTGAAGTAAACTTGCTTTTATGCACGGGGTCTGTTGGTGTGTGTGTGGCGAGTCTAGACTATGGGTACAGGATCCTGACGTCGACGGTAAAAGGAAAAGTTGAAGACTAGGTATAGAAAAAGGCCAAAGCAAGAGACAGGTCTTTGTTGCCTGTGCCCGCTTGTGTGTCGGATGAACTCCCAGTAAAAACTCCCATAGTATCCCAGCAAAGCTCCTCACTTGACAACCGGGGGATCGCTTCCATTGCAATGGATATCACGAAGCCGCCATAGTAGATCGCTTTTGTAACTTTTCCCTTGCCGTTGGGTCACGAGCGTGCCGTGACGAATCAATATTGCCGACTGTTCCGTGTCCTGCCGAAGGCCCCAATTCCGGGGGCTTTGGTGGTCGACGGCCTACGCGGAGGGTTGGGATGACCACCGTCGCTGTAGTCTCGCCGTTTCGTACACACGTGTTGTCATCGTCTACTTTTGTGAACCTCACCCAACTCTCCACCCCGTTCCGTCTCTTCCTCGTCTCCGCGCCATCGTCGCTCATGTTTTCGTAGTCCAGCCCGCGGATGTCATGGTAAATAATGTCTCCCTCGACCGTAAGGCGACAAGGGCGCGTTCCGTTTTCCGTTCATCGTTCCGACATCACACTCAGCCGAAGAGGGCAGCGCCGCCGGACTCGACAGCCTCAATCTCAGCCATATCGAGGGGCTGGCGGCGGAAACGGGCGGGGAGCTCGGAGCGGTCGAAAGCGACGCCAGAGGGGGGAACGACGGAGCCGAGCTGGTGGCCGGTAGAGCCGCCTACACCGGAGCCGATGGTGCGCTGGAGGGGACCGTGCTGCTGGGCGTGGTCGCGGTAGGAGCTGAAGCTGGTGTGCTTGGGGGAGGCGGAGCCGTTGCCAAAGTTGGCGGGAAGCTTGCCGGTGGGCGAGGCTGGGTGAGGCGCGGGGCTGTGGTCGATGGAAGCTGGTGAGGGTTCGTTAGTAAATCGTGGGAATGGACGTTGGTGAGAACTTCAGATAGAGCGGACGTACAAGGAATGGAGCGGCGGCCGAGGAACTTGATGCTCGGGGTACGCTCGGCGTGAGCGGCGGCCTGGCGGAGGACTCTGGTAGCGAACATTTTGAGGGTATATAAAATGAGTCGAGTGGAAAGGGTCTCGAAAGATGTGTTGGAGTGGTGATTCCGAAAGGGTCCGAAGCTCGTTTGTTGGTGTGGGCGGTGGTGGACCGAATTATGTGTAGGAGGGAAAAAGAAGTTTGGTGGTTGAGCTCTCCTCCTCGCCTGTGATGATAAAGCTGGGGTGTGTGCGGTACGCGCTAGCGACGGGTATCAAAGGTGGTATAGACTTTTGGGCGCCTGTGGCTTTTTGTATGCTTGACGAAAATGCAATTGGGGTGTCTGGCGCGTGGCAGAACTTTATCAGCAGGGAGGAGAGCGATCTGGTCGGTTTGGTGTTGAAGGAGGGAAGAAATGAAGAGATGAGAAGAGAGAGACCCAGGGCGGGAAGGCTGGTGTGGAAGGCAGACACGTCTTATTTCAGTAATCAGCACTGGACACTGGACACTGCACAGAGGTATGGGGAATTTTCTTCACAGGCCGAGAGACACCGCGCCGCCTCCGCCGCCGGCCGTGCCCGCCTGCTTCTGAGGTACCTCCACCATCCTGGCGGCGGCGTCTGGCGCTCTCTCACACTCTCTCTACGCAGCAATGGTAGGCTTTTTTTTTTTTTCTTTTTTTTTTTCTTCCTTCAAGGTTCCATTCTGTGTTACAACGCTCGGTTGGGGGTTAGCTGGTGGGTTCACTGGGTTGGGTGTCGCTGCACGGCCTGCTCACCTCAGCCAGATGGGCGGCTTCGGGAGGAAAGGCGACAGGGAACGGACAGGGAGGCAGGGGATGGCAGGCCGAGCTAGCGGTGCACGCTGCAATGTGCATGGTGCCATGGTGGTGATGGGTGGTGGAGGTGGAGGGAGAGGAGCACAGGAGCAACAGGATGAAGGCTGCAACGGAGGAGGGGAACAGACGATGGGGGTGAATCTTGTTCTCTCATGTCTTAGCGCGCCAGCCCCGAAACCCGAACCTCGGGCAGTGATTCCCGTCGTCAAACAAGTGCTGAAGTTTCTAGAGACTCTGGATGTGGTGTCTCGAGTTGCAAGCCCCGAGGAGACTCTCGGTTCGGTTGAGGAAGAGTTGTCATTGTCTCTTGGAAGTTGCAGTTCAACCGAGGTTTGCTACATGATTAGAATCACCATCATCTTCTCTTTCATCAGCATCTTCATGCTATGGACAATAGTTGAGCAGGAACATGGAGCTCCTCTTGGGCTCTTGGGCTGTCATTTTCTCGCAACTCGACCCAACTCGACTCAGTGACATTCGAAATCTTACAAACCTCCATTTCTAACAATCGTCCAATGTGCTCCTCCCCCGTTTCAGGCAATCTCCACAAACCCCAAGCGTCCTGGCTCGCGTCCCCAAGTTCCAACGTCGGACCGACCACGCCATTCCCAGACCACCTACAGGCGACCTGCATATGCATTGGACAATGAGACGCCGTCCCCATTTGGGAACCCCGAACGCGTGGGAATCCAGCGGTCCCCGATCCCTTCCTTGTTGTTGGTCTTTGACTTGAGTGAATCCAGTCTCCAAGATATCCTAACTCAATGACAATGACCTGTCCAGAACTCCAGACTCCTGAGCCTAGAGGTGTTCAATCTTCAACGAACAACTGCCCCTCCTCGTCGACACTCCTCCGCTCTTCCGTCGAGTCGGAGTCCAGTAATTAATCACTCTGTTAACTAAAGTCTAACTAGTGTTAGTTCTCCGCCCTGAGTAGCCCTGACCGGTGACGGGACCTCAGTGACAGGCCACCGCCGCCACCGCCGCCAACCAGCGGACGGCCAGCCAGTCGCCGTAATGCGGGACACATTGATTTTACACGTGAATTGCACCTTATCTCTGAGCTCCCGCGTCATGGCACCGGCATCGAACCATTTTCCCCCTCCTCCACCCATGCAGAAAAGTCTCCATGTCCCCATCGTACAGAGACAATGGGGACCAAAAGTCCACACACACTAAATTCAAGCAAGTGTCGGATATCCGTATTCAGAATGTGAAAAAAAACACACCGTCTCAGCCTTTTGGGGTATGTGTTTGCAATTTCGTCTCTTGTGCTCAAAACCGTTTCTTGGCGGCGGCAACTTTCACATCTATTGGAAGGACCATTCCTTGTCTAGAGTCTACCTAGAGTACGGATACTTGACGTGGCCGACGAGGAATCCCACCCATCGAACAGACATTGTCACAACGGCAGCATCGCAAACCCGGTCTCTTGTGAGCCAAGCAAGATGTCAATCTGCATTTCGGCATACCACCTCACCTAGGGCAGTAAGCTCTCGAGTTCTGCCAAGACAAATTTTCGTCCGACCTTTTGTGCGAGCGAAACCGAGCTCCAGTGGTCACCCTTGAACTTCCCCAGACTTCTGGCACAAGCCCAAAATCTGGAGATTAGACTTTTTTGCGACTCTGCAGTGTCTCTCCTTCTCTCCCTTGACTCCAATGTTTGTACACTGTCTTGACTGTCACTGTAACATGCTACCAACCCCCCTAGGGCACCCTGTCGCGAGTGACAACAACTGCCGCGGTCTCCGGCGGTGTCCCGCGGTGCGGCGGTCGGCGTTCGGGATTTTTAGCCTAGTGGTAGCTGTAGTCTGTAAGGCCTGCCTGGGACTCGGGAGATCAGTGATCAACATGGCGCGGGGAAAGGGAAGGGGGGAGGGTGGAAGGGATGGTGATGCGACTGCCCCAAGGGCCCGAACCTATTGGTGAATTGGCAGTATTATCAATCAACTGAAAAGCGCCGGAGAACGGTTTGCGAAGACAGAATGTCACATCCGGGGGAACCGGCGATACGCGATACTTTGGGGAAGACTGAGTGAACAAGACGCAGAAGGCAATTGTCCAGCAAGGAATACGCAGCCCTCCTCCATGCGTTCCCGATCCCGGTCCATCCACACCGCAGCACCCTCGAAACCTATCCACGCCCAAAAGGGACAGAACTCGTAGTGTAGGAGAACCCTCTTCGACGGAGATGGGCGCTCTGCATCGAACGATTCTGCGGGCGACCGGGACAATCATCTTGAACCAGTCAGTGGGCACGAAACCGCGATTGAGACAGACCTTCGCTTCTCCTCAGGCAGAGCACGCGAGCAACAGAAAGTGAGGGTGTCCTTACGGAGTACATCTGCCTCCCCCGGGCAGTTTTTGCCCAACACGGCAAACCCTTCCCACCGGATCTAAGCAAGCCCACACTCCATCTTAACTCCAGCAAACCGGACACACCACAGCGAAGCCAGCAGTGACAGACAGGCCAGCTCAAAGTTCAAACCCCCACGGCACGGTCGTCTGCGATGGAGGGGAGAGGGGAGGTTACAGCAGGCGGCCGGGCCAGAGTGGACTTGGGATCCCGGGCCCTGCATTGCATTGCATCACCGCCGCTTGCGCGTGCGGCGCGCTGCTCTGTGTGCCTGTGTGCGTGTCTTTCTGCCCTTCCCGCCGGGGGTCCTGGCCGGTTTGGTAGGCGCCTGGGTTGGCTACCGGGCCGGCTAGCGAGGTAAGACGGCGCGAATTGCAAGCCGCTGGGCACGTTTTTTTCTCTGTCGTGGTGAATTTTGGTCTCGTTGGGCTGCTTGTTTGTTACTAGTGTTGCCTCGTCTAGAATTACCTTCCACAATGGGCGGCTACTGTGAACCTTTGGCGTCTGTAGTCTCTCTTCTGCATAGGAGAAGACTCTCGGCTCCGATTCTTGCTACTTTTTCTTCCGGTACTGTCCTGTGGAGGATTTCTTGGTCAAGATCTTTTCCTGAATTGCGACTTCGGGATAGGGCTAGCTTTCCACCATTAGTGAACTTACTACCCGTACTTCTCTCTGCCAACATCTCCATGATCCATCTCCCCTCTCCGGCCGATGACGTGCTCCCGAGATTAAATCGTTTGTTCCCCCTGCCTGCCGTCTTCAAGAACCGAAAGCCGGGTGTCGAACCATTCCCGGCGCGAATCGCGCTGTGGGATTGCCACTCACTATATCCGTAGCAGTCCATCCCGATCCCGGTTGTACGCTGGCAATAGACGGAGCACCCGCCACACCGGAGGAGTGGACGTCGACTCCAGGCTACGCAGCGTGGTGGTCCGATAACGGCGGCGCGGCTATATGGCAAGCTGGCACGGCTGGATAACTTGATTTGCAAGGCGAGGCGGAGCGCGGACCCCCCAAAGACACTGTACACACTGCGGCGATTCGTGCGGCTAGGGAAAGAATTCGTTAGGTCCGCTTCAGGAAATGGGAAACGCTGAACCTAGTCCCCTGTCGCGCTTCGGGCTGCCTTTCCCTTTTTTCCCCTCTTGTCTACTGTAGTGGCCTAAATTGGGCAGGCTGCGATGCGATCGGAGCCGAATTGATCTGCATGTCTCCGTTCTGGGGTAGATAATCCTCGGGATCTGTTTCCCGTATTGTTGCTGCCGCTGTTTCGAGTTTGGGACTGCTTCATCTAGACTTGGTGTTCCATTTTCCATATCACGGGAGGGCATGGTGCAGCCACTGTTACGAACTTGCTGCAAACGCATTTCTGCCTCGACCAGCTCCGTAATGGAAGCATATTGCTGTAAATGCACAACGATGCGGGGTTTCAGAAGCGATCTGGTATGGTCTTCAGTCTATTCGACATGTAAAGGAATGAAAGAGCTAGATCGGACAATCTGGGAATCTCCGAGAAAAGGTCTCGGTCACAAGGTCACAACAGATAAACACTCCTTTGCTCGGTTAGTGTAACATCACTTTACACGGCAGACAAAGTTCAGTGTACACCGAATTGAATTATTTGCAAACGTGACAGCCTCAGATCGAATAGAGGGTCACAGCTATCATCAATCATACATCATGAGTGTCATCCATCCCAAATGCCCGGTTTCCTTTGAGCAACCGTTGTCCCAAGCATTATCCCTTGTAGTTACTTTCCGTTCCATCAGACTACAGCTCCTTCTTGTCTTCGAAGCCAATGCTGATACGCGGAGCAAAGGCGTCCAGGTTGGTCTCATTGACATCCCAGCCCGCCTCCTCAAGCGCCTTGAAGTTCAACTTCTCAGTGCTTTCGCCGATCTCAGTCTGGTCCACGGAGATAGCGCCATGGAGAAGCTTCTGACTGCCAGTCTTCGAAGCCAGTGCTCTGTCGTGGGCGAGCATGGTGGCGTAGTACCATGCCATGAGCGTGTTGATGTCGTTCGCCTCCGTGGGGGACCGGTCCCCTAAGAGTAGGATTCTGATCGTACCGATGTCTCCTCTCTCGCAAAGGCAAAGAATGAAGCCCGGATGAGCCTTTTGACCTCCCTTTTCGGTAGACTGCTGCTCGGGCGTGACAAAGCGGACGCGAGCGCTCTTGAGGTCCGCAGTCATGGCGTGGGCATAGCTCTTGGCAAAGCTAATCTTGGTGATGACCTCCCCGCGGTGATCCTTGATAACGGGAGTCCAGAAGACGATGCTCTCGCGGGAGGCAACCTGAGCGGGGGAAAGAATCTGCTTCGTCTGCATGTAGTGCTTGAAGAGGATCGTGGCGCGTTGCTGGTTGAGGACGTTGAGCTGAACGCAGCGGACCCCGAGGTAATTCATACCGAGATGGACAAAGACGAGCGCGACCATGAGCGCAAAGACGGCTTCCCTACTCTCGACGTAGCGCACAACGATAGATCCCACGAGAAGACCGACGAGGCCGACAGCGGTCTCCTGAGATGCCTCCTTGGCGTTGAGCTCGCTGAGGTTGTTGCGACGGGCAAAGTGCTTGGAAAGAGCGGCTTTGCTGGCGCCGGCGGCGACACCGCACATTGCGCGAAGAGCTTCTGCGAGAACAAGAGCGAGGACCTTGGTCCAAGGGTCAAAGTAGGGGCTGAAGAGGTCGAGGAAGAAGGCGCTATCGTTGAAAATATCAGCGAGGTAGCGGTATCTCTTGCACTCTGGCTCAATGACGAGGCCGAAGCGGTAGGCGAAGACTATTGTGGCGACGCGAGAGATTCCATCCTTGAGGATTGTAAGAAGCAGGGCGTATGTCGCGGAAGACGACGCGTCGCCAACTCCGAGGCCTTGAAGGATGGCCCGGTTGGCAAGAAGGCCGGTGATTGTAGAAAAGAAGGCCTGAAGTGAGTCGAAGGTCTGGTAGCCGATATAATCAGGAGTCACCGAGTCCGGGTAGCCGATTGGCAGGAATGCGTCGTAGAGAATCTGACGCATGTTGGCGAGCCCGGCTGTTGTTGAGGTCGCGAGGGCCGTGGTGAGAGTCGGGATGGTGTTTTGGTGAGACTGGCGCACAAGTGTTATTTTTTGTGAGCCAGTGTTGTGCAGCCAGCGGTGGGTAATTCTTCCGGTTCCATCTCTTTCCTCAATGAGGACTTCTTTCTCCTCGACTCCTGCCATTCTTTTTGTGGTTTGTTGTTCGCTGAAGAAATCTCGCAGAGGGATGGCCAAGGAAAGAGCGATGTGGCAGGAAGGCAGGAGTGAGGTTGAATGAGAAAAGTGGATCCCACCTTGAAGGCAAAAAGGGAGAACTTTCAGGACGTGGAAATGCTGCCATGCGATACGTCAGCCAGCAATCTCTCCGAAAAAGGTCTCAAGGGCACTGAGCTGAAGCTGACACTCTTCTTTACCATCCCGGTTCTTGATTTAATTCCTGTCCAAACGCTTGGAGACTCTGCGCCATGCTAGACCGGCATCCTCAAAGCTAGCGACACATACTACTTAGAATCGCGAGAGAGTACCCATGAGATATTCACTATTGTCTGTGTCTCACTGACGGCACAGTCGCCAATACTAGCAGGGATTCGAAATGGTATTTAATTAAGTGTTTATACGCACAAAGAGGACTTTTGAGCAACGTGAAGCATGTTCAGATGCCGCCAAATATGGACTGAACAGATTACCGCTTAACCGGCTCACCATCCTCGCCAACAAGGTAGATGTCCGACTTAATCGGGCCTTCGCCAACGCCAGTCTGGATAACACGGCTTACACCGCTCTGGATGATACCAGCAACAGTCTCGTCCAAGGCCACAAAGGCCTTGAGATCCTTGGCGCCCTCCTTCCATCCACCGACGGATCCCAAAATGGGGGAGAAAGCACCAACGACAGCAGCAGCATTCTCCTCAAGGTAGTAGATGACAGCGTTCGGGCCAGCATCGAAGGTGTACGCAGCAATAGTCTTTCCAGCAGCAGCATTGATCTGCTCCACTGCGCGGATGGCGGCACGCGAGACGTCGTTCATGTAAAAGATGGGAGGGTAGGTATCCGCGCACGAGGAGTGGAACGAGTTGGAGTCGCGCATGGTGACCTCGGCGAACTTCTCAAAATCGCGCTTGGCAATAGCCTCCTCCATCTCGCCCATGTGCTTCGGCACGACCTCGGCAACGCGCTGCTTGAACAGGCCCGACGTCGCGACCGTCTGCTGCATACCCGAAGTCGACGAGACGCCCTTCTTAGCCGCGCTGACGACCAGGATCAGGGCGCGCATCTCGGGCCAGTGCGACGCCTCGGCAACGAGGTCAGCCTTGGAATCCGTACCGTCCGCCTTGTCGCCCATTCTCCACGCGACGTATCCGCCAAACAGGCTGCGGCACGCGGAGCCGGAGCCCTGTCTCGCGATGAGGGACAGCTCGGAGGGGGACTCGGGGAGCTCGTAGAGGTCGGCGATGGCGCGGACGAGGGCGGCAAAGCCGGCGGCCGAGGAGGCGAGTCCGGCGGCGGTGGGGAAGTTGTTCTCGGTGACGATCTTCAGGGGCAGCTTGGAGAGCTTCGGGAGGGAGGGGGTCTTCTCCTCGAGGGCGGCGCGGCGGGCGCGCAGCTCGCGGAAGCATGCCTGTGTGCGGGCGCCCGAGACATCGGAGGCTTCGCCGTTGAGGATGAGGCTGTCGCCTTCGGGGTAGTTGGCGGAGCAGGATGCCGTCGTCAGGGTTCGGAGGTCGGCTTGGGAGAGGGTGACGGAGAGGGAGCTGTTGGTGGGGAGGTTAAGCTTCGGGTCGCGCTTACCCCAGTACCTGTGTTTGTTAGCATTGAGCCTTCGTGAATACACAGTTGCAGCTTGGTAGGACATACTTGACAACTGCAATGTTGACAGGTGCCGTGGTGCTGGCGCGATAGACCTTGTTGTCTGACATATTGCAATCGAGTCTGCGGTCTGCTGGAGGCGGTCAGTGAATTTCAAGGCGGGGCAAAATTAGATGGGGTGATACTGAGATGCATTGAGAGGCAAAGGGGACTCATACCTTAAAAAAAGGATAAAGACTTGGGTATCACAAAGAAGAATCAGTACTTGAAACTGCGTTGACTGCTGGAGGTCCGGATATCTGAGGACAAGGACACTGGGATGGAGTTGGTGAAGCCGGACAAGGAGTAACTTGGCGGGGTTGCGAAGCTCGTCCCCTCACAAAACAATACCGTAGGCAAACAATAATTAGCATCAATTTCCAGGATGGGATTACCTGCGATCTTTGCCTGAAGAGGCTTAGTGCGGGGTCCTCAGGGGAAACAGCGCTTGGACCCTGCCAAAGATACGTACTCACTCTCTGGTCAGTGAATGTCTCACAACTTACAAGCTGAATCTTCAACTTCACCTCGCTCATTCACTTGATAACTCAGACACAATCACTTTGTTCAACCTGTTCATATACAACTTGTCGTATTCAAGGCGCAATCATTAGAACTATGCGTCTATGAAATCAAGATTTGTAATGACCAAACGCCGATGCAATGATCCAATACTCCAAGCAATCCCAATTGCCTGATGCAAAATCCCGTCTAATCACCTAGTCATGTCTTATTGCTCGTATCTCATACCCTCGTCGTGATATCGTGAGTCTACTTCAAGCCGTAGTCGCTAAGAATGGTAGAGCTTGAGCGCCTGGCTCTGTTCCTTTGTATTTTCTGACCTTCCCAGCAGGCCTTCAGGCTCTCCATCGTCTTTCTCCATTCCATCTAGCCCATGAGTATAGGAGGAATGTTCTCCTTGTTCGACTCCTGTTCTTCATCATTGCAGAACCAGACACTCTGAGCAAGAGTATCGATGGATTCAATAGCGCGGAGAACGTAAGAGTAATCGAAACTGACACTGGCTTGCATCGCAAGGTCTTCAATGTCGTCAACGGTCTCAGGCAGCTCAACCTCCGGCGAATCCTCTTCGACGCTGATGTCGTACCTCAAGAGCTCTTGGCGGCGGATATCCAGCAGCCGCACGATGCGGCGAAGGACCTGACGATCTTCGTAGATGAGGGGATCGTGAAGTTGGTCGATGGCGTTGTCCAGTGAGAGCATGCGAGCCGAGCGTTCGACTTGCTCGGGAGTGAGCTGTCGGCCGGGAGTACCCTGTTTGGGGTTGGGATGGAGATACTGAAGGGATGCAGAGACTTCCATGTTGCCAGACGCATGCTCTTTGGTCATGGTGGCGGGTAGTCGACCGTAGTGTCTGTTGTGGTCGATTGCTCTGCCCATGATGTTGGGGTGTCGCTCCTGGAGGACGCCGACGGTACCTTGCAGTTCTGGGATTGTGTACCTTGATCCGTCTTCAAAGCCGATGTTGATATCACCGTTGGCTGGACGGAATTTCTCTTCAGACTCATCACAGAAGATGGTGAAGTCTCCGCTACTGGTAGCTTGTTGCTCTGTAGAGGTGAAGCTGTCTCCTTCATCACAGAAGATGGTGAAGTCGTCGCTACCGAAAGGTTGTTGCTCCTCATGGATGGCGCTGTCTTCGTTGAAAACAGGGACATTGCCAAGCGGCATGCGACGGAGAGTGGTTGTGATATTACCCTGAGCCCTTGGGGCAGAGGAAAGAGTAGATCCAATAAAAGGCATGTTGATTATTGTAATAGAAGTTAAGGTGGGTTGAAAAGAGAAAGGAGCCGGAGCTAAGCAATCTCGGGGCTTTTTGTAAAGGAGCCAGAGATATGAGACGAGAAAGACGGAAGTGGAAAGTGAGTGAATCGCCGCAGTCGTCAGCTGAGAATGAGATGAAGTGTAGAGAGTGGATTATGTTGTTTGAGGGGAGACTGTGGAAGGAATTGAGAAAAGAGCAGGGGATGGGCTGGCTTTTTATTCCTGATTCTAGGAGGAGGAAATCTTCCAGAGTGACTTGATGGAGTCGTTGTGGCAGTCAAGGTCCTTCGAGTTCTTGATATCGGAGATAGCAGTCGACGATGTATGTACCCTTGGATCGTGACAACCGGGTTAGAGCGCAACCCTATTATCACATACTGCCTCAGTACCTTCGAAAGCCGTCAAGGTTAATGAAGAATGACTATAGGGGGTGTGTGAGTGAAAGCCAGCCGTGTAGCCTGATGCCTATTGCTTCACCGTTTCGTATCGGAGGAAGGAGAAATATGTCAGCCATAGTGTATTGATACCGGGGTTTCCGGAAAGTGTCGTGGGTGATTTTGAGGGCATCGTTGGTCAGCTCCAGCGGGCTGGGAGGTCACACATGGGTTTGGTGTCGCACCTTTATGGCGAGGACTAAAAGAAAACTGGACTCAATGCTGCTGTGGAAAGAGTAGAGACCGATATTCAGACACTCAGAGACTGTTTTATTTGAGACCTTTTCCAGAGGACATTTGATCGATATCTATCTCATGGGCAGTAAGCGGCGCGGTTCATCTTAGCATCTTGCTACCAATGGTATTGGAATCAGAAATCAAGTACATTCCTTCAAAGCAATACGATCGTGTACATCCAACCCTAGTTATATTCTTGGCCAGAATGCCCACTAGCAAATGGGCATAGGCGGGAAGATCACTAGTCGTATGGAAAGGGCTTGGGAGAGACACAATATGAATCTCACAAATCTCAAGAAATACATCACCGCATTTGGACTGAGCGATTACCACCTGACATGAAAAAAATTTGTGTTGTATCCCACTAGGTTAAAGCGAACAGAAAAGAAACCAAACAACATCGACAAAATTCCTTGTCAAAGGGTCTTCGAGACGTCAACTAGTCTCCATCCTGGCTAGCTCGACAGTCGACAACAACTCATCGTCATAGGGCTAATGATAGCCCATCTTGACCTGATTCTTGACGATATTCTCCTCAAACCAGTCAAACATGATCTGATTAGTATGCCTTGCAGAACCCACATGGCAATGGTCGCCTGCCGCGTCGTCTGTCGTGAATACAACGTAGTGGGCTTTGTCACCCAAAGCATCCCGCATTGCCTCAGGTTGTCCTTTGAAAAAGTGGTCGTCCGCGGCATCAGCGACAAGTACAGGACACTGGATTTTGTTGGCTATGCCCTTCAAGCTGAAATGTGAAGCTTTTTTCAGGTACTCTGCCGGGGTCCGGACTTTCAAAGCCCATAAACCATGAGACAGGGCCCAGCGAGCTGTCGTTGGTACACTCGGGTCCGTGAAGATCTTCTCTGCTGCAGCAAAGTCCTGGACTCCCCAGTATCGAGCGAGGCCCTTCTCAGCATCGAAGACGGGGGTATCCATGAGATTGTATAAGCCGTTGATACTGAATACCGCAGCAATGCGGTGGTCGAAAGCAGCAGCACGGGCTGCGAGCAATCCTGCCATCGAGTTTCCGACGATTCCAATCTGCTTCATGTTGACGATTGGCACATGCAATGTTTCCAGGAAGTCAAGAACGGGAGAGACGACAGTTTCCCACTCGTGCGTGAAACCGATTCCTTGGTAGCGGCGTGCGCAGATCTGCCCTGGGCCGTCGTAGCATAGAACGTTGCAGCCACGTTCTAGGATCCCGGCGCCATACTGATGGTGCATCTCTTCCATGGAGCCATCGTAACCATTGCCCAGGGCTAAGGTCGGCAGTTTCTTGTCGGTAGTCTCACGTGCCGGGCAAAAGATGACGGGTATGTCGAAGCCTGGTCCCTTGACTACACGCCTATAACCAGGAATGGGCAGTCGAGAGATTGCTTGGTCAAAGCATGCCGTCTGCTTGTCACAAAAAGACAAGATACGTGGATCCCCCAATTGCCGTGGATGTAGAAGTCGGCAGCTCTGTAAAAGCTAGATGCTCGGAACATGGCGTCGCGGATTGAAACCAGATTCGTCAATTTGTTTGGTGAAGGTTGAGATCAAAGAGCCTGTTGAAGAGAGTTAGCTTCTGTATCATCACCTATGAGTACGCCATTACGCAAAGAGGCTTACCAAAAGATGACCATAGGCAACTTACTGCTACGTCGGACGACAAGACCATCGGATCGTCAGTAAGCGCGACATTATGAAGCCGGTCATCACGATAACGCCGAAGGGCGAGCAGTTTCCCATCGGGTTCAAGTTGAACAGTCCGCGTTTGCGAAAGTACTTTGATTGGCGAATGATATCCCATCACTTGCTTGGCAGCTTTGGTACATCCTCCTTGGATATTTCTCTAGTTAGGCTCTTTTTCAAGATTGTTCATGCCCGGCTATGAGGTAAATAACCCATGTGAAGTAGATGTACTCATGTCGATGCCATATCGGAGTTGATTGTAAGTATGACGATTCGACCCTAGCTCAGTTGTTCCTTCGAAGCATGAAGTCAACAAAGGCATTAATTAGGAAAAACTAGAGATAAATTTGCTATAGTCCACTTGCACCCGGTGTGATAATAGGAGATGGCCAACCCTTCATGTCAATTGAATCCGGAGTTTGTGGGAACCCGGAGATGCGATGAGTCTCGAAGCCCCTCTTGCTCCCAACATACTGGGCAGGGTTTTTGCACCAACATTAGCGACCCTGACTCGCATATACTAGTCAAAGCCGGCTAACAAGAGCACTCAGATGTAGCCCACCTACTTAGGAAGACTTTCTAGTCACGTTGGGACGTAGATAAAGAAGTCATGGTTGGTACAACGTGGTCTAGTGGGTTTATTCCGGGTTTGTAGACCCATAAGACTGTTCTAAGTGAAAGGATCTGGCTATCAAGGAAAAAGACTCATCAGGTACGGAACATAGTCTGATTACACGATGTCCACGTTGTGCTTCAAGCTCGCGCTGAACTCAAGATGGTAATTTAGAAATCCCGATGCAGTACAGAACTGGGGAAGTTACCATGGCTACTGCAACATTATCACTTTTCTATGCGTTTGACTGCTAAGTCTCATTGATTCCGAGAAGTGATTCATCTCCGGTATGAGGAACGTGGAAATGGACTTTTCGTTTCTTAATACGCCATCCTTCCTGATTTTCAAAAATCAGCCTCACAGAACGGTATCACCTTCTATACAGAGAAAGGCCCCAGACAACAGGCATGCTACGATCAGTGACGCAAGACACTGCAAATCACAGATCAACCGGTCCCCCGTCGCCCCCTCTGAGAAGAGGTATTGTAGCCCCTTCAATGTATGACAATGTCTGCGGCTGTGCGGGAGCTCTCATATCTAGTAATCGGACGAATCGAAGATGTAAGAGCGTTGTGCTTAGCGCATCGAATCCGACTGGCACATTTTTGAGAAGATAGATCAAAGCCTATGCTACTATATGTCCAACCTATGAAACCCCATCCTACTTCTTCACACGCAGATTTGCCCGTTCTGTAAAGGTTTGGCTGGCAATTTGCCCACCTAACCGCATTTGTCGCCGTAGATTCCACCATTCTGGTTCTTCTGGCCATCTGTGCGACAACAGTCTGCCGACTGAGTTGAGTTAGTTATGGGTGTTGATACTGCATAGTCAGCATGCTACTTACGCATTTGGCCTTCACTTCGGCACTGCAAAGTGGAGGAGGGTTGTTGCTTTGGCAGCCTCCATATATACCCTTATCCTATCAGTGTACTATCCCGAGCCCAAAACCGGGATGTCAGACTTACCAGCCAATAGACACAGGTGCCAACATCTTTGAAGCAACATCCTTCGCCAGGGATGCGCTTCCACGGTTTGCACTGTGCTCGTGTGAGATTGTGAAATAAGCCTGTAATCAGGGTTTCTTACCGCAACGGCAACCGATGGGAGCAAAGCGGCGTATAGCAAAGCGTTCAGCTGCATATTGTCTTGTTGTATAGTCAGGACTTGTATAGTCTTCGATCTGGTGCGAAGGAGATTCGTCTTGGCGAAACTGCTCGTACTATATAATACCCTTCTACCTCCATCATGGACGCGTTCAAGCGATGCAGGGAAAGAATGATAAAACTCAATCTTTCTTCGTTGAACTATAATTAAGTTTCAATATGAACCTTTTCATATGAATACGAAGAAAGAAATCATTTGTTCTACGACAAAAGTCCTAGTGAATCTTGAGCGAATTCTCACACTGCTCACACTCATTTCAATGTCAGCGATAACACTAGCCAAACACGTTCCGAACTTAGCGATTGTAAAGTTCGCAGGGGCTTGACGCCACAGGACCCGTCTCGACACCTTAGACTAGGGCAATATCAGATTCATTTTATTTTATCCCTTCCATTATCCATAATACCTTAATTACCGTATTGATTCACTCTTTCAAGCAGCGATTATTAAGCAAGGGTTAAGTAGGGATATATCAATAATTACGACAAGTAAGTAGCTACGGGAATATAGCGACTATTATTTATAGAATAGAGAAGAAAACAACTCTTATACTAGCATATCTTTAATAACTTTGGTTATGCGTATGTAAGGCTACATTATCTCATAAGTTTAGTATGATAATTATTATAACGGGTGTACAGGGATAGGTCCGACAGGATGTAGCTTATTGTTGAATTCGAATTCTATCCGTTATTCTCTTCTCTAATCGAGCACAGAGTCTTACAGATGTGAATGCTAGTGCTTACCAAGACGATTGACGTCTCTAATGATATTCGTTGGCTCGATATCACTTTACCTGACAATACACTATCTCACAACTTCAATCATTAACCATATTATTTGCTATTCGAACTGTCACTACTTTGCAAAGCATGCAGTACATCGTCGACGTGAACAAGAGACCTAGTGAAGAGTGTGACTCTAGACTTTGCCATATGAAGCATGATCATGATTCGCAACCCTCAAACATCCACCCTCATCGCCATACAACCGTTCCTCTACAGGGGTCATTTTTCTTCGTTGTTTGGATGCTAAAACATGACGTCTCAGCGCCAGCCAAAGATAGTTTTGATATTTTAACTACTCACCAGACTGTATTTTATTTGCCTTGTACCGTTGCGATGCATTCGCCATCGAACTGAGCAGCGTATGTGGTGCTCTCTGTCTTGAGATTGCATGACTGGTCTGCCGTGACACCGACGCGGGTTTTAGCTGCCCAAGGATAAGTTGTCCAGCCCTTTCCGACGCAGCCTTGACCGACATTCTGGCCCGTAGAAATTTCTCTGACCCAAAAATGACAGCCTGGGGCCGTAGCGGCAATTGCAAGGCCTGCGTGGGCAACAAAGATAAGAAAGCGCATTTTGGGTTTGAAATGTGAGGTCACGAGTCTTCGAGCAAGTGCGATACAATGAGACCTTTGATTGAGAAACTTGCTGTTGGTGCTGAAAGTCGAGCAATGTCTGAAATATCAAATAACCTAAAGATATGGGCCGGGAGTGTAGTTGAAATGGTAACATGTGAGCCTATGAGGAGTCATGCTATGTTTAAATAACAATGGAACTGCGAGTCAGACCCAGGATCCAAATAAATTGGAACGGATATGACCGACAGTAGCGCTGTACAATAGAGTTCAGGAGACCAGACACCTGCAATCAGCCTTGCGCGGAATGTGGAATTGGCATCAAACACCACCTACCTACTGTCGTCTTATTTTGGTCGATAAAGATGGCCTCATCCAAGTCTTCGCCCACCACCTTGTAGATTTTGCGTTCAATTTTAGGAGGCGTAAAGGAATTCGCCATGCCGACATTAAGCCTAGCAAGGGACACTAGACCGATGGAGTCAGAAGCGACATTTTACCTGTAAAATGTTAAAGCCAACATGACATACAGGCCTCGTTGGGGACGGTTGGCTTACTCAATCGAAACAACATCATATCCGGTGGGATAATGACCGAAAGCCCCCGGAATCAATTAGTTGTGCGTGGATTTAGCAACAGGCGACCGGTTGACGAAGTCCCCTTCTTTCTAAACTCAAATACGACCTAGTATCATACACAACCGAGGATACTCTGGCGTATTTCTGGACAAGTGCGCCGAAAAGTCACTGATGGCGTTATATCTTGGCCTTGGCCTAGGGGAAAAGTATTGACCACGATTATTCATAAGTCGTCCTGATAGGAATGAGTATCAAGGTTTAGCTCGAGAACAACGCAGAAGTCAATACAGAAGCCAGATAAGGTGCCAAAATTTCGGTAATTGTTTGCGAGAACAAAGAGAGGAATAGTGAGAAAGATAAATGAAGGGCCGGAGACCAAGATCAGCTAGGCCACCGGATAGCGCAGCCACACAGGGCAGAGTTGCGGTTACACCATTACCACCGCCGCGTTCTGCCCAGTTTTGCACAACATTGAGTAGCCATTGGGGCAACGGATCATAGTGTTGGAAGCAGTCACACGGCCGCCGCATCCGTGATACGCCATGGAATAGCACAGTCCTTGAGCGCTGGCGCCACCAGCAACCTTCTCAGTAGACACGGTGTGAACCTCGCAAGGCGTGACGCCGATGAACTGGGTCTATTGTTCATCTATAGTCAGGCCCCTTTTTCTTACTCTCTCAGTTGAGGGCAAAGTGTATACTCATGACGATGACGCTCTTGCGAGACGCTGAAGTGAGGTCTTGCCCAGAAGAAGCAGATGTTGTAGGGACGGCAATTGCCACCGTGGGTGATACCGGTAGTAACACGAAAGCAAATCGTCTAAAAGAAGACAATACAAACCTCTTGAACAATTAATTTAAATTATAACTATTTTATAATAAAAAGTAAATTATAAAATTAGAATTTTCTTATTATTTAAAATATAGTACTTTTCTCTATATTTAATCGAAAAGTACCTTATAAAATAAGAAAATAAAAAACTATTCTTTACTTAATTACTTAACTTTCCCCCTTAATTTATAACAATCATATCAGTATTTAATAATTTACTTTTTATTTTACTTATTTTCCCTTCTTTTACATATTAAAAAGTCGTTCTTGAATGCGTGCTATTTTTATTGATTGATGGTGTCTCGTCTGATTCTATAAAATTATTCCTAGAGTACAAAAAATCATACAAGACCTAGAGTTTGTCATGATCTTATCCTATTAGCTAGGTACGGTCTATGGAATTTGCTGGATGCTTTCCAGGTTGGGTCGACACCTCATGCCTAAGATACCTACCCACCTTTTGAACCATATCTTACTCTACTGCACAGTAGATTAGCATCTCAGTGTGGTAACAGCAGCTTAACACTACTGTAGCCGAAGTTCGTGTGCATAGGCGATTGAGTTTCCACAAGACCCGACGGATGCAGAACGGGCATTGTAGGACAAAGGAGAGATCAGCAACAGAAAGGGGGATAATGTGTATGATTGTGAAGAACACAACATCTACAGGCCATGTTGGTGGTGAGACTTGGCCTCCTCGAACCATTGAACACCGTGCTCCAATCCCGGCCTTAGATTGGCTACCCATTTCAACGTCGCCAAGCACCCCCACCTTCAGCTTCGCAGCTCTCCTTCCGCCCATTTTCAACGAGCGGCTAGTTGCCGCCTTCATTTTTACAGCTTACATACACAAGCACAGCATGTTCGCGCTGGCCTCATGCCATGCTGACTTTCGAGATGTAGAATGACCAGAATCAGAGTTCGTGGGGGTCTGATAGCCTGCATATCCATCGGTGTCCGCAACGAGATGCATCCCAAGCACATTGTCGCATCCGCAAGCTTCGGCCGTCTCAAAAGCCTGTTTAACTATCTCGAAGCCGGTAGTGGAGGGGAGGCCACACAAGAGTCCCCATCCGCCCTGTCGTTGACGTCTCCCCCGCCTCGTGGCCCAGCCCTGGGACAGAAACCTCCACCACATTCGATGTACGTCTGCTAGCCAGAGCCACCGTCCCCTGCTCGACCCAAGAGCTACTGCATACATGCAACCTCTACGAGCTCATCTTGAAGTAGGCCAGGCACACAGCCTTTGCCCTGATACCATGTCGAATGATGCGAGAAGGCCCCAGTTCCGTTTCGATCTCAGCTTACGGCAAGGCGAACCCATATAACCATCTGACCCAGGCCGGCAGTACAGAACGACAACCACAATGATTGATCAAGACCCAGCCTTCATTCTTCTCCTACTGGCACAGAAGAGTTCTGTCTCAGATCATCGCCGCCTCCTGATCAGCTATCAAGACTAGCAGCGTCATCATCAACGAGCATGAGATCGAATTAGCACAACATGTCTGCAGGACCGGGCTCCGCCGAAGAAAAGGGAGCTGATGACGAGACTTCATTGGCCATCTGAGTGTTGAATCTGAGACCACTTAAGCTTGTATCGCTTCCAAGAGTGTACCACTGAAGACTAAAGCCCGGCAAGCTATCATGGCCGCCGCACTGCATCAATACGACTACATCTTCGCCATCACCACCATCTTCTCCTTTCTCGATGCTTGGAACATTGGTATGTCTCGCCAGTCTATGATAGAAATGACCTGCTGCAGACTTCGATGGAGCTGCTCATACACATACAACTGACCATGTGAATTCCAGGCGCAAATGACGTCGCAAACTCATTCGCGACGTCTGTCTCCTCCCGATCCCTCACAATGAAACAAGCAATGGCCATTGCTGCCGTCGCCGAGTTCTCCGGCTCCGTAGCCGTCGGCTCCCGTGTGACAGACACTCTTCGTAACAAGATCATCGACCCGCACCTCTACGCCGCCCAACCTAGCGTCCTTCTGCTCGTCATGATGTGCGCCATATTTGGCTCATCTGTCTTTCTCAGCATCGCTACCCGCAATGGCTTGCCCGTCAGCACAACGCACTCCATTATTGGCGGACTCGTTGGCGCCGCGACCGCGAGCGTGGGTATCTCGAAAGTTAGTTGGGGGTGGGACGGGGTGTCACAGGTGTTTGCGGCGTGGGTTGTTGCGCCGGGGTTGAGCGGGGCGCTTGGGGCGGCGATGTTTCTAGTGACGAAGAGGTTTGTCTTGACCAAGGCGAATGCTGTGCGGAATGCCTTCTTTACGATTCCGTTTTACACCTTTCTGACCTTTGGCTCATTGACGAGTGAGTCCTGAAGTTTCGCTCCCCTACCCCATTGTATAAGAATAGCGATTAATCCTTCGGACTGAGACTAAGACGCCGAATAGTGCTCGTAGCTTGGAAAGGCGTCCAGCTCCAGGTTGAACTTACAGCAACCCAAGTTCTCATCGCAGTCTTCTCCGTCGCCACTGGCGCCACGCTCCTCCAAGCCTTCTTCCTCTTACCCTATCTCTGGCGGAAGATTGTCAACGAAGACTGGGAGCTCACTTGGCTCATGATGTGGAAGGGCCCCTGGCTTCTCAACCGGCCCCCGCCGCCCCTACCTCCGGCCGGAGTACGGAGGGTCAATATCAAGGACTACTACCGCGGCCACCTCACCGCCGACGAGCTCGCCTACGTGAGAGCCTCGGAAACCCTCTTAGAATCGATACAAAGCAGCCAAACGCCCTCAGACCTCTTCAAAGACGACCAACCCATCCTCTCACCACCAGTCCTCGGGCCCCCTCACACCCCGGGAGCAACATCGACAACATCAGCCTGGACAGAGACCACCTACCGGCCCTCCTTATCCTCCTACTCCTCTACTTCAGAACACATCCCACCTCGCCCCCCAGGCCCAATCACAAGCCTCCCCGTCCTCACCTGGCGCCTCAACCGCCTCTTGCTCCGCGGCCTAGAACAAGACGTCATCACGATGCAAAAACGCACCGCCGTCCTCTCCTGGGACATTGCTGACATGCACGCCCGCGCCCCGCACTACGACAACCGCGCAGAACACATGTACAGTGCCCTCCAGATCCTCACCGCCTCCGCGGCAAGCTTCATCCACGGCGCAAACGACGTGGCTAACAGCATCGGACCCTTCGCGACGGCCTACGACATCTGGCGCACGGGGGCCATCGAGACGTCGGTGAGAGTGCCGGTGTGGATTCTCTGCTTCGGCGGCGGGGCTATCGTGCTGGGGTTATTGACGTATGGGTACCACGTCATGCGGAACCTGGGGAACAGGCTGACGCTGATTTCGCCGAGTAGGGGGTTCTGCATGGAGCTCGCGAGCGCGGTGGTGGTGATGATGGCGACGAAGCTTGCGCTGCCTGTGTCGACGACGCAGTGTATTGCCGGCGCGACGGTCGGGGTCGGGTTGGCGAATGGGGATTGGAGGTCGATTAACCCACGGCTCGTGGCGTGGATCTATTTCGGGTGGTTTGTTACCGTGCCTGTGTCTGCGTTGTTTTCGGGGTCGTTGATGGCTTTGATACTTAATGCTCCGCACTGGGAAGCGGCCATGAAGTGAGTATAAGATGTGGAAGTTAGGCCTTCCTGGGCCTTGGTGGTTGTCGAGAGCTTGAAGATGTTACGATACCCCTATCTGTTTTGTATGGTGCTTCGAGCGGGAGTCGATATCTAGAGAAGTCTTGGATATTGCCTGATGAGAACCTGTATTTAATCACGGAATAAGATCATGAATACGTGGGTATCACCGCTAGCTAGTCTCGCTCACACAACTCAGTGCAGTGCAAAGATCCGCATATCAGTCTCCTTGGGCAGATACTTCAAAGCCCAGCCCACATGCCCATCAAGATACGCCTCCCCAATGACCGAAAAGTGCTCAACCGTGATCTCACCTTGCCTCCGGACCCTCCACAACTCCTCCTCCTTCTGCTCGTTCGTCATCGTGACAACGCCGCATCCAGGCTGTGTCAGAGACTCCAACAACAAACGCTCAATCTCTGGTCGGTGAACCCCAGCGTCCTTTGAGCGAAGCAGAACGGGCGTGTTGCTGCCCACTAGATACGCAATCACGTCCCCCGACGAAGCTTGCGCCGGCACTATACTCATCCCTCCGTCTGCCGTCGAGGCTAATCGCCTGCCTTCGAGGTCGGAATCGCCGCCTGTCCGGGCAAAGTAGCCGTAGAGGCGTTTGATGACGCCATTTGTGCCCGAGCCCACGAACTCGCGCTTCTTGCTTGCTTCAGAGGCCAGCCAACGCGCCAGGGTTTCGAAAAAGCCGGCATCTCCTTCTCCCGACTGGTCACCGGAAGCTGATGACTGCTTGTGGAAATTCTCGAGTGCCCCGGCCCACGTAGTGCCGACGACCCGGCAAAGACGCTCATGCTCCGCTTCCTTGCCCTTCAGCGGAACGTGTCGATATTGACCGAACCTGTCCCCCGAGGCGTAGGCATTTCTATACATCCCCATCAACTCCGATCTCGCGGCGTCATAATCTGCAGTCAGGTGCGAATTCTGCAGACCAGATGGCATCACGCAGCTGACGTGCTTGATCGTGTCGACCTTCATGCCAATGTGCCCCATAACGAGCGGCAGATCACTATTCGAAGACTGGGTAAAGGCATGATGGACCTCCTTCTTCACTCTGATGTGGTCCAAGCTGTTGTCCTGGATCATGCAGAGCGGATTCCTCTTGGTGTACGAAGCTTCGAGATTCCAATCGGGTGCCCATGAAGGTAGCCCATCTACCCGTTTCGAAGCAGGAGCATCGTCTACGTGAAACATCATCTGCTCAATACCGAGCTCGTAGAACATGTACTGGGCAACTTTGCCAAACGTACGGCCGACCGACATATTGTAGTCAATCTTCAAGTACTGCTCAACAGTCTCGAGGTCGCTAATGATGCCAAACGTCGCGTAGACAAAGTCGGCCGGGTTCGTGGCGCCCAGGCCTCTGCGCGCCTTGACGGCGCGGTGAAGAGGGAGCCTCGACTGGCTGGCCCAGCTCGCGTTCATATCCGCCAGGACGCGCCGCCTTTCTTCGTCGTTCTGCGCCCTCGGTGACGAGACTGGGCCTCCGCCACCGAGGAAGAAGGCGCAGAACTCGCGCCACCGTATCCGTCTGCTGCCGCATTGGACCCAGGGATCTCTCGATAGGACAAGCTCCTGAAAGACCCAGACGCGCTCAAACCATGTCTTGGACAGCAAGCTCCAGGGCCCTCCTTCCCCTATCGCGGCGACGGCGGTACTTTCGCCGTTGTCCGTGGCGGGCTCGGGGGCGAAATCACGGGGCACGGAAAACACTTCAGCCACGTCGGGCGTGAGATGGCCGAGGTGGATGACGGTGCTGTGGGCAGTCGAGTAGATTTGCCCCATCAACCTCACCTGGGCGTTGCGCTCGTCGACGTTATCCTGATCAATGCAGAGGGCGTCCGCCCAGACCCTCCTCACGCGCGTGGGGTCGCGCAAGTCGCGCAGAGCGTCGTCGAGCGAGGCTGTGATTGCAAAGAGGTGCTCACGGCCGCCGCCATCGACGAGTCGGATCCGACATGCCCGTTCTGAGGTGCCCCATACGTACGACAGGGCTGTGTACGGGTCGATCAGGTCGTAGTCGCACTCGGCGAGGGTGGTGTTGCGTAGGGATCCCCTGAGTTGGTCTGCGCGAGCGGCGGAGGGCTCGAGGAGGAGCAGCCTGAAGCCGTCGTTTTCGGTGTCAGTCGACGAGAGCGGTTCGTAGTCGTACCTGTGCTCGCATTCACGCTCATACGCGGACATGGTGGGCGGAGCGCGGGGTGCAACTTGGCACTGGGTTTATCTTGTTCGGGGACCCGGGGTTTACTGAAGGTGCCGTCGGTGATCGGTCCGATGCCGCTTACTACCAAGTATCCGGTTCCGTGAGGGCCTGGACGGAAGTGGGGACAGTAGCCTCCGCGGGAGGGAAGGGTTTCTCCCTTCAACGATGGCTAGATGGATGCTATTTTGGCAAACTCGGTGATAATGCAGATTCAAACTTTGCTCATGTTCGCACGTACAGCTTCGTTCCGACGGGATTTTGCCCTTTCCCCTGTGTTCTTGTTCCTTGGTACACACTCTCCCGGATCGTCTTGATGTGAGGCAAAACGAAACGAAATTGGTATCTGCCCGCGTCTGAATCTTACATGCTTTTCGTCCCAAACCGGAGACGGGATGACAACAGATCTTACTCCACGTGACTCGGACGAAGGCCGATTGTTTCTGGGCCGAGTCAGCTTTAGTCTCACGGCAGTACGGGTTTTTTCTTCCATCTAATGTAATTATTGTTTCTTGCAGCGAGAAGATTTTCAGGGTCAAACGGCGAGCAGATGAATCAGTTCGGGTATCGGGATGAAGAATGGAATGATTCGAGAACACTGTTCTTTTTGGGGCACATTGCGCTTCATCTTGCCAAACGTAGATGTCGGCTGTGCCGTGATAACCAGTTATTAGACGACTCGGCCGGTCGATTCGGTGTGCGTGAGGGAAAAATGATGACCAGCTGCGGTGGCGACCGAAACAGCTCGAAACCTTAGTCAGCAGGCTCAACGCCCCGGGAGAGACAAGGTTATGCCTGAGGCTGAAGCTGTCTAGAATAGAGCGGTACCTACCACGTACAGAATGGAAAGACTCAGCAGGGGATAATCCGAGGTTCACGAAAGACGGTGCGAGTTAATCCGAGAGTTCGTGACCGGGGCAAAGAGGAACCGTTGCTGGAAAGCCAATCAAACCGTTACCGAGTGGGGACCGCAGGCCCCTTGATCTTGGTCCATCCAGAGTCGAATCTCAATCGGACGGGATTCTGGGTCCAGGCCCAGAAACCACGTTTAGTGTCGTATTCAACACGCGAACCTCTGCGCGCCAATCCCACGCTGGGAAAAGCGTAGATTCAAAGGCTGGCAATTGGCATGTCTGGGTGCCATCGCGCATGTCTTTCTCCAACTTGTCTGATGTCTCCAAAGTGGCAGAAAAGCTCTAGCCCCAAGTAGCTTCCCGTAGCTCGCACGCCAATGCCATGCCCGCGGCCCCCTAACCCATCCGAAATAGATGACGCCGCTGGAACTGCCTCACAGTCTACGGAGTACCACCCGTTAGAATCAAGTTGATCAGCAGGAGTTGACGAGACAGAAAAGCTGGAGCCAGCATGCCAGCAAGTTCTGTACGGCCAATGGGCCACGAGCCCGTGAGTAGAGTGAGAGAGGGGGCAGAAGAGCTGAGGAGAATGATGAACATCATCATGGATCCATGGGCTATTTTGCCAGACGGAACAGCCAAACCCCTTTCTGCTAGTCTCCGCTATTGCGTATTGGCAACCCTCTTTTGCCTCTCTCGGTCGTATCACGCGTATGGGATTTGCGCTTTCTAACTGCGCATCAGCTTTTTCTGCATGCCGCCTATTCGGATCGTCTTGTGATGTTCCTGCAACATCCCACTTTTGATTGTCCGTCTAGCTTATGGCTTCAATGGGAATCCAAGCCGACTTGCGACACCAATGACGCTATTTCCCTCCCCTTTGCTTTCCTTCTTCCTCTTCTCCATCGAATGTGGCTATCCACAGTGTCAAAAGATCCAAGACGCTGAACGGAAGCTAGGAAATTTGAAAAGTTGCATAGAGATCGTCGTCTGGCTGTACCACTTTTCTGAGATATTCTTGGGAGTTGGCAGAATTGGCCGAATGGTTGTATCCGTTACTGCGCAGGATCCATACGACGCCCCCACCCCTCCCAAGAAGTTCTTCCCCTCTCCCTGATGACCCCAAGTCCCTCCCCTTTCCCATCAATTTGTTCTGAACCCGCGGACGGGCGAGCCCCATGACAGACTGTGCCACTCAACGGTCTCGAACATGGATACGGGATATTACGTACGCGGCCTTGCTTCCGGGTACCTACATTCTTCTCCTGCGGCACTCCATTGGCGATGGCACCTCGCCAGGCTCGCACCTGTTTTCCTTGCTGGTTTCCGCTTCGCTCACCACACCCCTGGGCCCCGGCCCTTAGTCGTGGCTGTTAAGTGGGGTTCCTTTCGAAGTCGTGTAGATTTTCTGGGATGACAGGCATGGCAGCTGTTCCAGTTCCAGCCCGCTCCCGCTTCTTCAATTCAATCTTGGTGTTGCTGCGCTGCTGCTGCTGCTGCACATGCAGCGTCACCGTGCCGGGATATTAGATAGGTGAGACGGCAAAAAGCGATTCAGCCAACAACCACCACCTGGCTGAAGGCCTACACACACCTCGGCTGCGAGATACTCAGCTGAGCGCTATTTCCGAGCTGACTCTCTCGCTAGGTAGGCGCTGGAACGCTGGCTGGCACGAGCTCGGTAGAAAAAGTCTGGAAACTCTTGTTGCCGAATTGAAACGAATCGGGAAAAAAGACGCACACAGCTTGGTCCTCTATCAGGAACCTGCTGATGTTGCTGATGGAGGTGCACCGTGTAGGGTAATTGGATGCAGCCACCATCCCGCAATGGAAGGCCTGCAGCAAGTGCAGTGCAGCCAGCCTGCAGGAAAAAAGTCACCTATCCGTACCCGAAAAGATGGGATGCCAATTGTTTGGTGTGTATTGTGTGCCTCGTCTCATTTGTCTCGCAAACACGGAAAGAGATAAAATAGGGAAGCAGGTGAAAAAGTTAGATAGGACGAGCTCGGAGCACCCCAGCAGCTAAGTTTTTGGCGATTGCTGCGACATGACGCTCAATTAGGAGGTCAATTTGGAACGAGGTTTGTGACCATCGGCGAACCACCTCTCACGCAGTACGAGCATAGCCTGCTGGTAGATGATGGAGTGCCGTAATGTGAGGTTAGATAGATGAGCAGTATAGATTACCATCGTAGAGAAACCGCGGGTAGATAGTACTCCGTAGATAGAGGCATGCCGCATGATGGGAACTAGAGGAAGTCGGCGCCATCCATCAATCCCCTCCCGCTTCGGGTTCGCAGTTGACGTTTTGTGGGGTCTTTGCGAGGCGCAGTCGGCGGCGCCAAGGGGAAACTTCCGTTAGCCAAGAGGCTGGAGCCTGGCCATTGGATGATTGGTGTTTCCCGTTTTCGCAGCTTGCTGCTTGCTTCCTGATTACCGGCGAGGTTGCTTGTGGTCGTTCTTGCCATCTTTCCTGCTCCATACCTCGGTTTGCGAAATACCCCCACTTGGCCACCCGTCCATCATCTTTTTGTTGCGTTTGGTCCGGGATGTGTGCGCGTCTGTCTTTCATCAATTAATCTTCCCGCGGATATCCGTACGTTGAGTTCGTTATTAACGGTGGATCGTGGGACTTTGAAGATCAAAGCACGTTCGCATTTCGAACGGAGACACCATCGCTCGGCTAGCTTGTCAACTTGTGGCTTTCCAAGTTCCGAACCCCCCCCCCCCCTTGGCTTGCCCTTGCCCAAGTTGCCCCTCCCTCCCCTGCGGCGTTGCCTTGACAGGCGCGCCATTTCCCTCGGGCCAATTTCGTCTGGTTCCGCCCCAACAGCTCGGCTCGCTAAATGAGCCACCACCTGGCACCACCTCGCACGGGGAAGGAAGGACCAGGGAGGGGCAAGCGACCAAGGTGGACGGGGTTGAATGGGACCGCGTACAGTAGCCGAGGGAAACAGTTCCCTTTGAGGAACAGCTCTTTTCTGTTGCGTTCAATGTCTTTTTCCTTGCGGCTTGCCAAGTTGCCATGTGCAATCAGAAGTCAAAGAAAAACCAAGGAAACCAAGAGACGAGACAATGGAATTAGGCCAAACGATTCAAACAGCCGCTCCAACCAAGACTTCGACACACATAAACACAAACCAGGCCAAGGCTCCCCAAGACTAGAGAGAGAGTCGAGACATGGTAGGAGGTCTAGCCAGAGCTTGAGCGGCATTTCCAGAAACATTCTTCCGCAGGTTCAAAACTTGGGCCAAGGTTTGACTTCAGACTCTCCCACCCATACTTGCACTTGTCAAGTCAAGACTCAAACAACCATGGAGATGGATCTGCCGTAGGAGGGGTTCTACACTAGTCAAGACTTGAGAGTCAAGGCTCGATGGGAGAAAAGGGCATCCCCAGCATAATCGCCACACTCCTACGTAGTAGTCTCTCCCGATCTCTCAGAGCAGGTGCCGTCTTTGTGTCAATGTGTCCTTGGTGTCTCTTCGCGGGACGGTGGAATTGAGTTTCAAGGGTCCTGGGTCCTCGTCCCACTTGTTCTCCATTCTTTTCTGGCGTACTTCCCACTCAAGACGCGTGTTCTTGACTCTTGCCAACTTTTTGTTCTTCGCTCTTTCCCTTCTTCCACTCTTTGCGAGATGCGTGGTGCGAGGTGCCAAAGTGTCTGTGTGCGGCTGCCAAGTCTTCGGAGGGGTGCACTTGCTTGGTCTTGGTCTTGGTCTTGCCTAGTCTTAGACTGTTGGAAAGTGACTTGGGAAGGAGCTTAGGTAAATGAGGGAAAGGGCAACGCGAGGCCCCAGAAACCTGGAAGGTGCAAGTCTGGAGAATGGAGAATTGGGCAATGGCGCTGCAGCAGTTTAGCCTGCGGCGCACTTGCACCCGCGTACTGAAGTGTGTACACCAGGTACTTCCTGCCAAGGTGGTCCCGCCCCTCCGTATCGAGTACGGTCCTTCCTTTCCTGCCAAGCCATTCACCCATTCAAGGGCCCCCAAGGTTTGAATGGTGGAAGGTCCCAAGGAGCTCTTCTCTTTCCTCGGTTTTCCTCAGCCGTGTTCCGGTGACCGTCACGGTTCTCCATGTCGACCGTGATGAATGGGATGCTCAGGTAATACGCGCAATGCGCACCGCTCACCACCCGCGCCGCGCACTTCGTACCGTCTTCGGGTCCAATGGTAGGGAGGCAAAGGCAAGGAATGACCTTCCAGAATGGCAGAATCCACCGCCTTCTCCAACATTGGGAAAAGTGCATGATTCGAGAAGGACCCCAATATTCATCGTTTCAGCCTTTCAGGGTCCTGTCAAGGCTCCCACTGCCCAGCCCAGGCCCCCCGCCGGCGCAAGGTCAACTGGTGTCAATCAGATAAGCTCCTTCACCTTTTTTCTTTTTTAATTTTTTTCTCCTTCCCTCCTCGCTCACCCCGGTACACGCCCATTTCGTTTCATTTTCGAGTCTCACTCTCTGTGAATCTCTTACAATTGCTTCATTCTAGAGTCATTTATCTCTCAGTCTCGTCTGCTATCTGCCGTATGCTGAGGCAAAAGCAAATGGCCAGTGCATAGTTGCACCTTGCAGAGCCCAGCCCCCATTCTCCAGCAAGCCCAGTGGCCCCAAGCTCCCAAGAGGCGAGAAAGAGAAGAGCAGCAACGCAACAAGCTGCGCCCCCGGGGCTAGCGAAAGCGCCAACGGCCAATTTACTAGATTGGATCAGGGGGGGATTCGGGAAACAAGATTGGCAGATGGGGAGGGGTGTGGCCTGGCCGTGATTGAGCTGGGCGCGTCCATTTCCATTCTGTCAATCTTTTTTTCTTTGCGAACTTTCGCGTATGTGTCCATACTATTATTCGTACGTATTCGTTCGTACCTGCGTACCTGCGTACCCATACGAATACTCGCTGTCATTCATTCTGCCCTGCATTTTCAGCGTCGAATCTCATACACACAGACATTTTTGTTTCTTTACCTTTCTCCTTACCTGTCCATATCTCTTGCATTTTTACTCACTCACCACATGTCTGATTGCCATGTCCACACAGCTACGCCATCGCGCATACAGACTCACAGAGTACCTACACCACATTGTACTGTGTAGGCATACCTGAGTAATCCAATACCTTGGCTTGGCTGCAACCACAACCACCTTAACCTGGCTGATGTTCGGTTCCTTTTTGTCTTGGCGGGAAATCTGGGAGTGGGAAGCTAGTCGGGGAGATTGGAAAGACTACTTTCTTGCATCTCAATGATGAGAGAGAGAGTCTGTCCATCGGTTTCCCCCTCCGCCCCCCTGCACCATGTCATGTCTCCATGTCCACAGTCTCTCACCCTTGGCCCATGGCATGGCCCATGTCCCATTCTAATCACAATCCCCCATATCCATCCCGTCCCCATCCAGTCACTTGCACCTCCACCAAGAACCCACGCGCACTGTTTCGACCTGCCTAACTCGAAGACGAGCTGTCCTTGTAGTCTCTCACTCACACTCACACTATGAGTAGTAGCAATAACAGCAGCAGCAGCAGCCCGCACACACTTGTGACAGTGGGTTGACTCTTGGTGGTCAATCCAAGAAACCAAGTGGGTGTGGATGCAATGGAAAAAGATGATCCACAAATCTTTTGAAGAACCACCTTACCTGGACACCCTCGCCTCGCTCCACGCTCCACGCTCCACGCACTCCACGACCTGCTTGCTCCTCGTTACTCGTAGTCTCGTACGGGGATGAGCCACGGGGTATACGGAGTAGGTACCGTACCGTCGTCCCTGGCATCTTTGCCGCCGCCGCTTTCTCGTCTCGTCTGGTGTACTTTCTTGGTGGTGCTTTTGCTGTTGCTGGTTGCTCTTTCTCACTCTCCCCTGGATGGAGCTGGTTTGCGGCTTGTCTGTTGCGCTGCTCCTTTCCATCCACGTTTCTTCTCACGTTCTCGTCTCGTCTCGTCTCTCCTCCTCCCCCGGTATCCGTATCCATTCATCCATCCATCCATCCAGTATTATTCCATTCACCTCTTACCCCCGTCGCCCTGTTACGTTGGCCCGTTGTCCCGTCTGGCCGTTTCTTGTCTCTCCCGTCCCTCTCTCTCTTGACTCTTGCTCGTTTGTTCTGCCCTTTATCCAGAGCCTGCCCCCCCTCCATCTTCCTATTTCCCAGGTCATGTCCATGTCGTCTGTTCTCATCTGAAAATGGCACGAGTGTCGACTGCTTCGCCTTTGCCGTAAATTCTCTTTCTCGCCATCCCGAACCGAAAGCTGTCCGACAGGGTCCTGAAGCTTTCCTGTCACCGCGCATCTTGCCTGCCGCCAGCCAGCCCACACCCAAGCAAGCCAAGGTCGATAATACGTAAAATACCGCATCGCCCACCTTCGACCAACCAGTTCGTCCCCGGCGCATCACCATCACCATCACCTACCCAGGTTCACCACCGAACCGACTCTTCTCTTTCCTTCTTCCTATCCTCTTGCGACTGGACCTCAACTGCCTGTCGACCTTGTACGTAATTGTGCGGCGACAATTTGAGTTCGATTGGGGTTTTGTGTTCGTTGGGCCAAGTTCGACCACACCTTCCCTTCCTGCCTTCCGGCAGTCACTCTCTCGAATTCACCACGTTGACGAAACCTCGTCACAACCACCCACCGAAAACAAAACTTCGTCGATCCTTCTTTTTTCGACGAATCTAAAATTTGGCTACACAGCGCAAATTCATAATCGTATAACGAAACCATCCATACAATTACGAAAATGGATCGCGATAGCAGAATCATCACCCCCCGCGAGGTGGAGGGCATGATTGCAGAGGGACGCACAATCGTCATTCTTGACGAAATGGTTCTTCGCCTCGACGGGTGGATGGGCAAGCATCCTGGTGGCCAGTTGGCTATCCTGCACATGGTTGGAAGAGATGCGACCGACGAGATCAAAGTGTAAGAGGCTCGACTTACCTTCCATGTCCAATTAACCTTTGGGTGCATCACATCTGCCCCCCTCCCACCATCTTCAGCTTGAGGCTGAGAACCCCCTCCGAATCTGGACCCTTATGCGGCGTGCCCCCATCATTCCCGCGGGTTCGGATAAATAATCTGAAAAGGGGTGGGACGTCGGGAAAAAAGAAGCATCCGGGAATGCGAAAGCGACCGAGATAAAATCAGAAGTCTGGTTAAGCTTATTTTTCCACATGGTCCAAATGGTGGGAGAAGGGGGAAAGGGCCAATTAATATTTCGGATTCGCTGGACATTCGGACTCCGTTATTGCTGCGTTAAGTGGAATTAGTGTGCTGACATATCGCTTTTGACAGGTACCATTCGGCTGCCACACTCAACACCATGAAGGCCTTTCGGATCGGCCGGAAACCTGCGGGTCCCTGGATCAACATGACACCACCAATTAGGGGCGGCGTCTACACCAAGCAAGAGACCACAACACCCGCATCTGCACCCAACGCTGCCGGTGCTACTGCAGATGATGCCACGGACGCTGCCGTCGACTGCCCCTCGTCCGATCTCGATGAAGATGACTCCGCCGACGATGCCGTCTCCGATGTATCTGGCGGGAGCTCCCGCACGTCCCTGACTTCCGAATGCAGCAGTGCAGAGGTCGAGACCAAGCCCGAACCCCAGACTGAGACGGGCATTAGACGTCGTCTTGCGGCACCTGCAGACCCAACCGACGATGCCCTCGCCGCCGGCCCCGGTCTATCAGGCCGGAGCCGCATGACCGCCGACCAGTACACCGAGTGGTCCATCCAACAGAACATCAACAAGGATCTCGACGAGTACCCTTCTCTTGACCCTGCCGTTCAGCGCGATATCCAGGAAAAGTACCGCCTGCTCCATGAGCGTATCAAGGATGCTGGTCTTTACGATTGCCCCTACTTGGACTATGGCAAGGAGATGTGCAGATACTCAACTCTGTTCGCCCTCTTCCTCACTGCTCTGCACTTCGAGTGGTACATGACCTCGGCCTGCTTCTTGGGTCTCTTCTGGCATCAGATCATGTTCTCTGCCCACGACGCTGGACACGGAGCCATCACTCACAACTTTACCTTTGACACCCTCATTGGTCTCTTTGTTGCCGACTTCTGCTGCGGCCTTTCTATGGGATGGTGGAAGAGCAGTCACAATGTCCACCATCTCATTACCAACCAGCCTGTAAGTCTTGCCCACTATTCATCGTGTCTCGATTCCTGTCACTAACACATCCCAGGAGCACGATCCCGATATCCAGAACGTCCCTCTCTTCGCCACCTGCCCTTCTTTCTTCAAGTCCATCAAGTCGACTTACTACGACGGCTTCGTCTTCGTCTGGGATGCCGCGGCCGACGTTCTCGCCAAGTACCAGGCGTACACCTACTACCCCGTCATGGGCATCGCTCGCTTCAACCTTTACCTTCTCTCCTGGCTTCACGTCCTGTCCCGCAGATCTTCCTCCCTGGGAGCCTCCAAGGCTTGGTGGATTCGCCCGACTGAGATCGCCTTCATGGCCTGCTTCTGGTACATCTTTGGCTGGCGTCTGATTCTCAACACTCTTCCCACCTGGCCCATCCGCGTCGCCTTCGTTCTGGTCTCCCACATTATCACCATGCCTCTGCATGTTCAGATTACTCTGTCTCACTGGGGCATGTCCACCTCGGACCTTGGCGAGTCCGAGTCCTTTGCCCAGCGCCAGCTTCGCACCACCATGGACGTCGACTGCCCCGCCTGGTTGGACTTCATCCACGGCGGTCTTCAGTTCCAGGCTGTGCACCACCTCTTCCCGCGCGTCCCGCGGCACAATCTCCGCAAGGCACAGGTCTTTGTCAAGGAGTTCTGCAAGGATACCGGCATCCCTTACTCCATCTTGGGTTTCGTTGACGGCAACAAGAAGGTCATTGGAAGACTCGAGGAGGTCAGCGATCAGCTTCGTACACTTCTCAACTGCCAAAAGTTCATGGCGGAGACGGGCGAAAGCGCCCTGCATTAGACACAGCATCAATGCATTGTTTCGGCGTTGGAGGGTTATTTTCATAGACTAGATAAAAGCTGTCTGCTGTCTTAATGTTCAACTGTTCATATATTCATTCCACAACATAACCTTGCATATATTGCCAACTGCAGTGAAATTTCCATGGGTGACTTGATGTTGACCACCGTATAATACGGTACGGTGCAGCAGCGGCAACCTTCCAGACTGTTTCCAGAACTGAAGAAACGGAACCACGTGGTGATCGAGATAACATTAACATCACCCAGGTCACTGGTTCTGGGGAACCTCCACACGCCAGAGAGTCTAATTATTCTCCGTATGGAATCCACTGATGTGATCGCCCCCGGACTGACGACGTTGGGACAAGATTAAAGTATGTATCGTGGCCTGACCACGCTCCCAGGACCGGGTACGGACCGTACGGATGTAATATGCAAGGGGGAACACGGAAGCATATCCTGGCCTGGGCTTGGATGGGGCTCAAGAGGAGGTGGAGGAGGGCGATCGAAGATTGAGATATTCGGACTTTGGAGAGGAGATTGTTGAGTCCGAAGCTAAGGTAAGGTTGCGTTTACTGGTGGATCCGCCGGGGTGGCGCTGAGTAAGTGGTGCGGACTGCCGGTGCCGATTCCGGGAGGGCCGGGCTTGGGGTTGAGTGTATGGATATATGTAATGCCTTGTTTACCCTTCTGCCTGTTTCTTTTCCCGCGTGTATTTGGGGATCGTACTTGAGATGCCCATATCTAGGTGTGCTGGGTTGTATCCATGACCCCGATCCTGGAGGTTTGACGGGACGTTTCGTCAAGCATCTACACCAACGCCCACTCCTCCAACTCGCCCTCGTCGTCAGGCCATGCCTCCCCGTCCATAACCCCATCGACGACCGCATACCCGACGACTATGTACCCGCTCCCACTTCCCCTCGACCGAACGACGAACGGAACATTCAGCCCCGAGAACACACAGATCTCGTCCCCTGGCTCCGTTTGCGAGACACAGAACCCGAAGTGGTTGTGAGTGGTGAGGAACATGCAGCCCGAGCCTACGAACGCAGTGATTTTGCCTATCTTTAACCAGGCGGGTGGTGTCTGTGACGCTACTGCCTCTGCGAGCGCTTCAGGTGTGGAGAGTGCGGCCAGGGAGGCGGCGTCGGGTTCCGTTTGGGGGTTTGCGTGGAGGATGCGTACGAGGAGGGCTTGGACGCTGCGAAAGGTTTGAAGTGCGATTTCTTGATTGTCTTCGCTTGCGTCCGTGGGCGGTGGTGATAAGATGTCTGCGAGGAAGGCCTGGGAGATACGTCTGGCGTCACCCACCCAGGCGATGAAGTCTTCCTTCTTATCTGCTAGGACAAAGGATATGTCGAGTAATGGGAGTTTGGGGCTGATGCGGTCGCCTACGCGTCCGACGCTCCTGCCTTTTAGGTAGAGCGTGCGTGCGTCGGGGGAGAATCTGTAGGAGGGTTTGCTGTCGCGGGATGATGATGCTGGGACGTCGAGGAGACTTCTGCCGTCCGTGGATTGTTTGTTCCAGTTTAGGGCCCAGGAGGGGAGATCTGGGACTGGAGGGGAAGTGTTTGTTGTCGATGTTGCTGTTGATGTTGATGTCGAGGCGTTTCCTCCATCGAGGAGGAGGAGATGGGTGAGACTATCCTGTCCCATGATGTGCTGCCTCGTCGCCTCACAGTAAACCTTTTCTACGGGATCCGTGTAGTCGACAGCTACTTTGCCGAAGGTCTCTGGGAAGATAGAGCGAAGGGCGTAGATTTTGTCACGGGGTTCTGTTGACTGCAGGTACAGTAGCATTCTGAGCTGGTAGACGTCCAACTTCCCGCGGCGGGCAGCAATCTCCGCCGCTTCTTTCTGCTCGTCGGCATCTGCGGCATTCGCAGCAACACCCGCAGTAGTACTAGTCGTAGTAGTAACGTCCTTGATGATTTTCCTGCGCATGTTGATGGCGAGCTGGTTCGGGTCCGGGTGACTTTTGTGGGCGTCGCCCCAGTTCTGGAGGATGGCGGAGAGGGCCTTGCCCCCGCCGTCGAGGCAGAGGATGAAGGCGTTGTTGTAAGTTGCTTCTTGGAGGGTCCAGACGCGGAGCCAGTAGGGGGCTCGCTGGATCTTGGAGAGGAGGGTTGGGTCTAGGTCTGTGATGGGGGTGTTAGTGAGAGGAGGGAGGGGTCTTCTGAGGCAGTGTGAGTGAAGATGCGAACTGAAACTCCCACGTTCAGCGCCGATTTACGTTTCTGCAGTCGGTGCTCACCTGGTTCATGGTCATCTCGCGCCTTCGGAACACCTTTATACAACGCAAGCACCGAAGGAGGAGCCCACTCGTTGCCGAGCCAGACAAAGACGTACTTTGCCTTTTCGTAGAGTTCCGCCATCATGCCGACCTGGACGCTCTTCTCGTCGTTGGAGGACTGGTTGATGCAGACGGCGTCGACCCATAGCGAGAGATTGCGGATGCGTGGGCCACGGAGGATGTTGAGGACGGCGGCGCAGTTTGGGGTTATCATCAGCGGGGGTTGGTGGGTTTGCTGGGCGCCAGTGGAAGTTGTTGTCGTGGTGGTGGTGGTGGTGGTGGTGGTGTTTACGACTGTCAGGGGGACGTTTGAGGGTTCGCCTCCCCAGGTGTAGGAGAGGGCTGCGTAGGAGACTGGGTTGTCGAGGGAGGTTTCTTCGAACGAGCATTCGAGGGGGGAGGATTTGTCTGCGGTGTTGACGAGGCGGATGAGGCGGATTGATTTTGGGGTGGAGAAGGGTGTGTATTGATATTGAGAGGCCATTGTTGAATGTTTTGGTTAGTTGATCATTTCAGTCCGGCTGTTGTAGTAACATGAAATTTCGCAATCACGGTGGTGAGAGCCTGGGAGTCGGTCTCTTACTCTCACGGTGTTGATGACAGCGGCAATCAAGATGGCTTGCCAGAGAGATTCGCTCGGATTGATGATCAAAAGCATACACGCCACGACTGGCAATTGAGATGATGTGTTGTGATTGTGTTTTCAATCAAGGCCATGAGTCTCGAGGTTTAGACCCAATGAAGAGGTCGTCAGGAGGCTATCACGTGGGATCTAGCCAAGCGGCGGAGGTTCAGCCGCACTTTTCAGCTGCGACTCGATGACCGCCAACCTAGGCTAAGTGCCCTGAATTATGAATTTTGGGTGACATTGCCGAACCATCGCTGCGATGGACATTGTAAACTTCACTCAGCTTGATATTTCTTGTTAAAAGTACTTGATGCAGACACTATGTGGGTTCTGAGTGCATTTGCGAGCAGTCGTCCCTATGAATCATAGCAGCAAGTTGGCAACACCAACTTTCTTGCGGAAGTCTCGGTAACAACAGCAAGAGCAAAGTTGCCAAAGAAAATCTGAGGTCTCTTGGGAATCGATGGCTTGGAGAAGCCTAGTTGGTCTTTCAAAAGTCTAAGTGACTAGAAACTTCCAGCCGAGACAGTAAAAGGACATCCAGGCATCGGACACGGGCGTCTAGAAATCATCAACGGGACATAGAGTACTCAGTCTAAATGCGCAAAGAGTCGCTTATTTTGTGAGTGTTTAAGTCACATTAGCAGAAGTATGTCGATGCAGGGAAGGAAATGCTTAAGTCTGCGTCGTCGACATTAGGAGTGGAATGAAAACGTCTGCTCAACCTGATCGGCTATTGACAACTTAACGACGAGGTGGTCCATGGATAATAATGGAGTGCGTATTCACGGAAAGAACCAAGGCTTAAACCGAGTCAGATTTGTATAGTTATTCAGGATATTGAACCTGGTCGGGGCATTGTGTAGGTATCTTGACTTGCTTGAACAGCCAATACTACCAAGTCTATACGGAGGTGGGTAGGCGTGGTCCCCTTATTTATCATACGTTCTAGTTGTCTCTACCCCTGTTCAACTACTATAACGTCGTATTTCGATAAATCGAAGTACTATACATACTTAGCTATTTGAGAGTTGTGCTGTTCTACGCAACAGCATCGAGCACGATAATTGGCATCTTAGGTTCTGAATCAAGAGTTGAACTTGAATGGATCTGGCCAAACTCGCTAAACTTCGTGGCCGTATTTACACCTTTCATACTTTGGACGTCTTCAGAAGAACTACGCACCCTGAAGTTCTGAATGGCCCTATCCGGACAATGGCTGATCGTTTCTGGCCGGCTTCAGAAGAAAACTGAGAGATGTCATACTGCAAGAAACTCGAATCAGTTTTCCTTGACTTCAGACGAATTAAGCATGCCTGCGTATGCATGTGAAGATCCAAGAGTCTCGAAACGAAACGCCACCAGGTTTGATACCTGTTTCTCTATGGCGAAGTTGGTGTCTGACTCATGGCGTCACAGCGGCTTGACATTTTGTTCACATGACCGAATAATTCTCGCGTTGGTGCTCTTCAGCCTTCTTCGTCTGCTCAAATTCGAGAAGATCGTCGATGCATATGCATCGGCACTTTCTTATGCGCGCCAGATTCCCGATATCACTGTAGTTACAGAATTATACAACCTGGCTTTGACATGCAGAGGTAGATAACAGCACCTCGGGGCTGCCGCGACTAGCAAAGTCCGCTTACGTTGCGGGCCCCACAGCTTCAACGGGGACTTAGGAGCGCGAGTGGGACAAACCCCTGGCCCTACCTTACTAGTAACTTACACGTAATTTATCCGCAAGCCAAGAAACTCAGTTCTCATCAGCAATGCTAAGTCAGGACATCCAGCTGATCCGAGTCCACCGCGAAGACCGGGACATAAGCCAGATCCGTACCCAAGCCGGGAGCTAGGGTTAGTTCTGAGTAGGCGTGCCGCGTAGATCAAGAAGTGAAGGCTATCGTGCAGAGAACTCTAAGCGTAAGATTACTAGATGGCGAATTTTTGAGCTTGTATGATGGATCCCCGTGATAGAGTAGGAGCCATGGAAGATGCAATATAATAGATCTCTACAGGTGGTCAAAGGTAATAGGGACGGACGCCAAAGGAGGATATGCCCGCGTATGCCAGTCATGTTATACACTCGGGTAGATGAAAAGTTGTCAGCATCAACTCTCACGTACCGAGTATTCGGACTAGCTGCGAGCGATTCGGTGCAACGCCCGAACTACGGTCTCCTGTTTGGAAGTTATTACTCTGCTACATGGGACGGAGATTGGGTAGTTGACTTTACACCTACCTGAGCTTTGAGCGATGTAGCCGCCGGCGAGTGTGGGATGCGTGGATAGTCGTCAACGACTAGATTAAATCTGATTCGCGTATATAATGCCGCTAGAGTAGGTGACCCTGTGAGGCGATGCATCGTTAACGATAGAGTTTTGCGAAACCCTTTTTCTGTTACAGGAGGAAAGTTTAAATCGCGCTTGTTCGGTAAACTGTGGGAAGGAAACACCAATTTGGGACAATTGGGAGCGATAGACACGGATTCATCCGTAGAAAGATTGGATCTCATCCCACTCTGCCGAAATAAAGGCCGGGCAGTCCCTGACAACCTTTCGGGTATCATGGCCCCCAAGTGCCCAATGCTCCATCCCCGACCGTTCGGTCCTTTCTTATTCTCCAATGTCCGTCATTGCTGTCGTTGTCCCCAAAGTTTTCTCCTGCACAAGTCCTACTTGAGCCGCCTCTGATAGATAGATTAGATTGAGGCTACTGCCCGCAATTGCTGTCACATCCAAAGCCCCTTGCATATAGTCACAGTGGCCCCTTTAGCCCCTGAGGCAATCAATCAGTGAACCCCGAAGGCTTGTCGGAATACTCCAGATGGATCCTCATGGGGTCTCCGAACCCAAATTGACGGGTTGAAACAGTTTGATGATTTTAGAGTCTGTTCGGTTTCGAATGGGACGGTCATGCTGTTCATCAAAAGTATATAGCTCGACGTTGCTGCCGCTGGGGACTTCAGACGATTCTAGTTCTGCACAAGCTTCGCCTCTCTCTCAACTTCAAGTCACTCCTTTTTGACCTTCTTCGCACTTTGTTGACCAACTCAGCATCTGCACTTTGCCCGTCATGGCGCTTTCCATTCTTTCCGCTACTCTTCTGCTCGCCAGCCTCGTCTCCGGTCAGGCGCCTGGCAATTCTACCGATGAACACCCCAAGATCGAGACCTTCCGCTGCACCGTCAAGGATGGTTGCCAGAAGAAGACCAACTACCTCGTCGTCGACTCAAGTCAGCATCAGATCAAGACTTCGAGCGGCGTGAGCTGCCTTACCGGCAACAACCCGCCCAATTCCACTGCCTGTACCACTCCCGAGGAGTGCGCGACCAACTGCCACATCCAGGGCATCGCCGACTACAGCACCAAGGGTGTCACTACCCACGGCACAGACATTCGTCTGACCATGTTCAATGCCGACAAGCAGAAAGTCTCTCCCCGCATCTATCTGTTGGAGGAGAACAAGCAGCGTTACGAGATGATCCACCTCACGGGATCCGAGTTTAGCTTCGACGTCGACATGGTCAACTTGCCCTGCGGCATGAACAGCGCGCTCTACCTGTCCGAAATGCTTCCGGACGGTGGCAAGAACACCAGCTCCTTGAACAAGCTTGGTCCCGCGTGGGGTACCGGCTACTGCGATGCGCAGTGCTTCAAGACGTCCTTCATCAACGGAGTCGTGAGTCCCCTTATTCTCCCTGCCTGACACTGTGCATTACTAACACGAGAATCAGGGCAACTTTGACCAAAAGGGCTCTTGCTGCAACGAACTTGACATCTGGGAGGCCAACTCTCGTGCAACTCACATCGCGCCTCACCCTTGCAGCCAGCCCGGCCTGTACAAGTGCACCGGCGAGGAGTGCGAGAAGGCTGGCGTCTGCGATAAGTCCGGCTGCGCCTGGAACGCCAACCGCGTGAATGTGACCGACTTCTACGGCCGCGGTGCCGACTACAAGGTCGACACTACCCGCAAGTTCACCGTCGTCACGCAGTTCCCCGCCCAGGACGGCAAGCTCAAGGAGCTCCGCCGCATGTACGTCCAGGACGGCAAGGTCATCCAGAACAACGTTGTCAACATCGAGGGACCCCCGAAGATCAACTTCATGAACGACGAGTACTGCCAGGCCACTGGTGCGTCCGACTTCATGCGGTTGGGTGCTATGGAGGTCATGGGTGGTGCTATGTCGCGTGGTATGGTTCTGGCCATGAGCTTGTGGTGGGATGACTCGACCTTCATGGAGTGGCTTGACCAGGGCAACAACGGCCCTTGCAACGCTACTGAGGGTAACCCCTCGGTCATCACCTCGATCGTGGCCAACCCTGAGGTGACGTTCAGCAACATCCGTTTCGGAGAGTTGAACTCGACCATGAACATGAGGCTTTAGGCTACATGTTGCTACCACATTAATTGAATAACTAGCCTCCTGAACTTTCGTCTACATTATTTTGATAATCTAAAGTGAAGTAGCCTGAGTACTGAGTGATGTACATGTCGAAGCCTGGGGGACTGTGAGGATTGCTCATATTATACCCCCGTCTCATCGACGTGATAGGCTCAGCACTTCTTCATAGTTGACCCAATGATATCAGCAGCTTGCTCTGCCAGAGCGTACACAGCCACTTGTAGGTTGGCCGAAACAGAGACAGGAAACACTGAAGTATCAACAACACGAAGACCAGAAACCCCAATCACGCGCAAGTCTGTATCAACAACAGTACCCATGGATGCTGTACCCGCAGGATGGTAGCATCCCCTGTGATATGTGTCAGAGAAAGCTGTTATCATCAGAAGTAAAGCGTCACTTACCCAGCCATCTCACGCACCCGAGCGTCAATCTGTTCGTCTGTGGAGTTCACTGTCAACGGCTCTGCTGCCAACTCGCCCGCCACCACCTCTCTTCCCAGAATAGTTTCACCAGACGTCAGCAATTTGATGTTACGTCTGATGGTCTCCCTAGCAGCGTAGCGGTCGACATTGGTACCCAAGAAGTTGGGGTCGATGAGTGGCGCATCCTTAATATCGGCTGATTGAATGGTAACAGAACCTCGGGCAGAGTTGATAAAGACAACCGAAATCATCAAGATTGCTGAACCATCCGTGGAAACCCCCGAGTACTGAAGCAAGTGAGAGGAATGAGCGCGATCTTGCTTCAGCAACGGATGTACAGCGGGGTCCGGGACCAATCCCTCATCTTCGGCAATGGCAACAGCCAAACCTTCTTTCTCGAGAGAAGTGACCGTCATGAAGTCGATGAAAGCCCCCAGTGCGTACTGAGACTGATTGAAAATGGGATTACCGGACTCCTTGGCGTATCCTGCTGATGCGTCCTTCATTTGCCATATCGTAGGGATCAGAACGTGATCGTGGAAGTTCTGGCCAATCGCTGGTTGATTCAGAAGGACGGGAATATCAAATTTCTTCAAGGTATCCGCGGGACCGATGCCTGAGAGCATCAGGATCTGCGGCGTGCGGTACGCGCCCGCAGATAGAATGATCTCTCTTCCCAAGATATCGGTCCCGTTATCGAGTCTGACTCCACGAGCAACAAGGTGACCATCTTTTGGGTGCTTCTCGACCAGAACTTTGGCGACCAAGCTATCGGTCAAAACTGTGATGCCTTCGAGAGAGTACACGAGCGAGGCAAGTTGACGTTTGCCTTGATCCCTATTCTCCTGGAGGTCCGCAACACCAAGGTTGTTTCCGGCATTGTTGTCCAGTTGAGGGAGTGCATCGATGCCAAGCTCTTTCCAGGACTCAAGTAGGGGCTCGCGGAGAGGGAAGACGCGACCGGTGGATCCTAGTGACTGAACCTTGACAGGGCCAGTGTGCCCGTGAGAAAGGGGGTTGGTGAAGTTGTCAAAAAGCGACTCAGTCTTTTTCATGTACGGAAGTTGACCTTCGTAACTCCATCTTTGGTCGCCAACTCTCTCGGCCCAGATGTCGTAGTCAACCTTGTGACCGCGGGCCCAAGCAGCTTCTCAGTTGTTAGGTGATGCATGCCAATTCCGTGAAACAGTTGAGCTTACCTCCATTGATGATGGTACCACCTCCGAGTCCCTTACCCACGGGCGATACAATCTCCCGGTTGTCAAGATGGGTTTGTGGAACAGAAGAGAACCCCCAATCGTATTCGCCACCGATGGCATTGTTCATGTCAATCCATTCTATGTTCTCGACAGCATGGGTGTTGGTGCCAGCTTCAACGAGCAGGATTCTGAGGGATGGGTCCTGTTGAAGCAACCTGTTTGATACCACGGAACCGGCGATGCCGCCTCCGACTACAATACAGTCCCACAGAGTCATCTTGCTCGCTTGATATACTGAGCCGTAAAGAATCAGACTAGAAATGAGAGAAATGAAAGGTGTGCAGTCATTCGCGGGGCGACGGCGTGGGTAGCACTGGGCGGAACATAATCAATAAATGCTGGTAATGTCTTGGAGATGATACTGGATGACAACGTGTTATCGCTGGCGAGATTTTAACCCGGCCTTGTATCTCGGTTCGGCTCCTAACCTTGGTTCACGACAGAATACTGGATACCAAATTTCAGGTGCATATGTCGAAAATTCCGCACGTACGAGGCCTGCTGAGACTTGGTATGCCATCTAACTCAAGTATCTTTACGCGCAGGGGCAATGGGCGGGCCGGCTTGATGCATGTGCTCTGCTGTTGGTACATGCAGGCTGGCTGTTGGACACCAAGGCGAATTTTTGCCACCATGTCAACCATGGAAACAAGGTTCCACTATCCTGCATTATGAAGCAAAAGATGCCCGACGTTTGATTACCACATTAGTTTGAAGAACCTGGAGCTCGGGACACGCAGGTTCGTGTTCGCCGGCGATGGTTGCAGGCATTCCTCCAATCGGAGTGCCTGTCAGGCATGGAACAACGGACTCCTTCCGCTGAAAGAATCTAGCAAACATGGTCAGAATCCAATGTGGCGGAATCCCGTGTGTTTAGTCAATAGCCGTGTTCCGCAGCAAACTGTTCCGAGTTGTTGTTGGTGAAGAGTTTCTGGCGAAGGCCCTTGGCATCCCTTTATTTCCCATGTCGTATCCTAGCATCAGGTACGGAGTAGCCCGTCAGCGCCCGTGAGATTTCATAATTCGTGAAGCTGTGCCTCTTCCTGTGAGTGGATTAAAAGATACTAGACAAGGGGAAATGTTTGCTTCAGTTTGCAACTTGCCGTAATGGGTAAGGTCCAGGTGTCTACACTATGCGGTTGGTTCAAGGTTACAGTCGGATTCGTAAAATGTGGAACCATCTATTCCTGCCGACAGGGGCTTGAGCGAGGTTTCTAGGATATTTCAGTTGGTTTTGTTGGTAAACTGCGTTGGTTGCGTGATGTGGTGATTCTGTCGCAAGGTACCGATGAGTGATAACGAGAGAAAGGCTTGATCCATGGAAGAGGGTTCGCTTGGTGATACTGACTGAATCTTGTCTATGTGAAAAAGCGATTTGTCTTGGCAACCTCGGTTCGAGGCCGCAAGGTAGAGAATGGAACGAAAAGATCAGAGGCCCCTCAAAGAACAACAAAATCCAGTAGTAGATCGCGTCGGGTCATCTTCATGTACTTGGTGCGGTTCTTTCTCATTCTTGATGGGTATCTATAATTCAACATGGACACAGTTTTGCCCATCTTCTTCGAACTCCGAGAAGAGTCTCCGACCCTGATTACAGACAGATATCCGCCATTAACCCGCGATGGAGCCTCACTGGTTTTGACAGCGTGCATCATGATGGTGCTGACAACGCTATGGACAATCTTGAGACTTATTTCTCGTCGCATAACGGGAATATCTTTCCATATGGAAGATTATCTCTATTTCTCTGGGCAGGTATGTCTCCGGCAAAAGTGGCCGTATCTTTGAACAAGAACTCATCCTACAGCTTCTCTACTACAGCGTTGCAACGTGCTTTATTCTAGGTGGGATATCTCATCTTGTCATTCGACTCGAAAGATAAAGCGGCTAATGCATTTGTAATTAGGAGTTATTCTCGGCGGCGCCGGCCATGACGTTGGCGTTCTGGATCCGAACCTTTACGTTTCGCACTTCGTCAAAATCTTTCTGGCAGCACAGGTTATGTACGCCAGCGAGCTTTTGGCGATCAAACTCAGCATCATAACCTTAATGCAGCGTATATTTTCGCAGAGCAGCTCATGGTTTCGTGCAACAAGCTGGGTTGCTGTGGGCCTGTCATGCATCTGGGCGCTATATACCGCCCTTCTTGGCTTCGTCATCTGTCAGCCGATTCAAAGTGCTTGGGACATAACTGTTACGAAGACTGGCTGCGGGGACTATACCTTGGCTTTCAGTGCAGTTGCCATCTTCGATATCATCACCGACATAGTCATTGTGGTGCTTCCCATCAAGGTTGTCAGTGGTTTGCAAATGGCCAGAGCCCACAAAGTTGCTCTTTGTGTGGTATTCGGAGCAGGATTTATGTGAGTAGACGCCTTAAGTTGTGTTTCACCATGTTGATTGGAGCGCGTTGTACCTACCGCCCAACCCGGATCCTTTGGTCTCCTCATGCGAGCCACGGAAATCATCGTTTGCTGACCTGAGCTTGGCTTGAAGCACGATCATCTTCTCGGGCGTCCGCCTCTACTACACCCTTACCGCAGACTTCGTCAACATCACTCGAGGCTTTGCTTCTGCATCAATAAGTGGAGTACTCCAGTCAGGCATTGCTGTCATGGTAGCTTCCAGCCCTATGCTTCGCCCGGTATTTGACAGAACTATCGTGCGTTGGTTGAGTTTGTCCATTCGCAGTACTGGGCGCACACAAGACACTGCCCCTACGGGATCGCAGGGACATATCGTCAAGAGTAGTAAATCTAGTCAGCTCGGAAGCCATCGTCGCGGGGATGGCTTTAAGCAAATGTCTGATAGTGACGAGAATCTTAGCTGGGAGATGCAGGGGTTAGGTAGCAGGGCAAATTGTAGGACCGGAAGAATATCACAGGCTCAAATCTCTGCTGGAACAGCCTCGCAGCCTGCAAGTCCTAGATCCCCGCCTCCAGACAGTACTGGAATAGCTATTACGCGGACAGTAGCTGTGGAAAGACATAGTGTGGGAAGAGGCAGTCTTAGCTAGCAAGGCCCAGAAATTCGATGAGAGGAAACTTCCAACTTTTTACATGATATGTTGTAGATCACAAGAGGAAGTCATTGGATCTCGCTCATGCGAAGATATTCGCAACACTCATACGCCGGTTTGATTTGTCTGCAAGCTTTACTGACTTGGGTAAAATTTGTAATGGAGACTTGCGAGACAAATCGGTCATTCAATGAAACATCGGCCGAGCAAGTTTTCTTTGGCTTGCGAACTTACTATCTTGCTTGATACCATCACGTGAAAAAACCACTGGAAATTATTCACAGATCTGATGTCGCCGCTACGACTAGTTATGAGCCCGGGCAGATAAAGTATCATGTTTTAGGTACCAAATACCTATCGGCTATACATGACAGAGCAGAGGA
>JFBX01000622.1:174710-240855 GCA_001563135.1 Colletotrichum simmondsii | reverse complement strand
TACTGTCGCCTTGCAGCACTCGATGGGATATCAAGCTATGTTGTTACTGGCGGTGAACTGGTAAAATTGTTTATCCGGTGTCCTTACTCTTGAACCACCTAGACAACTGATGCCAATTCCAATTTCAGGCAAACGTGGAGTTTGAGTAGATACGCGGTATGTAAGCAACAGAGGTCTACCAACTGTGTTTGGTCAGTGATACGAAGACTAGGCTGTTGCTGCGGCCCGGCAGCCCTAGCATGATGTGCGTGGCAGGTAATCTTCGGTAATATTGTTGGCTGATAAACGAGCTGAAGATGCTGCAGGGAGAACCAGCAGCTAAGAGCAAACGTGGGGGAGGGTGGAAACTACCACAAGATGGCGTAATTAGAGGGATGGGTTTGAGATGAAGAGTTGAGGATGCTTTTGGCATACGTGTGTACTTTAGTGATCCCGCAAACTTTTGGGTGTAGGCTTCTTTGTTTCTATGTTTTCATTTTCATGACTGTCGAACCTTTCTCAAAGATCACTGAAGAACCAGCTGAAATCGAAATGAATTGAAGCAGCCGCCTAGGCGCCATCCAAAGGTACTGTCCGTAATTTGAAGTTCAGCGACGAGGCGATCCAGATCTAGAAAGGCTGTAACCAGGAGCCAGAGACGCTCTCAAATTGGGTTCAATTTTATTTCTCCATTGACTCGTCAAAACCCCTAGACTTCTACTCAAGAGCGAATAAAAACGGTGAAGGGACAGATATATGGAGAGGACCGTTGCAAAATGGTTCTATTCTTATTAAACCATTTGCTAGTGGCTTAACCAGTCCTTTCAAAAACGGCTCGTGGATGGTTCTTCTGAGCAGCTACATTGACCAGAGCAGAGCGGCTCTCGCATGGCGTTCTTGTCTTGTGAGAAGCTCTGTCACTGATAGTCTCGGTATCGCCGACAGTATCTTGTATTCCTGGTCCAGCACATGATTTGTTTGCTTGCCGAGTCGCCGCTGCGCGGTTACCCAGCAGTTTCTCACACCTGCGCCTCGAGAACTATCTTCCAAGGCTCTTCATGATCTGACCTCTCAAGCAGAAGTTTGCCCAAATGCATGTAATGTGGAGCTCTGAATAGATTGGATGTTTGCCTCAGCCGTCCTCCGTCTTGATTGGTTCACAGGCTCCGCAAACCAACCGCCTAATTCAAGGTTTCTATTATTCTCGACAAGTTTGGGATGACATACCTTGCAGGTCGTGCTGACAGGTGTGACAGAAGCCTTGGCTCTAATTCCGTCTTTTCGTTGCTCAGCTGGTCCGTTTCCTTCACCAGATGTAATGTGGTCGGTGCACGTCTTAAAGGCGGACATGGGACTTGAAGGAAGCAGTCAAGATTCCCAAGTACCATATTTTTCAATGCTTGAAAGCTCAAATTATTTAGGAAGCAAAGATGATGTATTCGAAAGCCTCAATCCGATACATTTGATCGGTAGTCAAGTCGTATTGCAAGGCACCTCTCGAAAGTCCACGATACAATTCGACTCGTTCCAGCTTACCGCCATATGTGGCATACTTGAGGATTGTGTTTTCCAACACCATATCACAGCTCCGATGCCGATTTCATTCGAAGAGCAATAATTTCGAACACGATCATGGCCCTAGTCGTGTCACTTCTGTTCGACCAAAGGCACGACCATGTTGTCCATGCACGCAAACCCCCGACTCCTTATCCGCCAATGACCTTTGATGGACGAAACCTTGTCATCGTATCTTGCATCATGATAGCACTCACAACTATTTGGACCATCATGCGCATTATGTCAAAATACATTGTTGGCGCGGCCTACCTTGTTAAGGATTATTTCTACGTGCTTGGCCAGGTGAGCTGCTTTGAAAGCTTCAACCTATGCTGGTCCGCAGTTGACTGATTCCCAGCTCTTCTAGCTTTTTTTCTACGGCGCCGCGACCTCTTGCATTCTTTGTAAGTAAACTGCTAGACCAAGGGCTAAGAATCAAGGCATTACAAGACTGTGGCGTTACTGACAGACAATCTTCACTCAGCGGTCGTTCTTGGAGGCGCAGGACACAATGTTTCTGACCTTGAACACAACATCCACGTAAAGTGCTTTTACAAGACATTCCTGGCTGCACAAGTCACATACGCCGGCGGACTACTAGCTATCAAACTGAGCATAATTCTGTTGACTCAACGCATATTCTCGGATTTCGGTCGCTGGTTTCGGATTTGGTGCTGGGTCGCAATAGGGCTCTCCATCGTTTGGGGACTTTACACAGGCCTCGTTGGATTGATAATTGCAAAGACCAAGCCAGACAACGAAGGTAGCAAGCTGCTATTTAGTATGGTGCCTATCTTCGACATTATCACCGATATCATCATTGTCGTTCTCCCAATGAAAGTTGTCAGCACCTTGCAAATGTCGAAACCACATAAAATCGCCCTCTATCTCATCTTTGGTGCGGGTATCATGTGAGTGGTGTTCTGTCAAGACTTCGAGTCAATGCTATTGATGGCTCTACTCCGAGGACAAAGAATACTGATACAACAACTGAATGCAGCACCATCCTTTTCTCTGGTGTCCGTCTATATCATACGCTTACCGTCGACTACGGGAACATCACGAAGAGTTTCGCTTCTGCACCTTATAGTGCTGTGCTTCAGAACGGCATCGCAGTCATGGTGGCATCGAGTCCCATTCTTCGACCCATATTCGATCGCACGATAGCTCGGTGGCTCAATTTATCAATACGAGGCAACGGGAGGACTGTTGCGACGGGGGCTTTAAGGACAATAAGGACACTGAGAGGCCCCGTAACCACACGCAACCAGTCTGATGCGCGCACGACTCTTAGTCGGAGCGATGGTTTCAAGCAGATGACAGACAACAGCGATGCGGATGACAGCCTTAGCTGGGAAATGGAAGGCCTTGAGACGTTACGGCGGAAAAGTGACCAGGCGCAAATTTCGGCTCACGCAGAAGCCCAAGCACCTGATCGTGTCAGTCCTCTCTCATTGGGCAGAGGGATTTTTGTTACACATACATTTACGATAGAGTCTCATGTGACCCGGCTGCCCTCGTTTTCGGGCTTTGTCTCCACAGATAATCAGCCCAGTAAGGCCGACGTAGCTTAGCATAATCAGGGGGGTGCTGGTGTTTATCATAACAGGAAACCAAAAGGTCTTTAAATCTCAACATCTGATACACGGTTACGGCATGAAGAATGTGGCTGCTTATGTTCGTTTTGCTTGAAATGATTTGAGTCGAGAGGAATATGAGTCTCTGGACTGAGAGGTATATATTAACGAAGAAGGGCAGTGTAACCTTCCTCCATGAGACTAATTCAAGGACCACATTCGACAGCAAAACCTCTGGTAGAGGCCTGTCGTAACTATTCCAAGTACTTCACCGCCGACCTCAAGTAACGCTTTTTGGCCAGATCTCAAGGCATCTGCCAACCAAGCATCAAGCTCTACTCGCTTCGTCAACTTCTCTTACATCTTGTTCTACGCTCTTCGCATCATCGGATCTTAGAGCCGGACCTTGGGCCCGACGATCACCTTCATAGCCGCTAAACAGGGTTGTCAGTGCCGGAACAGGCTGAGATGCGGAGTCATTTCGATGAACTTACAATAAAACATCCATCTGGTCGATTGTGACACCCTTCGTTTCGGGCAGAAAGAAGAATGCCCAGACGGTAGCTGCGAGCATCCAGCATGCGAAAAAGAACCAAACACCATAATCGAGACTACTGAAGATGTACGGAAGAGCTTTTGTGATAATGAACTGGATCAGCCACTGGGTGAAAGCAGCAAAGGTTCCAGTCAAATTGCGGAGAGCACCGGGAAAGATCTCTGCGGAGACGATCCATGGGATACCATTTAGACCGAAAGACCAGCTGTACTAGTTAGTATTACTGTTCTCTCTCATTTGCAAGCAAGCAACCTACAATACTGAGTAGATCATGATGGCGGCGGTAGCGGCGCGGCCGCCAGCTTCCGTCGAGGCTGAAAGCTTTCCTCCGGCGGCGATAATGGGTGCCGGATTGCCGACCTTGACGTAGGCACCGACGAACCATAAACAGAGAGAACAGGCCAGAGATGAAATGATTGTTGGTCTCCGTCGTCCCCAAATATCGATAAGTGCACCGTAAAAGATGATGGAGGCGACGGCCTTGACCAGGCCATAGATGCCCGTGTATAGGGCCACATCACTGATACCAATGGAACCAAAAAGCATGGGAGAGTAGTAGTTGATAGCTGTAGCTTATTAGTAGTGGGCTCAATCAGATGATAGCAACAAACTCACCTGCGGCACCGGACATGTTCTGCAAAGCAAACGCGCAGAAGACCAGGAGCAAGCGGTTCCACATTCCTTTTCGCGAAAGTTCATGCAGCGATCCTCGGATGTAGGCGTAGAACCCGCCTCCGTAAGTCGCCGCAACCGAGGCTTCCTCAGCAAGTCTCGCGCGGATCATTTCCACTTCCTCCTGCATGTATTGATGATCGATCGGCAAGTGCCGCAAAGCCATAAGGTTCTTATTCGCCTCATCCTCGCGCCCCTTGCGATAAAGCCACAAGGGCGACTCATGAAGCAGAAATCCACCGATCAATAAAGCTCCAGAGGGAATGAGCTGAACAGCCATGGGCACGCGCCACGATGCTGAGCTTGTGGCAACCATGTTCTGATTGATGCCATAGTTGATCCAGAAGCCTATCAAAGATCCTGTCTGGTACGTGACCTCAAAAAGACCTGTAAGAATACCTCGGATTGAAGGGACCGATAGCTCGGCGATGTAGGAAGGTACCGTGGCTGTGATCACACCACAGCCCCAGCCGGTGAGTGCTCTGCCAGCATACATGTATGCGAGATCGTTCGTGGCAGCGACCATGGGGATAGCACCTGCAAGAAACACAATGTTGCTGATGATGAGTGCCCACTTGCGACCAACATACTCCGTGACTATGGATGACAGGCATTAGCTTCGGCGATGGAGTCTGACGTTTACGGGGGCTTTGAGGGCATACTGAAGAAACACATAAGCGCGCCCCCTAATGCGCCGGCTTGGAAGGCTGAAGTAATATTGGAAGATATCTCCTTGGACGTGAGCGATGTTATGCCAAACTCATAGACGAAGCTCTTGCGCGCAATGGTTGTTCCAATAAAAGCGGAGTCATATCCGAAGCTGTCCAAGCCGAATTAGCACATTCTCTGAGGGGCCGCCTGGAGTTAGACCGGAGAATGACGCAGGGACGAACAGCAACGAGCCCATCGCAATGATGAAAGACTCTGTATAGAGACGCCAGTTGTACACCTCCTTCGGCGTTGGCCGATCCTCGACCGCACGAAATCCACCCATATTCGCTGACTGATGACACCTCGGGTTGGGATCTTGGTTCAACTTTCGGTTGTAGTTGAAAGAAGGTTGCGCGCGTCTAGACCGGGCGAATAAGCATAGAGATTGCGGTCGAGACTCACAGAGTTTGAGAGAGCGGCGGCGGTGCTACCAGACTATGCAGCTCAAGGCTGTTGTACACTACATAAGAGGGAGAAAACAAGAGGAAGTCTCCATGAGAAGCGAGGTTTATCCTCGATTTCCGCACTTATCCCCGCAAAGATCCTCCACCGTCCCACACTCGGATCATGGGGGCGGGGTGAAATCTGGGGAATGGCGCGCGCTAGCTTTGGTTGACACTAAAGGAATCGGAGCGCGCTAGGGGATTTGGTAGCAGGTTTATACCCCTCGCCATCATTGACCCGAAAACCGACAAGTTTCCAAGGCACGGTTGCACCAATTAGACCATTCAAGGGGGGCCAACACGCCGATCTGACCCGAAGGACAGGGGAAGTCGTGAGAGCGGGCACGTCAATTGGAGAAGACGGGCAAGCGACGGTGGGGTTGTTGGAGTTGAGTTGTATTCATATTGGATAGCAGCGGCCCCTTCACTTCTTCAAAGACAAGGGCAGGAAACGCATCGATGCAGGGAAGGAAATCCTGGGGCGGTGAGAAGAGCCCTTAAGCCCTCAGCTAATAGGAGACTCAGTATGTGGAATGCCAGTGTTACTAGCAAGTTTCCAATATCTTATGATGAGGAGGGAACCCCCACAGTGAATGATTGTCAGGATAAGAACGAGCCCTCATCGGCTTCGAACTACAAATGTCAGCCGCACTTTGGTTCTCTCAAAGGAAGTCTCCAAACGGCATCCTGCACGCATGCTCAGCACTATTAAGCCTTTGACATTGTGTGCGAACCGTAGATGAGAGCATTGCTAACCCGCAAAAGCCATTTTTATCAACAAGATTGTTAGACAGATGAACACATCCAGACCCACCAAATAACACTCGATATGGATCCGCGCGGCTCAATTCATGAACACGCGGCAAGACTATTGACCCCTTCGAAATTTCCCAAATCAGCCAATGTCGAACATGTCTTGAACCAATCAAAACTCCTCTGCACGCTGTTCCTTGATGTCTCTCTCTCTACACCACGTCCGCGATGTTTCCTTCTCTTCAAGACGTATTCAGGCACATACTGCCTCCTCCTCCATTCTCACCCTTGATCTCTTGCTTCTCTCCTAGATTCACAAAAGTCTCGAAGCCACGCAAAGATCGCACATTAAGTAACAAGCGCAAATGATATCATAAGGTGACAGTGAAAGGTCAATGCCGCAAAGCATTTGATGAGCTTGTGGACGTGTCTCAAGATGAGCTAGAAGCCTTGGGATGGGAGCTCGATAAGAAGTGGAACGAGTTGCTTAACTTTACATAGAAACCTTGCCGCTCCTTGAAAGGGCCGGACCATCAAGCTTCAGCTTCGTATTCTTGACAATTGCTGTGAGTTGACATAGAGAGCAGAAACGATAAACGGAATTGCTAAGGCGACCGTAGTGACCACTGTAGAATGCCGCATGTAAGTGTCAAGCTGGAAACTAGGGGCCTCAAGGGCTTTCATGCCAGTACTCCTGGAAGCGTTGGCAAGCTCTATCTTGTAATTGTTGATGGAGGGAAATTTCCGAGATAGGGAGGACAAGGAAAGCAGCCATAAACGAGGCTCGAAGGATAACGATGGTCACGGCAGTAAGCACAGTAATGATGTTTCCCAAGACACACGCATTTCGTTCTCGAAAGCATTCGTCTCTTTGTATTCGAGGTCTATCAGATTCTCAGGCTAGAAATAACAGTTAGCATGCAGACGTACAAGACCGTTTGGAAGTCAAAAAGGGACTGTGTTTCTTGCATGACGATATACTCTCTCTTTTACGTTCTCATCCAATCGCTTGACATAGGCAATCCATCTCTGCACGGCGCAATCAGACTTGGCTCGGAATGCCCGATATCCGTCGTTTTCTGATATTATCAAGAAAGCCTTCTCTTCTTCGATAATGCGACTGGAGGGGTCCAGAATGAGCTTCTAAAAGGGTTGCCGAGGATGTTGAGCTCATCTGGAAGGTCCTTGATATCCCGTAATAGCTTCAGTTGACCCCAAGGGATGTGTTGCATGAGCCCTCTTTTTTGCGAGATTCTTTAGTGGCTGTTCTGTGCTGATATTCAGATGATTTAGCAAGATAGTCGAGCATCCTTCTATGTCTTTCTTTGCGTCTTTCTCGTCCTTTCCTCGTTGCCTCTGTTCACCCCTCTTGACTTTCGACTTCGTGGGAACCATCGAGTGTCATTCCTTCGTTCTCGTCGCCAGCGTCTTTTCTTGACTTCCTGGGCGTCATTCACAGTTTCGGGCACAAGGTCGTCTTGGGTCTACATTAACAGCGCAGTTGACATTGTACTTTCCGCCACGCTCGATTGATGCATTTTATGTTTGCTTTCTGTCTACTTTACCAGGACCGATTTCTCACCTGGGATTCCAAGGATTGCTTTGGGCTTATTCTTGACTCGCTCTGGCGTTTCCGTTTCCTGCGGCTTCCTAGTTTGTTTGTCCACTACCTAGCGAATGGGCTCTCTCGTTTCCTTCTTCCTCGCCTTGTTGGCAAACTCGTTGAAGCAACGGATCTCTTCGTGTGCTTTTTGCCAATCAGCCGATGAACGAGAGATGGATCTAAACACCAAGGCAGTTGATCGAGTACTTTAGTCAAGTATTTCTGGGCGGCGTATATTTCTATTTAGACCCGATCTCATTGGAGTTTAACCCTAGGCATCGAGTCATGATCATCTCTACGAGGTCAAAGACAGAATCAATAGGGCTTTTTTCCCTTTGTGCGAGACGCGGAGCAATGCTTTCAAGCATGTTACCTGTACCCGGGATTTCGTTCTCGTAAGGAAATCAGTTCAAGCTGCTCCAGGCCTATGAGAAACTGGTGACGAGTATTCCTGCAAAGACCACCGTAAGCATAAAGCATAGCATTCCTCTGTCAAGTTACTGCGGTTCAAGACGAAGACACATGACTGTCCTTTCATAATCAACAATAGCGGAATCTTGAGGCGAAGGCCACTGCACTGGTGAATTTCTCCAGCCTCGGAATCCGATTCTCTCAAGTGTATTGAGATTGAACGGAGTTAAACAAGTCTCCTCGTGACGCAAAGCTTATGCGGGACCATCTCAGGGAATGCTGTGGTAGTTCGACAGTACTAGGTAGCGATCAAGATAGGTCTCCATTTACTGTGTAAATCCTTGAGAATCTAAGTCATGTGGAAACTTGAACCGTTGCTACTCAACTTCAAGTTGAAGAGTCTTCTGGGAAAAGCTGCTGTGCCTTTCGAAACGGGAATTTTTGAACTCTGCATGTGAGCATATACTGCCATGTTATTGTGTAAGTACACTGACTCTTTACATCAGGGCGCCCATGAGTTTGGGTGGTAGTACTATTTTCCCATCATAGGCTGCGCTTGACATTTCCTCGGACCGTATGATCCTATGGAATCCAGAGTTCACTTATGTAATCCACGCAGTCTGATGGTATTATTTGTGAGGATGTGCTCTGCGAACACGTCTCTTACATCGCTCAAATTGAGCAGAATTTTCGCATATCTGGACCCGTTTTCCGGCTTGTCTAAGCTCCGCGTAGAATGCCAGTACTTGGTAAAGACAGCCCGTATTTTGGCGTTCAATCGGCCTCTGGCGCAGCGCACCGTAGCTGGGTTTCCCTAGGCTACAGAGTCCGGGCCGTCCGGTGGCTGACGGTTTTGCCCCGCTCTCGAATTGGACTGTGGCTGAAGAGAAGCATTTGCTCAGATAGGTCTGCCAAAGACCAATTTGAACATCTCTCTACGGGATGAAGGCTGAATTACTATTGGAGACATCGACGGAACGAACAAATGGAGGTACATCTGGGTCGACTTCGAAGCTAATTCACCGACTGCGGCTCGGCATCGGATGAAATGTATTTTCGTCAAGACGTCCGGTCTGTCGGCAAATGGGCAGATACTGTAAGCCCCACTAGTCGGGCGTTTTCCGAGCTAGATGGCACCATGTTTGGAATTCAGCGAGAATAGGCAATCGGATTGACCTCTCAGAAGCTCTCCCAAGTCCAAATTTCGTTCTAGAAGAAATCTTACGTTGCTCATGACCCCAAATGACTCTGTCATTCCACTTCGTTTCCCCATAATGCCTCCGCAAAGTTATCTCACATCCTCCACAGAAAGTCTATTGGCCCCCATTGACACCCGCCATGGTTCATGGGAGACTCATCCGAACTCACAAAAGGAGAGGAAAGCTTTGACCGCAAGGAAACACCTGAATGGATGGGTTTGCGTTCTGACGGAGTACGGAGTGCGTAAGGCCAGGGTGACAAGGGCACCAGTGACAAGAAGTGACAGAACTACTGGAGACCTGCGCTTGAAAGAACCAAAAGAAGACCATGTCCCAGCATCTCCAGATCGGGGGAAACCCATCGTCCTGCGGTTTGCGGGGCACAGCTGGCGATACTCTCGGCCATTAAACCTTGTCCCTCCCTCCGCACCCATGGAATGGTAACAGCGAGCAAAGTGCCGTGGTAATTACCATTTTCCCCATGGCATCATGCGCCAATTCGATGATCTCTGCCCAGCAGCCCTCGCTTGCCACGCTTTTTCTGCCTCTGGTATCCAGCTCCAAGAGAGACACTGCATGCTGCAGTACGACGCTGATGCTGCCGCTGCTGCGAGCTTGTCGGACCGCCCAACCACTCGGATGGCGAGTCGACGCAACAAATCGAGACCGGCGGCTATCTCCAAGCGTTGAACTATGTACACGTACCCCAGTCGCCGACAGTTTGGGCTTAACACCAAGAGCTTTGCAATAGCTTACATGTAGCTGCGTCTGCGGCCCAGGCCGTTCTGGTTCTCTCTTCCTCTCTTCATCAAGAAAAGCACACAATGAGTTTCAGCGAGCAATACCGCGGGCGAACCCCCGCGCCTCCGCAACACCCGCATTTTCTCTCTTGCTACTTGAAGGCCAATCTGCCACTAAACCCACCAACACTGGGGTCAGTAGCGTGACCTGATTCCAACAGTTGCAAATTGCCTTAGACCACCGGCGTGGCCGCCCCGCGTTTACTCCAGTCTTTCCCCAATTTCTAGGATTGCCTACCCAAATTCTTTCGTTTCCCACGCAAGGCTTGACCCAACCCCCGTGGGGCCAAGACCAGTGGTTGGGATTTCTTTTCGGCCCGTAAAGACAGTCCAAGAAACTCTCTCTGTTAGTTGCTTCTTGATTTTTTTTGCTCTACTCTCGTAACCATCATCGTCATGATCCGTCTCCGCCGAGCCTCAGTAGAACCACACGCCCAGGGATCATGACTCCTTACCCTTGGTCCGTCTGCGGAGCTGTTTCCTTGGCTCTGCCCTGGCTGACGTCGTATCGAGAGCTCCGAATGACAGCTTCCCCGGTCCAGTCGGATCGTCGTCCTGGCGTGCGCAGCGCGCGCAGCCGATATATAAGATGAACGCCTTGAGGGCCTGCGTTCGTGAGATTTTGGAGGTCAAGCGGCGCTTCTACCAATACTATCCATCGCAGCACAGCATGTCAGTCCTCAAGGGTGGTGCCGTCTTCACGGCCATCGCCTCCCTCGCCGCCGTCGCGGTCCCGGCTTCATCTGCCAGCGTCCCGACCATCACTCCCGAGTACCTCGCAACCGCGGGCAACAACTCCCTCTTCACCCGCTGGAGGCCTCGCTCTCACTACCTCGCGCCGCACAGCTGGCTCAACGACCCTTGCGGTGCCGTCTACGACCCGGCCACGGAGACATACCACTTGCACTACCAGTTTCACCCCAACCACGTCAACTGGGGAAACATCTCATGGGGCCATGCCGTCTCTAAGGATCTCTTCCACTGGACCGACGTCCGCGACTGGCAAAATGACTCTTCCGTGTCACTCGCCTCTGGCAAGTACGCCTCCGGCCCCCTCTCGCAGTTCACCGGCACCACACAGCCCGTCAACATTGAGGGCGTCAGCGATGGTACGCTCCTGACCTTCGGCACCGGTATTCACTACCTGCCCACCAACTGGAAGCAGCCATACATCACAGGCACCGAAGTACAAGCCATGTACACCTCCTCTGACGGAGGTTCCACCTGGGACGAAGTCGGCACCGTTCTCTCTGGACCTCCCGAGGGCTGGAACGTCACCGGCTGGAGAGATCCCAGCTTCTTCCCCTCCACGGAGCTCGACAGCCTCCTCCAAGTCAGCGAGCCCCACTACTACATGGTTCTCGGCTCCGGTCTCAAGACCGGCGATGTTCCCGCCCAGCTTCCCGGCGCCGCCCGCCCCGGTTTCATCGGGCCCCGTATCCCGCTCTACTCCGCGCCTTCCTCCAACCTGACCCAGTGGACCTTCCTCGGTGCTCTCTGGGAGCCCGCTGCGAACTCCTCCCTCGGTGCCCCCGACATCACCGGATCCTACGGCTACAACTTTGAAGTGAGCAGCTTCTTCGACCTCCCCGTTGGCGACTCGGATGAGAAGGCCTGGTTCGTTACTATGGGCGCCGAGGGCGGCAACACAACCCAGCACTGGAAGGAGCAATGGGCTCTCTGGAACCGCGGAGACGTCGCCCGCCGCGACAACGGCTCCGTCGAGTTCACGCCCACCGCCGGTGCTGCCCTGGACTGGGGTATCTCCTACGCCCAGGCCACCTGGAAGGACACCCGCAACGCCGACCGACGCGTCATGTGGGGATGGGCCAACGACGATATCCTCGGCGACTACGGCTACAACACCTCCAAGCAGATGGGCTACCAGGGTTCCATGAATCTCCCCGTGGAGCTCTACATCAAGGAGACCAAGGGCGTCCAGAACTGCGGCACCCAGCAGGACGGAAGCTCCTGCATCGAGAGCTGCAACGGCCACACCGCGCAGACCCTCGGCATGCGTCCTCTCCCCGACGTCCTGGAGCTCCTCCGCGAGGGCGCGCAGACCAACGAGTTCGAGATCGGCCAGCTCACCGACACCAAGAAGACCGCCTCTGCTGACCTCGGCACTTCCTACGAGCTGACTGCCACCCTCAGCGACTTTAGCGGTTCCGCGGGTATCATCCTCGCCCAGAGCCCCGACTCCGCCGAGTACACCACCATCAACTTTGACGTCGAGGCCTCGGAGATCAGCGTCATCCGCACCCACAGCAGTCTTCTGCCCAACTTCAACAACGCCACCTTTGTCGGCCACTTTGAGCCCTACCAGATCCACGAGAAGGGCGCCAACGCGACCGTCACGGAGGAGCTCAACTTCCACGTCGTGCTCGACAACTCTCTGCTCGAGATCTGGGTCAACGAGCGCTTCGCGCTGACGGCGCGCATTTACCCCTCGCGCAACGACAGCACGGGCTTGACCTTCTTCGCTGCTGAGGGCGGCAAGGCTACCTGGAAGGATGTCAAGGTCTGGACTGGCCTTGCGCAGGCGTGGCCTGAGAGGCCGGAGGATTCCAGCGTCCCCTTGGTTTGGGACACTCCTGAGCAGACGAACAACTACACTTGGTGGGCCGGATACTAGGTGGGAAAACCCGTAGACCTAGAAGTGATGGACACTAGATGATGATTTTATGTATGATTACAGTATAGAGTAATATTTATTACAAGAAGTAAAAGTTTTTGATACAATGCCGATGACTCCTCGACTCTCCTTGTCTGCAGCATGAGATCAGTGCCGTGTTCATGCGTCTTCTTGATGGTGAGATAGTTGCATGCTCATTTGGATCCGGAACCTCAGCAGCTCCTGCTCATGCAGCCACCACATGTCTGTACATCTACACGTAATGTCAGACAATTCTCACCCATTGTTAGACCACAACGCACAGTTTGAGCCATCCCAGACGCAAAACTAGTGATTGATGACTGTCACCGGCATCAAAAAGGCAAAAATGAAAGGGACGAGACTCGAACTCGCGCGGGTTGCCCCACCAGGAAACAGATGTTAAGCTGACCTTAACCTGGCGCCATAACCAACTCGGCCACCCTTCCGATGGTGATCCTTGGATATCCGTGGATCGGCGTGGTTGGAGTCGGGGGCGCGAGTGAGGGAACATAAAGCCCTAGAGTGGAGCATCGTGAGATTTTTCTTCAGGTGGAAACTTCCCGGAGCGGAGTCCGGCTTCGTGGGATGTGGGGATGACGCCGTTGCCACTAAGCTGGGACCCGACTCACGGAAAGATGGCAGTGGCTTTGGGACTACGGGTATCGCGAGAAGATGAAACTGAAGATATTCGTCGTGATCCGTAGGCCTAGTCCAGCCTAGATCGGCTAGCATAAGCAGGTGCTTAGCTGAACTCTGGTCACACTGTAGGTATTTAGGTTTGTGTTAACCGGAGTGAAACCATTATCGGAGTCGCTATGAAATCCGATTTGGGGTATTTCAATTTCAATGTCAATGAAATGAGAGTCATTGAGTAGCAGAGAAACCCCACGCAAGAAGTCAGTGAGATTTCCATGGCCCTGATGAGACTCTGGCTCAAATCGAAGTGAGGAAGTCAAAACTCTGCTCATAACGGTACAAATCCTCAAGCTTAAGGTACATTACCTCAAGTTCAAGTCATGTTCAGTGGTGCTCCCAAATACAATGGCCCAGACACAACAAAACACTGAGTAAACAGGATATTGCCTGAGCCAATGATCGCAATCCATCGAGGTAAGGATCGAATGGTCCGGATCGCCCTCCCTCCCTTCGCCTGCCCCCAAAATGTGGCTACACGAACTCGGAGCTGTCAAAACGGCAGGCCAAGCAGAAGGTGCCACCCAACCATCCGGTAAACAGGTGTCATTGCTTCCCGTCTTGCTGCACATCTAAGCACTCTAAGGCAGCTCATCCATGGATGTGTTCACCCATGTGGAGATCTTCCGTGTGCACTGGTGGCTAACGATCGCGATCATCGCCTTGGAGCACCCAATTTAGTGCTGCGCGGCCCGTGACGTCATGCACACCTACCCAAATACGGTAAGTACCTAGCTCGAGCAGATACGCGCTTGACGTCGGCGGCGGCTGCATTCCAGCTCTTTGCTCGTGCCAGCTTTCTCCCCAAATCATGATTTTCAGCTGTCTCAGCTTTGTAGCCCCATACGAGCGGATGAACCTCGAGACGACTTCAAAGCTTGGAGGTCCCCCGCATCGCAGTCGAACGTCCATCCCATCGCTTCTTTCCGCCCACGATTAGGAACGACAGCAACCATGTTCAAGGGTAAACCTAGCGACACCGACGAGATGGATTCACACGCACCGCCTCCACCTCCGCCAACGACAGCACCTCCCCCTCCGCCTGCTGCTTCAGAACCCGGTGTAGACACCCCGGCGAGCCAATCCAGCTACGGATACTCCAGCCAGTCGACGATGGGACAGGAGCCCGAGATAGTAGAAGCACACGAGGAGGAGAGACCAACAGACAGCCATCACCTAGCAGACATGGCTGCCAAAGAGAAGCCGGTCGAGGAGAAGGGGCACGCCGAGCTTGACCACGATCATGTCGAAGTGAAGAACTTGGGATGGAACAACCCGCCCAGCAAAGTTGCGCAGCCCATGGTTGGTGGTTTGAGCAACGAGGATCTCTGGATATTGGTTCGACGATTTGACAAGGTAGACCGAGCCGAACGAACTCTGTGCTGATTTATGTCATTCATGGGGATACTGATACTCTTCTAGCAAATCTTCCACGTCAAGTCGATCCCCGAGCCACCGGTGAGCTTGCCATTCCAACTTGCCGCATATCAGCAGCTAAATGTAGACGGGCAGCTTGCAAACCTGGATATGAACATTGCCGACGAGGAGGAGTTCTCGCCTGATAAACTTCGCGCCCATGTCGAGCGCTTGTACATGACTGTTGTTGTTGGCTTATTCTCCTTCTGGAAGCATATCGTCCGTCTTCGTTCATGGCGCGAATACAAGCGCACCTCACTTTTCCTCGCAGTCTACTCCATCGCCTGGATCTTCGATTACGTCGTCCCCGTCTTCGCCAGCTTCCTCATCGTCCTCATCCTCGTCCCGCAATCGCGAGACTTTTGTTTCCCTCCCGCCCCCGCTTCCCTCATCGACAGCAAGACCGGCGGTGTCAAGAAACCCGCATCCGGCGTCCTCGCATCGGACGACTCGATTACCGGTGCACCCGAGAAGCATGCAGGAGAGGCTGTGGAGCAGGAGGCGTCGAGCTTCGTGAACAGCATCTCATCGCTGATCATCAGCACGGCGGCGGGAAAACATCCTCAAGGCGATCCCCACGACGACTCTTCTGTCCCCGACCCTACTAACATGACCCAAGATGTCGTCAATGCCAAGGATAAGACGGACGGCAAGGAACCCACTTCCCACCACGACAAGACCAAGAAGCCTGTTCACGAGTCCGTTTGGGTCAAGGCTAGGCCTGTGATGCATGGCATCGCCGACGTGAGTACTCCCAGCCGGAAGCCACTGGTTCATGCACGTAATTGACGACATATTAAACAGTTCGTTGATACCTGGGAGCGTTTCGGAAACGCCCTGAGCCCAACTCCACCATTCCCTCAGCAGAGACCCCGACTTGTCCTTGCTAGCGTTATCCTGCCACTGCTACTCGTCTCTTTATTTACGACCTCGTACATGGTGGTCAAGGGCACCGGGTTTGTGGTTGGATTCACCATCTTTGGAGACCCCATCATCCAAAGAGGCCTGGTGTTTATCAACCGGTCAGTTTTTCTTTCAACGTTGATTACTCGCGTGTCTAAAGTATGTCCAGCACCTACCCTCAATGGCAGAAGTATGTTGAATTGCGAAACACCATTCTCAAGGGCATTCCCACCAATGCCCAAGTCACCATCACGCTTCTACGTATCGGCGAGCGGAACAAAGCCCCGCTTCCACCTCCGCCAAAGTCCGATGTACCGCCCCCTGATGAACCTCACGCAACCGCTGGCCAGGACCTGGAGCATCTCGGTAAGTGACCGATGACATCAAGATACTGCTATGCACTGGCTCATAACTCACCAGGCGTCGATCAAGCAGAGATAGACGAAGCCATTCAGCCCGACGAGGCAGCTTTGGCGCCAGCTGAATCAGAAACGGCAGAGCACAAGCAGAAGAAGGGCCATCGTATCATGAACTTCATCAAGAGCACCGCCAAGGGCGGCATCAACACCACTCTCGCCGCGGACAAGGTAAAGGCCAAGGTCGGCGCTAAGCACGCGAAGGACAGGCTGGGCGTCGTCAAAAAGACCCCCGACCCCGAAAAGGGTCCCGTCCGCTTCCCCGCGCGCTGGAAGGGCAAGAGGGGTCATGCTTATATCACAACTACGGCCACGACCCCCGCGCTCAGTTGGACGACGGAGTCAGATGACTTGAGTCCGACGTGGACTGTCACAATTGGTGATATTGAGGTGAGAACTTTCGGCTCTGTTTCTCCAAATACCAAGACTGACGTGCACTCCGCTAGCAAATTCGCAAAGTTGGCGGTCTTGGGTGGAAGTCCAAGATCTTCGTTGGCTGGGCTACCGATCGTGAGATTGCAGACGGCCTGATTGTGACGGATAGCATGGGCAAGGAGTACCATCTCACTGCCATCATTTCAAGAGATGAACTCTTCAACCGTCTCGTGGCCTTGGGGTCGCAGATGTGGGAGGCCTGGTAACGAATTATGACATTTATGAGAAGGGAAAAGGACTGTAACATATACACGGCGTTCCAGAGAGATTGAATCATGCGGGTGGGGTACAGCATACGACTTTCAATAGCTGTACAGTAAACGGATAAATCATAGCAATCACGAGTCATCAATACGAATTCATGGGAATCACGAGTCTATTCGTTAGCCTTCGGCAATTCTTCACTTTCTACCGCTGAGATAATTCGGTCTTTCTATCTTGTCTTAAAACTGAAGGGAACAGCAGGTGAACTCAAATTCCTAGAAAAAATAACATCTTTATGTAAATGCTTATCCAAGTCTTATATTATAATCCAGGGCCTTGTCCGAACTGCTTCACTTTCCAATATCTAAGTTAATGAGATCTTGACATGACCGTATCGTGTGAATACCTCCCTCCACCTTCTGTCTACTTCTAGTCCCTCGAGCTTTCCGCGTGCTCATCGCGGACACTGCCAACTTTACCAAGCTTTCTCCCCCGCCTCTCAAGATACGCAATTAACAAAATCACCGGCACAGTCAACGTGCCCGTCACCAGACTAGCAATGTAGCCTTTCCGATAATTCGGTGCATCCGTCACGGGATAAAAGATCAGAGGCCACCACGTCTACGTTTCATCAGTCAGTGCCAAAGAAAAATGCGATTGGGGGGGAATAAAAGCAGGTAGCCCACTCACCACAAACGCAAAATCGAACGAATTCATGAACCCCGTCGTAATAGCCCTTAGCTGCAAATCGTGCGCCGTCAGATCCGCCATCCACGAGTACCACAGCGCCTGCGGCGCATACGTGGTGCCCATGAGATAAAACGCGAAAAAGTACCCCGCGTCCGGCGGATCCGAGATCAAGATTGCGCTGCTGACGATGAAGGTGAACCCGATGCACAGCGAGGCCTGCCAGCGCGAGCGAAGCTTATCGGAGACGGCGCAGTAGATGAAGGTCGCGACGATACCTGTGGCGTAGGTCGCGGTCGGGTAGTTGTTTTGCTGGATTACGGAGTAGCCCCGGGATGCCATCCAGAGGGGTATGACGTTGTTGCCTATTGCTTGGACGCTGAGGGAGTATACTATGTTCGCGTGTCAGTACTTTGATCGGGGGCCAAATGGCTGCAAAGAGGACCTACGCATGAAAACGGTAGGGAGGAGCCAGAACTGCCAGCTGAGTAGGACACGTTGGAATACGCTCTTGTCCCATGCTTTTGTCTGCGTTCTGCCGAGTCGGGTGACGGCGAGGTCCCTCTCTTCCGGGGTCAGAAATCTCGCTGCGCGATGCTCTGGTAGATCCGGTATGGCGAACCAGCCTGTTGACATGTCAGCTTTAACTCAAACACTAAGATGGAAGCATGTAGGCACGCACCAAAAACGGCAAAGGGGATCGTGATGCACGAAACCACTACGAAAATAAGTCGCCAGGGCTCAATCGGGCCGTCAGATAGAGACGCCAGGAGTCCCGCCTGGATCCAGCCTCCTGCCATGTTGCCGAGGTTGCCAAAAGCGCAAAAGACTGCTGCACGGGTGGCTAGCTCAGATTGCTTGTACCATGATCCGTAGATAAAGTGCGCGCCGACGCTGAGGTGCGGTGTTAGCAAGGTAACTTTACGAGGCGCACGGGAGAACTTACTATGCGATGGCTGAGAAAGCGCCCTCGAAGCCGTTGAGGACGAAAACTTGGTAGACGTGTGTTGCGCGGAATGTGACGAGGGTGAGGACGCTCCAGACTGTGTTCGCTGCGACGAAGACGTAGCGCGGTTTTACGATGGTCAAAAGTGAGGTTGAGGGAATTTGAAATACGGCGTAGGTGACTAGGTAGATTGTATGCATGTAGTTGAAGTCCTGTAGTCTAGTCAGTAATTCTATCTCGCATGCAAGCTTTTAGACGTTGCTCTTGTTGAAGTGTCGGGCGTCGCTCACCTTTCCTTGGAAATTCAGATCCTCCTTCATGCCGCTGATATACGCCGTATTGTAGCTCGCGCGATTAACGCCGAACAGGAACCACACGACAGAAAAGTAAATGAGCACGGTGAAATCAAGCTTGATAAGCAGCGACCGCTCAACCGACGGCGGGCCCCAGAGGGCTTCCTTGATCTTTGACACCATCTCAGACACGGGCTGCTCACGTTTTCGATGCGAGAGTGTCGAGCCGGGAAGCAGCGGCGCCGCCTCGCCAGAGGTTGCACCCGGCATTTTGTCTGTTATTTGAAGCGAGCCTGCACGCCAGCCCGCGTACTACCATCCAAAGGGTTCCACTGGGGTTCAACGATGTCGTCTTGAAGGGTTGCACATTTCGCCATCCCCAAATATCCCATGGGGAGATAAAGAAGGCAAGGTCGTTGGGCTTAACCGAGGTTCGGCCGATGTCTCTAACCGCAACCATGAAGGGTTGATCCTGTCATCCAGAGTTACACCCGTTCGGTACTAAGGCTTACAAAGGTTCTCTGGATCAGATGCTGAACCCCGCCTAACCCCACTACCCGCGGATTGCGCGATCTTGCCCGTTTTGATGGACATCTGAATGGGATTAGAGATAAGACCGTCAGCAACAACAACCCCCGACTTCTTCATGCAAATAGTGCCGAAATAAGGCAGTTCTTGGAAGATCTTCAATTGGTCATTTTGTGTCATGAATATGGTCGGTACTTTTATTCAGACTCGATATCGGTCTATATGCTTCTCGGTCGATGATAAACCAAATGTTTAAAGGGATCAATACTTTCATCATCTCATAATTGCCACGTGTGTCAATTATTCCACGATCAACACAATACTGCTCAGACCCGATTGAATGAGCAGGAACTAATTAATTGACCGCGGATTTCCTACCATGTATCCGTGCAAGGATCTAGTCAAACAAAAAAGACGATAAGCGTCGTCTTGCTTCTGCGTCTTCCCAGTCCACCAATATCCGTTCCTTTGACTCCTCTATCTTGATTTCCACCATGGTGTCCATGGAAGCTTGCTCTTCTGGGCTGAGAAGGTGGATTCTAGTCTTCCAAAGCTCGCTTTTGGACACACCGCTGTGTGAATCACGTTTACCATAGAACTTTTCATCTAGATATTTCCAGTAAATCGCATCGAATGCCCAACTCTTCCTCGCGGCATAATTAAGCCAGAAACGCCCCGTGGCCCAGCTATCTCGCATATACGCTGAGAGAAGAAACGGCGTTCCTGACTTCTTCATTTCTTTCTCCGCCTCTTGCAAGGCCGACAACCATGTTGGTAGGCGTTTCTCGTAGTTTTGCTCCCAGTCTTCAATCCCATTATCCCAGGAATCGGGCGTATCAAGAAGAAGCCACCAGGGTGGATCTAGCACGAGCTGCGTCGGCCCGGCAAACGTGAATTCCCAGTCAAAGACCGCAGCGATGTCATCATCCTCGGTGACAAGAACATTCGCCGGCCTGAAGTCATCGCACCACAAGCGAAACGAGCCCGAGTTGCTGGGCATTGGCAGTGTTGCAGGACTGTGTTTAGCGCGGGCGGACCAGTCATCTTCAGCAAAGCCATAACTCGACAGTCGGCCTTGTTTGGCCAACCTGCGAAAAAGCTGGCGCGCGACGTACTTGGTCCTGCAATCATCCCGTGACGAGATTATGTCGTTGTGCTGAAATAGGAGTGTTGCCATTTGCTGCTCAGCTAAGACCACGTACCACTCATCGGTGGTTCTATACGTAGTGCCTTTAGGCGGAAAGATGGATTTGGGTACGTTGGACAGTTGGACCATGTTGATCATGTTCAGAGTGATGGGCCGTCCGGTTATACACTGAGATCCTGACCCGGGGCTTGTCTCGACAAGAGCTCCAATGCATGGAAAGCTAGGCTGCGCAAGCTGCAGCACACATTCTGCCATCTTGCGATAGAGACTCTTGAGCTTGCCTTCAGGCATATCTGGATCGAGCACGGCTGGGTTGGAATGCGGTGTAGAGAGAGATCTACTCATGGTCTCAAGTTCTTTGGACCCGAGATCTTCCATCATCAGGAACGGACCAATGCCCGGTCTAGGATCAACACCATAATGATACACCTTCGGGATTGGGAGTTGAGTGTGTTGGGCAAGATATCTCGCCGTCGCGACCTCCATGGTTAGATTCTCTTCATGAAAAATGCCTTGACTCGGGAATGGTACACGGACCAAGATCTTAGCGGAAGGACTTCCGCCGTCCGGTCGAAAGGGATAGAGCATGTGGAAGCCGCCCGTCACCAATGGTGGTGCGCGCTCGAGAGACTTGCCCAACGCGGTTTCTGCAACAGCTTTGACTTTTTCAAATTGTGAAGTTTTGCGAAGCCTGGCCGTATCTTGTTCGTAGAGTTCTTCAGACTGATCCCATTTGAGATTGTCAGAGTGTATCCGAGCAGGAGCCACCATTGTAATGAGAGATGTTGAGAATTGCCCCTTAGATATGTGTGAGTGCAGAGGAAGGTGTTGTGACAAGTGTTTCAGGAAACCGCTTGGTTCTTATAGTTGGATGTGCCTAAGGCTTGAAAGGTCATTTTGCTGACCAACGCTGATACCTAGTCTTAGTGGGGTGGGGATCTTGAAATGTCTTGGACTGGCCAGGGGACCTCACCAACATCCAACGGTAATCTCTTGAGCGGAACCATCGTGGGCCGAACAAAGAGACCGCACCGTCAGCATCCGGTGACTAACTCAGAGTGAACGTAGGTCCTAAAATATTGGAACTGTGACAGAACATTGGGCGTTCTGGTCAAAGGTTCAAACACCGTGAAGTCAATGTTGGGGGCTAGGTGCTGGATCGCGCGAAGGCCCTTGACTAACACCGCCCTGCTTGCCAAGGCCGGAATACTAGACTAGATCAAGTATCAAACCCCAACCATCAAAGCAGATGAAATGGTGTAAAATCGACGAAGTGAGTCTGGGGTAGAGTGAAAGAAAATGAACAACCGGCGCTGAGATAATGCCCAGCGGCATGCAGTGAGAAACCCTATCTGCCTCATCTTACTTGTAGATGCTAGTAGAACCAAGTCCCAGAAGTCTGGTCTCAAAGACAGTCCCCCGGGATGATCGGCGACACGATGTTCAAGTGAAAGCTTTAACCCTCCGCAACGCATGTAAGCTCGGAGTTCAAAGCTAGACGATGGACGCCTGGAGGTGGCGTGGGTAAGCCACAAGTGCTAAGGAAAACATGATTCAACTAATTCAGACAGGTATGAGGACGAAGAATCTCAAATCTTTCTCAAAGATACGTAATTGAATATTGATCAGAGAGAAAGAGAAATCCAGTGGAAACGTTGCTGGCTGCCTTCTTTGAGAGGTTTCGGGGTAAGAGCGCGAACAGCTCAATACTCGGGTGAGTAGGCACTCTGGGCGGTAAATCCACGTGTGATAGGGTCTTGGAAATATCAAAGATATTTCAGAACCTTTGGAAATAGGGGACACGACATTGAGAAAAGGTTATAAGGACATCTTACAATCACCAGTATGCCACAACTCGTTATCCTAATCCACCAAGTTTAGACCTACGCACCCAAAGTCTGGCAATTCTCCATTTCTCGCTTTGAAACTTTAGTAAAACAAGAATTGAACCCGTCCCAAGATCATATTCAGTGGCATCGTGGGATTGTACTGTGTTCAAAAACATCGGTGACAGACAAGCTCTGAATTTTTGAATCAAGTAGGGGTCACTTCGAAGCCTAGCTGCCTAAGTTATGTATTTAGCTAACACTGTGATTGATTCGAGACTTTCACCATGTCTTCAAACACAGATATACCCAATAGGCAAAAGGAACGATCGAACGATACGGCAAAAGAAGAGGAGACGCCTGCTTCCCCTGTCTACAATGATACACCCGACAGTGAAGAAAAACGTAGGCAGGATCTCAAGGATCAATCGCTTAAAACTGGTGATGTCAGCCGGGAAAGACGCTTGAGACAGGAGGAGAAAGAGGAGGACACGCGTCTGACGAAGTCAGAGGCCCGAGGAAATAGTCCTGTCTACAAAAGCGTACCAGATAGTCCAGGGACAAAGGCGGATTTTGACGAAGATATGATCGTGAGGAGTGGTGAAAACAGCCAATCGAGACGCTCGGGGAAGAATAAAGAGGCAGAGGAGACACCTTCCCACCCTAACGAACTAGAAAGTTCCGACATGGCCTTAGTCAACAGCAAAATAGCCATGTTTCGGACTGCCAACATCACTCAAAGGAAACATTTGAAGGTGAGGAAGGTGAAGAAAGACGAAGACGAAGATGGAGATGCAGATGAAGAGCCATAAGAACAGCTATATATCGGTCACGGGGACAAATGGCTAAAGTAGCCTCGTGTCGGAGACCCGGTAGGGTACCTAGTAGGGCAAGGTGCCAAAAGGATAGGCAGTAACAACCTGTCTGTCCTTACCCAGCAGTAAAGTAGTCATAACATGAAAGTTTTCAGTATCTAGTCACGGAATTTTAGTTTAGTGTCAATTCAACATTGTCCCAGTGCTCTTCAAATGCCCTATTTCACTCAATTTAGCGTACAGATGACTAAGTAGCTAATCACGTACTTTATGGGCAGATCACAGTGGCTACTACGTAGAGCTACTGAGACATGTGTGTGGGTCGCGTTGGATTAGGCAAACAGCCAAGACTGTATCTGCTGTACTGCATGCAGTATAAGAACAAGACCATCCTACCCCTCTTCGAGACAAGGCGACTGGCATCGCACCAACACGCTGCCGGGTCCCGGTTCATCGACATGGCCCTTGAGCTCTTCATCCCATCCTGCGTCAGATCTCCTCCTGGGCATCTGCATTTACCGGATATTGAGCGGCCGCTCAGAATCAGGATCGAAGGTCCGCGAAAATCGATAGAAAAGCTATTGCCGTCTATTGTATGGGATACTCGCGTATTTGATGGGAAGTTTCCCCAGGAAGCTGGCCCATCACTCGCAACACTGACGTTTCGGCACATTTACGGGGAGAGCGTCCGTTCTGATGTCCCCGGCGATTTGGTCGTACGGGACGAATACATTAGATGGATTGGAGAGGGTCATAGAATAGTAGAGTAAGGTTTGATCCATTGCCGGCTGAAATGATCACAGCTAACGACATGTGTCTTTCTAAATAGCGACTTTGACTACTATGGTGTTACGTTCGATCATCTTGTTCCCGTGGATGACGCCGATCCAGAGGTACTACAACTCAACATCATCGAGGTGGAGTCTGATCATGGGAAGAACGCCAACGAATACATGAGATTTCCGGTTGATGCACTGGAATACGCAGGAAAGAAGGTATTGACCGTTCCCAGATGTTGTCAGAAACGGAAGGGCACTACAGATCGCGCAAGGGTCAATAACGAGGTTTTGTACAGGGATGGGCATCCCAACCCTTGGATGCAAAGCAAGTAAAGCAGAGATGGGCCATTGTCGTAACCGTCAACAATTGCATGCTTGAAGGGCTGCGTAGTTTCTCTCACATATGGCATACGCCTTTCCTCAGCAGTCATAACAGTGTGAAAACCTCCGAGGTACTGAATCACCTCCAGTTCATATCTATTTAAAGTCTCGGTACGAGCAAGGCCGACTCAATTTTATCTCAGTGCTCGCAGAAGCTCCACTCCACATCTCTTAACTCGTCGTTAACAGCCTTTGACAAAACTGTTCTTTCCTTCATGAGCTCTTCGCGCAGCTTCTTTGCCTCGTCCATTTCAATCAGAGCGCTCATGGTCTCAACCATGTCGTTCGCTCCATGAACCTGGTCTTTACCCTCGAACCAATGCTTCTGCTGAGGAGGCACATTCGCCGTCGAAATCACGGGAACAGCAGGATCGACCAAGAACAGAGCCACAATCTTCCTGTACCCAGGCTTCGTCGGATCTTCCAACCTGAAAGGCCGCACCTTATGCTGGCTCAAGTTGGAGAAGAAGAGCGCCCTCCCAGGCCGCGTCAGCACGCTGCCCACCTCCTGGAGGGTATCGGAACTACTACGGATAGCAAAGACCTTTTCAATGGACTTGTGATCGTACTGCTGGTAGTTGAGACGCTGATCCAGCTTCTCCCTGTTTCCTGGAGCGCGGAAAGCGAGCTGAGACTCGGTGATGTTGGCGCTATCGTAGTAGAAGAGCGCTGTGGCGCAGATGTGCTCGTTGAGTTGACCTTCGATGTGCCATGAGCCGCCGTCGTAGGTTGGCTTCTCGGGCGTAAGGTGAATGTTGGCGAGCTTGACTATGACTTGAATGCGGGGCGCGTTGTTGAAGAATCCGGTTTGTTTGATGTTCTTGGGTGACAGCCTGAAGTACGAAGAGGGCTCTCGGACTTGCTCGTCTTCGCTGTCGCTGTCATCGTCGTCGTCATAGTCGTCATCATAATCGTCCTCATCGTCGCTTTCATCATAGTCTTCATCGTCGTGCTCATCGTCCTCAGAGGCCACATCGTCGCTCTTCAGTCGCTTGCTTTCGTGGGCGTCTCCACGTTGTCTGTCTATCTTCTCTCCAGTGGCAGCTGTGGGCTGAACCAAGTCGTCAATCTCCAGGTGATGGCCATCTGGCCTATCCATGGAAACATTATTTTCGTTCCCGTCTAACTGGTTTCCCTGCTCAGGGACAGCATCGGGTATCGCAACACGCTTTCCAACCTTTCGAGCCCTGAGACGCTGTACTGGGAACTTTCTCACCCAGCGATAGATGATATCCCAAGCTGGCAAAGACTTCTGTATCAGCTCTTCAATTAAGGGGTACAGATCGGAATGTTCCCTTGGGTGCAAGTTGTTGACATAACTCTCGATGGTGGGCCGGCCGTCTTCGTTGATAGCGACGTCAGATGGTAGCCACTGAAACTTCGTGGATACCAGCTCAACAGGAGCGCCTTGCCAGTCGAAAGTTCTACCCTCACCTACGTCAGACTCGTCGGGTTTCGGTATGAGAAACCCGGGTCCGCCAGTTTTGAGGCAGTCGTCTAATGCGATGCGTTGATGCATGATACGTGAGCGGCCGTACAGGAGTGGGAAGAGTGACGGGTGCACTAAGTCGAGAACTTTACCGTCACTTCCCGGATGCCAATCCTTTTCGACGTCGGGAATATCTTCGAGAGATTTGACGGCGACTTTGAGACGACCAACCAGGGAGCTAGGTAGCAGCTTGTCTGACTTGATGACACAAGTAGAGTAATCCAGGACAGGAATGAGGCCCGTTTCCTCGTACAACATTGACTTCTTTCGAAGTTCTTGCATGCACTTGGAATCTCAATGTCAGCTAAATGAATGCGATTGCTTCCTCGTGGCCATGTGAAGGTTATATGAATTGGACTAGAACTCACCGCTTCAGCCATGTTCTTCGTGAAGTCTCCATGGCTTCTGTATGCTTCCCAGTCCAGAGCCTGCACTTCCTCCTTCCACTTGCCGGAAATCACCGGATCTCGAACTTTGCGCCACCACTCAGGCTTGCTCGTAATGTCTTCCATGAACTTAAGCATGCAGACTTCTCGAATTAGCAGAGTACTAGCTTTCCAACTCTTGTTGGTGTCTTCCATGAGCACAGGGAATCTGTCTCGCTTGTCTGGCAGGTAGTTCAGCGGCAGGCCATAGCCAGGGAGCCGAATCATCCCGGATGCCTGGGCAATAGACTGAGGTCGAAGTTCATCGTTCTGGTGTTTAGACGTTAGTCACTGTTCCGTGATACGAAAACAATAGGTTGGTTGCTCACGCTGAACTGGTTGAATTGTAGTTCGGTCATTTTGAATATTCTAGTCAAAAATCCGAAGTGTTAGGAGGTGGGGTGTTGAAACTGGCAACCTAGATGAACAGGTTGCTAAGGCTCCAAGTCGTTCTCAGATGCATTTTCATTAAAAGTAGCCCGTCTAGCGCATGGCACGAATGGTATTTTATGTTCGTAAAAGAAAGTCACTAGTTTGATCGGCTCGGGGATATTTCAGCGAGCTAAAATATTGTCCGCCAGTTGCCTGAACCTAAATTTATGGACCTCAAGCGACATGACTCGGCGGCGAGATGTCACTTCAGTGAATCTGTGAAAATCAACATGCAAATGCTGTTCAGTGAGGCCAAGGATTGATAGGATGGAGATGCAAACTTTCTGTCGAACGATCAATAAGTCGTACAATGAGCGATGAAATATCTCAAAATGAAACGTTTGAAGATATGTAGTCGCGATCTCATGTACATTATTATATCACGTTGCAACTATTTGATGATGAAGCTTAGAGCTATTCTCAATCGTAATAGAGGCAATCCAATTTCTGGACCGTGTTTGCATTCACCATGAAGCACAAGGCTAGCCCGCCCAGAACTTGCTCTCAAGATCATGGTAGCCATGGGGGTCTCTAGAGTCACAATGCTGGAAAGTAATGACTCACTTGCATGGATTGTAGATTGTTTTCTGGATACTCATCACCTTATCTAAAGTCGAAATTTGTGATGCCTGACACATGATATACGCTGATAGATGGAGTACGTTAATATTTCAGGGAAGACGGCAAGTGATGGCTCAGGTAGTATTCGGCTTGATGCGGCACATGGGAAAGGACCGACAATATGAGCGAGCAGGAGGAGACTCTAGGAAAGGTATCAGTGTCTGCCTAGTCTTGGCATCATGCAAAGCGTGGCAGGCGTGAAAGTCAAGCGCTAGAAAGGTTCAATGATACCGATTTGTAAAAAAATGTGTTTCTAGTTCATATCGTCATCTCACCCTCCGAGTCTTGATCTGCATGTGTCTTTGTGTTGCCAAAACGGCGTCGATGATAGAAGCAGCGCTAATGGCCTCAAGAGACGTTCCCGGATGACAGTGAACTAGGTACACTTCCAAGACCAACTTTCAATTCGAGAAGCTTTCCGATAGACTCGCAGAGTCTCAATTGGTATCACTGATCATTGAGCATTTGGTCATAGGTGAGAAAGCCTGAGTAGGTATCATCTAGGTAGGTCTTGGTCCCGGCACTGTCATCATGCACCATCTCTCACAAAGGCATCGCCAAGGCAACACCAGCAAGCGCAGCAAAAGCCCATACTGTCGCCAGTGTTCCCACATTACCCCCCGTAGTCGTCATTCGGAGGCCGTGAGCCGCACTAGACGCCCCCGTCCCCGTCGGAGCTGAGGACCCGCTAGCAGCCGTCGTACCGCTTCCACCTGCGCTGCTGGTCCCGGTCTGCGCAGCCACGTTGTAAATCATTGTCACAGCGGGTCTCGAAGCAACCGGAACCCAGTCATCCTCCAGGCCATTGGAAAAGGACTGCGTCTTAGTCTTGATATCAAAGCTGGTGGCTGTATACGAGTATACAGCTCCGGAGACGACGGTATTATTGTAGGTGAAAGTCGCGGGCACCATGGTCACATTGCTAAAGAGCTTTTGACACGCCGTCACGGTTCCGTACACAGACTCTGGAACTTGCGAAAAGCACTCTCCGTTGAACCCTACGGCGTAGCCACTGATGAAGGAATGAATGTTAATGTCCACAATACCTTTGCCAGAAGTGTCCATGAGCTTGCACTTACTCGGGACAGCAGATAACCGCAGTCTCATTGCTATCGAGAGCCTCCATGAGAACGTTCACGATGGGGTTATATCCCAGCCTGTCACTCATATACCCGGACCCAAACGGCACGCTGACGATAGGCGGGACAAAGACTCCAGACGAGCTGATCGTGCCCTCGGCATTCTTTGCAGCGACACCAGCTGTCGTGTACTGGTCAGGACAGACGCTTGCGGGCGAGAAGTAGGCAATGGTGCCCGCGCCAACGGTAGAAGAGGCCTCTGAGCGGAGCTGATCAAACACGGTGCCGGAGGGGAAACAGTCGCCGTACACTGAACCCTCACATTTTTGACGGAAAAAGGGTTGCACACGATCCGTGAAGGCGGATTCTGCGGCCAGCCAGAGGCTCGGGGATGAAGTAGCGCATGAACTGGGCGCAGTGAATGTTGTTGTCAGCGGCCCGACGTTCGTGATTGCATGTTGTGAGAGTTCGGTGAGAGGCATGTTGGGCTGGCCTGGATTCGTAGTTGCGCTTTACTCTCTGTCAGGGTTCTGCGTTTCCTGAATAAAATTCGACTATGAACGCGGTTTGCAGAGTTGAGTTGAGGGGAAGTCGCTTTTAACTATAAGCTGACAGCACCAAGGGGGTTGCAATGAGAAGGCGCCAAAGACAGCGGCTTGCATGTTCTTCTCTTGGCAAAGACATGTCAGCTCGGTCTATCGCACTGCTCTCCAGGTTTATCGTCAATTTAGGTTGTTTGCTAGCGTCTTCAAGGGCCAGGCAGACACAAGTCGGGCAAAGAGGGCATGTTACATTTCGTCATTCCACTTCCCGATTCAGCGACAAAGCTGCTGTGCCGCACCAGGTCAGCGAGCTTAAACAGTCTTGGCATAATTCAAGCTCTGGCGACGCTCAGGAACATATCCTTAGCAAGGAAAAGTGTTCTGCGTGTAGTCAGCCATGCACGGCGCGCCTCGGACAGCCGATGGTTGGTGAGGTGAGTTGGGTTAGAGTGGGTGAGTGGTCAGGCGGCATCTGTTGACGGCGGATTGGTGGGAATTCCTGGGTCGCATCTTGGCGTCGTGGTTCGCAGGATCCGATAATCTCACTCTTTTTCATCAACTCCAAGGGAGCGAGGGTTGTGGGAACTTTTGAGCAATGTCATCAGTGTCGGCGAGCTTGCGATTTGAAGGCAATGACATCAGATGTCCCAGTTGGAGGGCCAAGGTCGGGCGCATTCGTTCCCTCAACCCATGGCTCCGCTTAAATTGCGCTCCCCAAGAGTCTGACCTATAGTCCTTGGCGAGATCTGCGTCGCCCTCCTAGGCTTCCCCGCGCGGCGATGCTAGCAAACAAGACGGGTGAATAGCGCGATGGTACGGCGGCAGGAACCGAGATAGTCGACGTGGGCCAACTTGATAAAAGCGACATGGAGCGACGACTGGGCGTCCGACGTCCAGTCGTTTGTATCCGGTACATCAGCTTCCCTGGGTACGTTTCCGTGGTTTTCTGCTTCTAAGCTCGGGAGATTGTACTGGAACTGTCTTTCAAGAGACGTCTGGCCTACGCCAATCTCAAAAACGAAATGACTTGAGGAAGACGACTTACCAAAGGCACGGATCAAGATTTATCGACAGTGTGGTTCGGCGCCTGAGATGTAATCAATGGAAATGTCATTGTCTATGACTGACTCTGTGGGGATGTCCCCGGTATCTGATTTAATCCTAAACTCCGACTGGTCCCAACTGTTCTGGGGCCGTCAATGACATGATGATGCTTTGGTTGACCTTGTAACCCAATTCCCTCCAAACGCCAATGCCAATGCCGCGAAACACACAAATATCATCCACCTGTACCTCATGATGGGTACCCCATCCTATGGACAGGGCCTCATGGAACGGTGATTCATGACGAGACAAAAGAAAACACCCACTCAGCAGACGTCCAACGTAGGGCACGCAGACTCCACGATGCGCGACGCGAGATTCGGACGGAGGACACGCTGGAAGTGGCCCAACTCGCTCCTCGGCTCATGTCTCTTGACCCTAGCCGTCGCCGTCTCTCCCTCCTTGGCCTCATCAACCGCATCAACAAAAGCAAGCCTGCTTCTCGCCTCGCCGGCAACGATCTTGGCCGTATGCGCAATCGCTCGCTCACTCAGCGTGAAGGGCGAGTGGAAGAGGTACTCTTCGGGCTTATCGCACGCAGCGTACCCTCCGCTCGCAGCCTCAGCCGTTTCCGAGGTCTTCGCCCAGATACACGGCGTCCATGCCTCAGCGAAGAAGAGGTTATCGCCATCCTCGGTCCTGTTACCCCGGCCCGTGCTGTCTGTGAGGTCGTACTCGCGCATCTGCTTCTCGATAATCGCCTCGCGGATGAAGCTGGCCGTATCGATCTGAGCGGCCACACGACGGGGGAATGGCACGCGGAGAGCCTCGCCCTTGGGAGCGGCCTTGAGACCCTGTTCCGCACGGGAGCGACGGTAGTGGGCTGCGGCGCGCTTGCTGGCGGGCACGTAGCCGAACTTGCCTCTCTCCTCCTCAGGGTTCTCGGGCTGAGGGTCGGCAGTACGCATCCACTCATCCATGCGGCCCTTCATCTCCGAGTTCCATCGCGCGGTCAGGTGCGCCGCGTTGGTCATCTGTTCGGCCTTGGTGTGAGGGCTAGGCGGTGCCGGACGCTGGGCGTGCCAGCCGGGAGTGAGGGAGACGTCGAAGAGCTCCGGGATGACGACGCGGAAGTTTTCAATCTCGCGCTCGTCGATGTCGCCGCCTTCGCGATCCATGTTGTTCAGCTTGTCGATGAGCGACGCGTTTTGGTAGGCCCAGAAGTCGGAAAAGGCGACAGAGTCGTTGTCGAGGGCGGCTTGGTAGACGCGCTCAACCTGTGCGAAGAGGGCGCGGGCAGCAAGGTCTACTATACCCTGGCCCAACTCTCGCGGCAGGGAGGCGAGGGTCCAGACATCCCAGGTGCCGAAGGAGAAGACCCAGATGGTCTCCTTGGGGATGTTCTCGCGGGGCTGGGGTTGGGCGAGGAACGTGTCGATCTGGGCGGCGAGGTCGGCGACGGTGTCTGCGATGGGGAATTGTTCAAGGAGGAAATCGTAGTTGAAGCCCGGAGCCTTGTACTCTTCGATTTCACGCTGTACTTTCTCGATGGTGTCGCGATAGTGTTGATTAGAAGTCAAAGCCTGCGCTGGGAGACTGATCAAAGGAGTGAAGGATTGGTGAGAGGAGCATCGGAGCTTGAGATCATGTTAGTCAGCTGAATCTCAAAGGCGAAACGAACACAGAAATCAAACCTACCTCTTCGCAAAGGGCCTCAGTCCATCCCTTGCCCTTGGCCCCCTTTCCAGTCGACGGCGTCGCGATATCAGGCGATCCGAACGCAACGACTCTCACACCACCAGGTCCGAATCCAGCATCCTCTGCGCTCTTGCCGAAAGGCGACCAGCTCCATCTTGAGCTTGAATCGAATATCGTATCTGTCGATGTTGGCGATGTGAAGAACTTGCCCAAAAGAAGCAGACCGCAAAAAGCAAAAACAAGCTGGACAATGAGCCGCGGGCCGCCGCGCAGGACTCGTGTAGATACGAAGGCGAGGAGCATCTTCAAGCTCATGTCGCACTGCTCAAAAGGGTTGCCAGAGGCGCTGCTACTGCTGCTACTGCTGTACGCCGTCGGTGATGAAGGCCGCCGTTCGTGGCGGGGGAGCTCCTTTGACATTCTGTGCGATGTGTGTCGAGGGAACTGAGTTGCGTCGTCAAAGGTGACGATGATCTTTGGGATGAGTCTAGGCGCCACGGTTGGTGAGGTGAGTCGACGGGGCGACCGGTGCGTGGCGTTTCTACGTTCAAGTTTTGCTGTCGTTTCCACTGTAGTCGCTACTTGATTTTCCCCTGCGTATCAACTGGCGACAATGATGATGGGGAATATGTCGGTTGCCGTTGATGTTTCGGATAATATTTCGTGATCCCTCAGTGTGGTGGTTTACACAGTCCTTCCCGATGTAGTAGGCGCTCGTATGTGTGTGTGTGGTGTGTAGATAGAACACCGTTGTTGCTCGTGGTACCGTGCCAAGCCGGCAGTCGAAGAGGCGAAAAAGTCAATGGTTGACCGCCAAGAGGTCGCTACTCCGGACGGGCGGGATGGTTACGTCGGGGACGGATGGTGTGCCGGATGTTCGCCCGTTGATCTATTCCTGAGTATTCCACCGGAGGAGGCTCTACGTAAACAGACAATAAAAGCCGTGGAAACAAGAAAAAGAATGAGGAAAGGTATCTCTCTGGGATGATCAGGTACAAAAGTGTCAAAGAGGTCAAAGGGGATCCAACAGGAGGAAGGACGAAACAATAACCACACTAGAAGAAGACGGGAAGACGTCCCTTCAAAAAGCAACCTCTCAGACCCTCTTGCAGGAGAAACCGATGGGAATCTTGGTAAGAAAAAAGGGGGCCCTTCCTCCGGGTTTCCAGGGAACACTCGGGATGTGGCCCAGCCTTGAATCATCTGGGCGCTCTCAATGTCACTAACTGACTATCACCGGGTGTGGCTAACGTACATTCTCCATGTCACTCGGTACTTTGATATGGAAACTGGGTAAAGAGGCATTCAGCGTCGTCACCAATGATTGGAGGGGGAAAGGCGGGAAGGCGGCTTGGTCTGATGGTCTTCTCATCCATGATCCCCGGTTCATCCCAGCTTCCACCTCAACTTGACATTCAGGCGAGCGGGGAGTGGGCACATCGGCGTGGTAGGCCTGTCCTTTCACCTCTTTGACTTTGCCTCATCCTCGCATTTCCTGGGAACGCAGCGGCGGGAGCGCTGAGAACGAACGAAACGGGAGCAGGGCCAGCTGAGGAGGAGAGCCATAAAAACCGCACAACGTTAGTCGGCGCTTGTCACTGCGGTTGCCGCACCGCTCTTGGGTTGCTGGGGATTGTGTCATCCTTGCTTTGATGTGCAGTCGTCGTAAGCTCGAGTGGAGACCGTCATCTGAATGGGGGTTCTATGGGCTTGCGAAGTGCGCGTGTGTGGCTCAGGCTTTTTTTTTGGTTTGGTTTTCTGGGACCATGGCCCTATTCTTTTCTCGGTCCGCCCCCTTGGACGGCGGGGATCAAGGCAATAAGTCTATTTCCATCTATAATAATTCTTAGCAGACAACACTTAAGAATTAGAGTCTATCGATAGAGAGGAGATAGTGAGAAGCAGTGTCTCTACAGACACTCTGGACGGATTTCGGCTTCAGACCTGGAGACTCGTGGTGTCACGGTGGCTCAGGGGCTTGCAGACGTGTGTCGGCATCCGTCCAGGAGGCTGGATAGCATGTTGGTTCGTCTTGCGTCGTGTTTGATCCCCCCCGCTGTACCCGCTGCCGCGTTGGTGTCGCATTTCTGCAGGTTACGCAGCCCAGTACATTTCTGGGCGTTCCGCCGTCCCTGCTAGGCGCCCCAGTTCTGAGTCTTGCTGTCTTGCAACCCCATGGTCCATTATCCATACCCATCGAAGAAGTCTCGGCCGTTGATGTTTTCTCTGTTTCGGGGGGTCTCATGAAGGCTCTGAAGACCGAGACCGGGTACACTTCTGACATCTCTCCTCACCCTCTAGAGACAAACATGCTCGGGATAATTGCAAGTAGTTGAAGGCATGCAGAGCCGGGTTGATGCAGGCAGAGGGTGGAATTTTGCACCAGTGCCTTGAACATCCATAGGAGTCATGGCAAACTTCCTTTCTCCACATCCCGAAAGCCCTGCCAGCGGTCGAGCCGTGTCATTCATCAGCTCAGAGGAGAGTCAGCGACAGCGGCGAGCCCAACTCATCTGGCAATGCATCACGCGAGTGTCTCCACCATCGAGAGTAGGTATAGTGGGGAAAGCGGTTGTGCTGCAGGGTGGAAGGATGGTAATCCATCTTCCCAAGCCTTGGAGGTTCACGGTTGTTTTCTTTTTTCCCACACATTCTATGAGCATATCCTAGGCTCACAGCGAATAGTTCGCGCTCGCGGCTTTCGTGTTCCCCCAAAAATGTCTTGACCGACTTGGCTGTAACATGAACAGTTTGTACTTCAGCGAAAGATCAGCCACCAGAGCCATTCCCGAGCTAACCGGATAGCCGCTGCCGAGACCTTGCAGTTCAGTCTCTCAGAGTTCCCCCTCCCGTCAGATTTCACCCATCTTCAAGTTTTTGCGGCGCCGAGGACGGCATCTTCGGCCATCGTAATGCTACCATGTCACTTCAAGCTTACCGCTTGTGTGTTGCGTGGCTTGGAGCTATGTGCCGGCCGCCGGGCCATGGGGCGAACCCGAGCCATGCTGCAAAAACACACACACAACAACGAGAGCCTACGCAGTATGGGCCATGGAAACAATTGCCCAGTCAATGCTGCCAAAATTCCCGACGGGGGAGAAGGGGAGAGACAAGGGGAGTCGACTTCCCTTACCCCTGTCCCCCAAGAATCTTAGCACACGTCATTCTGGATGTCTCCGAGAAATTCCCAATCCTCGTCCCGCCCCTCAGAGACATGGGCGGATTCGCGGAAACACACGAGGAGGAGGCCGCGGTGGTGGGTTCCATACGCCTGTGTGACAGGCTCCGCGAAGCCCGCCCACATCGTTCACAAACTTTGAAACAAACGTTGATCTAGAGAAATTGAAAAGAGGTCGAGAACAAAACGGCTTCCACGTAATCCTCGAGAAAGGTCAGAAGCCCCTCCGTTCTCGCTTGGCCTCCCTCCGAGCTGAGCTAATTCGGACGCGCCGCGTTGCACCGCCGGGGGACTTCCCATGTTCTCTCCCTTCTTCTTCCTCCGCCGCCCGCTCGGTCATGCGCCGTGCCGTGGTCCGCCCACTTCCCGCGGCTCTAAATTTGAAAAATGGGCGGCCGTCCTCGCCGCCGCGGTGGTTGATTGCGATTCGCGAGTCCCACTTACCTGGCAGATGGGGATGAGCCGAGGGATATGGTAGGATGAACAGAGAGGCTCAGCGTCTTTGAGTATGAATGCATTCGTAACCTAGGCACTTAACAATCTTAAGTAGCATCTTAACTCAGCCTGGATGTCCACGTCGCCCTTAACCAGGCCTGCCCTCAACTCAAATAGAGGATCACCAAATGCTTGAACCCAATTAAGCACTTTTCGCAATGCTCTCCATGCCTCCACCTTCCGTCGCCACCGTGGTGGTTGACTGAACTGAATCTTCACCCTTCGTGTACTCCACATCGCGTGTATCCGTACGATTGTCATCGCCGGGCAATCACGCAACCCAAATTTAGAAGCCTCCTTCGAGATACATGCCCGTTACGGCGAGCCCAATCGCCGTGGTGAAGGGGTACTTCTGCGGGAACCCCGGTCCGCCGTGCTCCGGGTCCAGCCCGCTGGTGCCGGGGTACAGCAACGAAGCCCATCCGGCCACCCAGTAAATGGACCCCAAGAAGCCCGCGATGCGGAACGACTCCTTCGCCATTTCGGCAGACGTATTGTTTCGCCACGTGAAGAAGAGGGTTGCCATGCCCAGGATCAAAGAGAGCGTCATTGTCTGCGCATTGTGGAATCTGAGTGGTTGTGGTCAGCTTTCGTAGATGACGGAACGCAGACATGTGGGCTGACGGCATCGACTTTTTCTGTCGTGCGACCTGTCGGCACAGAAAGGTAAGATTACTCACTTGGCATGCGGCGGCCACCGCGGATTGTGGATGTGCGTCTCGTTCCAATCGGCCATGTATGCGCCAAATAGCAGCATGATGCCGTCGAGGGTAAGGAGGACGCGGCCGAACATGTTTGCGGGCCGATATCAATGTCTCGGCAACTTTGACTTGTCGCGATTCCCTTCGATCAATTGTGTACGTGAAATGCTTCAGTTGAGCTGTCGTGAGCCTCAGCAGTTGTTAAGACCAAGCTCGGCACGCTAATTAAGTAGATACAGTAGTGCGCATTCGCAGCTTGCAAGGCTCCTTTAACTCCTCACTCGTCCGCCAGACAGCGTCATCCGTTCATCAGAACGTCTGAAATGTGCAGAGTCGCGTCTTGTCTCGTTGCCGTATCACGTCGACACATGCACCTGCGAGAGCGCCGCACACCTCGTGCTCCGACTTTTACGGGCGAGGAAGCCCGCCTGGACAAAGAAACTCAATGCGACTTGCTCACTTGGCTATAGCCGTCTCTGATTCAGGCCTGGTTGAGTGATATCAATCCTACCTACCCATGTTCGTTGTCTGTGTTCCCTACTCGTGGCCGGACTTAGGATGAAGACTGTTGGGGATCTCCGATGGGTTCCGGGCGTGCCGCCCTCAAGGCTCGCGGCGACCTCAGATGCGGCACGCGAGGAAGCGCTTGGGTCCGGTCTGAAGAAACTGCGGTAAAAGCCGCTGTGAATGCGCAATTTGTAGTAAGGGTTGGAACATTGGACGTCAGTGCATATCGTAACCGTATCTTTAATTCTCTAGGGACTAACTAATTAGAAGGCCGCACGCGAGGGATCCATCATCCCCCACGAAGAGGACCTCAACGTTTGTCTTTATCCCTCAATACTCACTTTCAGGTCGCTTGATGAGTAAAATCTCTGGTTTGATCACCGTCTTGGTGAGTAAGTGATTGATTCAACAAGCTAGATGAGTACGGTAAGTATGACGGGCTGCGCTCCGAGGGAATCCCATCGTGAGCCCCGTCTCCGGTCTTACTCTGTCCGGTAGAATTACTACGGGCCGAGCGACCCCTTGTTCCGGAATTCGCTCCGGTAATGGAACCCTTGCTTCGTAGTGAAAGCTTCATACCACGACATTTTATGTTCCAGCGAGATAACTTATGTGTCATTTGAATGCACTGCAATAAACCATTGCGAGAGCTGCAAGTTTTGATTTGTATGCTGGCTTAACGCACGCTAGAGAAGCGACGTGCTCAGGCTTCAGAGGAAGAAAAGTTTGCTGATCTCAGGGAGTCTCAAAGCGAAAAACTGCCCTGCGAATAACAACCGCATTTACGTACATCGGCTCAGCTCGAACCATTCCCATGATGCAGCTGCACTATGATGCCGTTGAAAACAACAACGTCTAGCGATGAATCCTCAGACGGGTTCAGTAAATGTGGAAACTGCATTCCTTGTAGACATACAGCGTCATGGCATAGGGTTTAGTCTAGTCTCGACTCGCTCAAGGAACGCTACTTGTAAGTGAGCCTTATTAGCATGGATTCGAACATCACCACAACCCATGTAGCTCGGACCTGAGGTTGGGGAAATGCTCGAGCGGCCGCAGCTAAAGGTCATGACGCCATTCCGGCCTCAAACATCACAAGCCAGGAACTCATCCCTACACTCAGGGCCCCAAGCTCTTCTTCATCGCGCACACCAAACGCAACCTTTTTCCCCCTTCCATCAACACTGCCTCGAAACTGTACGACCGCGAGATACCGGCCCATATCCTTCGACCGCATTAGCCACCAGACCTCTCTCTATATGACCATCCCCAATACGACCATGGTTTCCACCAAAAAGGTCCTCGTCCTAGGCGCAACAGGCAAGCAAGGCGCTGCCGTCGTCGACGCTCTCCTCGACCTCCCATCTAGCTCATCAACCCTAGAGATCCTAGCCCTTACACGAAGCCCCGAGTCCGCAAAGATCAAGTCCCTGATCGAGACGGCAAAGGCCAAGGGCGTCACTGTCACGCCCGTCCAGGGAGACCTCAAGGACTCCCCAGCGCCAGTCTTCGAAGCCCACCCACGCGTCGATACGGTCTTCATCGTGACCACCATCGGTAATGAGGACGCCATCGGAAAGGCCTGGGTTGATGCCGCCATCGACAAGGGAGCAGCCTCGCAGATCGTGCTGACGTCTGTTGATCGTGGGGGCGAGGATAAGTCATGGGTGAACCCGACCGATGTACCGCACTTCTTGCAAAAGCACGCCATAGAAGTGCACCTCCGCGACCGCGCAGATGAGCTAGAGAAGAACGGCAGGAAACTTCGCTGGACTATATTGCGCCCGACGGCGTTCTTGGATAACACCAACCCGGGCATGTTTGGCAAGGTATTTGCGGCTATGTGGTCCACGCTACCCGCCGATCGCAGCTTGCAGCTCGTCTCGGTGCGGGATATCGGACTCTTTGCGGCTAAGGCTGTTGGGAATCCCGAGAAGTGGGATCGGAGAGCTGTGTCGCTTGCGGGCGACAGCATCACTTACGCCCAGGCGAGAGAGACGTTCAAGAGAGTAGTCGGCAGCGATATGCCGCAGACGTACACCATCTTTGGTCAGGGCATGCTCTGGGCTATCGCGGATGTAGGCAAGATGTTTGGGTTCTTCAGAACCGAGGGCTATGGGGCGGATATTCAAGTTCTGCGGAAGGAGGAGCCACGTTTGCAGACTTTTGAGGCTTGGCTCAAGGAGAGTAGTGGATGGAAGAATGAGATAAGCGGCCTTTGATATCTCGAGAAGGAAATGTAGCGCTATGATATGATGGGTGTGGAAGTCAATAATTAAGGTAATTTAGGTACTTGAGACGCATCTCGAACGACGTTATGCAACCAGTTTGTTTCCAGACCGCTGTCAAGTACCTTCGTTGTCCAACTGTAATGTCGTCTTGAGTCGCCGAATAGAAGCCTGTAGAGGTATCGCGACAACTTGTAAAGGTATCTGTATTCGCCATCGATGGGACGTCGGATTCTAGGCCACTTGCATTATACGAAAGAGCACTGGTTAATGGAAAAGGTTCAGGGATGTCAGAGAAGACAAGCCAAACTGTGCTTGATGTGGTCGTGTACCCGAAGTCATTATGACGCTGGTTTAGTAAGTGTGTTCAGGGATTTCAAAATTCTATCAAAGGATGAATTTTGTGAACAAAAGATCTTCTCAGTGGGTTGACGCATCATAGATGTATTGATCCTTGGTCTCTGAGACTCGCCACGTGCAGACATTCTACCCATTTGTGTTGTTTGCGTCTATCCTATGCGCATTGCAATTGGGTACGAGACTCTGAAGCTAGATCCAAAGTTCTTGTTCACTCTCATTCAGGTTGATAAGAAGCGCCGGCAGGATCAACAGTAGAGGAGGTGGTGCATCACCACCCCGGTTGGGGCGCAAGTCCAACGAAGGATCACTACCTTGTCTAGGCAGCCATCAAGTTCCTTCCGCGATCCTCCAAGGAGACAAAATAGGCTCATATGAAGTATTTAAGGTCGCGGAGACCTTATACCACTCGTTGTTCATATCTTTAGAGGTCATCGCCTTTTCTAGACCTTGTGACGGAACATCATAGTCGATATGAGGCTACTGGCCTTTTCCTTTCTAGTCTCATCCGGCATCTTACTTGCAAGGGCTCAGCAAGAGTCGCTCCTCACAAAAGCTCCGCCAGTCACCTCCGAAACAACGGCAGAGGAAAAGAGCGCTGCCGCAGATATGGCTGAGACGATCGATTACGACTTCGTCCCAGTCTATATGCTCACAAAGCTCACAAATGAAGAAGAGGAAGCTTTTACATCCGCAATCTCGGCTCTGGAAGAAGGCGTTGCCGAAGAAGACGACTACCTCCGGCCAAAACTCGTGCACTGGACCTCGGATGTAGATGGTACCGTCGAAAATGATCTCTTGCCTATGAACAAGAAGCTTGAATTAGAAACCACGTTGGAATCTCAGTCCTACTTCTTCTTCTATGCCGATCGTAAGAGTGTCGAGGACGGCGGAACTATCGTTGCGGGACACGACTGGGGCACCCTTTGCATCTCGAAAAGAGCGAACCAGAAGTTCACCGAGTTTTGCCGAGAGAGAAATATCAATCTCCCTAGGGGTGGCTGGAAGAGCATGGATGCTATCATCGTGGAGTTAACAGAGGAGATCATCACCTGGGGCGTGACCTGGGGCCGCCAGCCGGGGCCGTCCTGGAAATCAGCCTACCAGAACCTGGATCTCAACAACATGCAAATGTCTGAGCTTATCGACATGCATGGCGAGGAAATCAACATTCTGGAAGATCCCGATTGGGATGCACAGACTTTTGAGAAGAGACTTCGGGAAGAACTTGACAAGATCAAGGACGAGCTTTAGTACTCTGAAGATGCAAATCATGTAATAATTGAGACGCTAGTGCTTATTGACCCGTAAATGCTTGTTGAAAGTAAATGTGTTGATGCCCCCAATGCTTGTCTCAGTTCTTGGAGAATCTTTCGGGGATTGGACGCCGGGACACGAGCAGGTGAACCGGCTCCCGTCCCCACTGCCAGCCTCTCTTGGGCCTCGTCTGCATCGGAGTAACTTCGCGCTTGTAGATGCCTCTCTTGATTGGCGAACGAGCCGTACCGCATGTCGCAAAGAATGAGTCGCCGAATGCCTGGCAGTCCGTGTCGGTGAAGTTTTGGGAAAGGTTGGTGCAAAGCTGGCTGTTGCTGCTGAGGATGCCGCCCTTTTGACCGCATAGCTTTTGGCCGCCTGTTTGTACGACGGAGTTGGTGATATGTGTCCTGCAGCGGCATTGGATATCGCCTTGTTGTGCTTGTACCATGACGAACCTATTGATGTTAGCTAGGGATCGACAGGGCTCGAGGGTTTGGCGGGAGATCTTACATGATCGCCATCATGATGTAGGAAATAATGTTCTTCATCTTGTCAAAGTCGTTCGAGTTGAATGTAGTACAGGAGTGACTTGATTGTTTGGCTGCTGTCCAAAAACTCTGTGTATCGTGAGTACGTTGGCACTGGTGGTGATAAGCCTTTATGTACGAAGATCAAACTCCCGAGGCCACCTTGGCGCACGCGAACGACAACTCATGGCAACCTCAACATGCAACGAACCACTGTAGCAACCACAAAGCGTAATGTGGGCGGGCTACCCGTGACTCGCGGCCTTCCACGAATTTTCCAGCTGTCAAGCGTCTGATGATGGCCTCCTTGTGGCAGTAGCGCCTGACGGAAATGCCGATGGGGGATCTATCTGTGTGCTTGTCGTCTCATCTTTTGGCCGCGCCTCATCAACCTGCCAGCCGCAGCCCGCAGGTAAGGGTTGATGAGGGGGGCTTGCAGGCCTGCAGCTAATTCTAGAAGAAGAGAAGGGGGAGTTAGGGAAGCATAACTTTTTCCCAAACGGTCGTCCACGTTCGGATGACGTGTGTTCGTCAATGTCAGACGGAGCCGTTGGTGTTCCAGATCCTTGCGCGTGTTTCATAATAAAGGGGGCCACCATGGCTGCGCGCAACGCGTTCGCCCGTCGCAACTTGCCCGCTGACGAATTCTTAAACAGGAGCAGAAGAAATTACTTCAGCTCTCACGAGAAAAACCACTCGTTAGTGAGGACGATGAGCCGACGGGCACCTCCTCTTCGGCTCGATGCTTGCTGTTCATCGGCCGAGAAGACGCGTCAAGGGGATCATGGGGTTTCATCATCGGGGCCAACAAACCGCATACCTGGTTTTGAGTGATGAATGCCAGCTAGAGGAGCTATCATTGTCGGGTGCATCAAACTGATCTCACGTCGAGTCAATCCAAGTGGTCCTTTCAAAACCAGTAATAGCTATCAGAACAAAAGCTAGATGGAGGTTCTGCAATCAGTTGACTGGAATCATAGCCGCACATCAACCTTTTGCGAGAAGTAGTCAAAGCCCATCATGAAACACCTAGCTAACTTTGACCGATCAATTACTCCTCGAAGCACCAAGGTTTCTGGGATTACTGATAAGGTCTTTAAGGCTAAGTGATTACAACAAAAGCATATGATGAGTTCTCAATGGATTAGTGAAAAAGTAAGAACGCCTCGTTCAGGGACTCTGGAGGACTTTCACGGGATGATGATTACTAGCTTTATATTCTGGAGTTGTCATCATTCTTATAGAAGTCGGAGTATGAGTAAAATGAAAAACACATTGATGGGGGTGTGGAATAGCTCTATGTTGTAACGCATTTCTAGTCTCGAGGGCATTTGCGAAAGGCACATACCGTATGCCCAAGAAGCGATCTGATTGGTTATTAGCCATGGCTACCTAAAATACAGATTCTGCCTAAGCTTTTTGTCCTTGGTGATGTTGAATACTACGACTTGTACTACCTGATGATGTGAGTGCTTGCTTGTTCAGAATATGGACATCTGGCACTTTCCAGCATGAGAACCACGCGTTTCATTGCACTTACGTATATATTCAAGATGAGCGTCACTTGGACATTCAAGGCGTTTATCTCAGCCTAGACTTAACTTGACGCTCGCAAGCCGTTACTAATTTCTGTAGGTGGAGTAACACCTCAAAGCCTTGCATACGGCCTAGGATATACCTGCCCATCACCACTCCATTGAGTTGCAGGGTCCAACCAATCCCTTCAAGTCTTTAGTCGTGAAAAGAACTGAACATGGCACTCTGCGCCGGCAGAAGTCTAGTTCATACAACGACTACCAAGGCGAAAAAACCATGAAGAGAATGCTCGCCTGTTGTCATGTGCGTTGACCCCAAAGTCGACTGATCTATTTGCTGAGGTTTTGGCACGAAGTCTACCACTCTACCCTCATTTCCCTTACTAGTAAGTTGCAGCACGTGAGACATTGGCTACAATGACGACATGAGAGAGTTATCTATACATGTTCGCTCTTATTGAGCCAGTGATAGCGGCATGAATCAAAATCCCGCTCTTCCTAACTGACAGGTGTGAGAAACCTGGATATGTGAAGCGTTTATTTCCAAACCAAAGTATGAAGCTCATGATAAACATACATCAGCTTGGTATCATTGATCTCTGTACGTTTGAAAGATCGAGTTTTCATGGCTTTGAGCTCGAGGTAAATTTGAGAACTGACCTCAATTGTATGCGATAATGGTCATAACTTTCCACTAGATGACTTATACACCTGTAGTTGCAACTCTTCGGCGGATACTTCCGATAATCTTGATCATACATCCATGATAGTCTCCCACTGTATGCGGGATTCCAGCCCATGCGAGAGTAGTAAATAAGCGGCTGGGGGCCGATGTGTATCGAACACATGCAGAGCCATGCAAATGCACGTACAACACTCTTGCTGAAAATAGGGCCCAGACGATGGTCTAACATCACGGAGAGTATGAAAATATCGCAGAAGCAAATCTTTCTCATAGGCTGTACACTGTAAGAGCTCAGAGTAGATGTAAAATCACAATCGCTCCATTGAAGTTAATTCGCCAGATTCAGTCCACTTGCGGGGAGAAATCGATTTGCCATTGTTCAGCTCTAGCTAAATCATCGTCATATATAAAGGCGACCCTTCCATAGCGAAGTACTCCTGGGAAAGGCTCCCAAGCTTCCCGCATAAAATCTGACCACTGCCTGCTACGTAGATGTAGCCCGTCAGGCTAGAATAAACAAAAGCACCAAGCCTGCTTACTTTATTTTGCGTTGCAGATGGGAGCGCAAAGAGTGTCTAGAGAAAGAGCGATGCGTCAGTCTTTCGTTTATTCCCGAGAAATAGAGTCGCAAATGGCTTACTGCACTCGTCCTCGCTGGGCCTAGGACATGTTCGCTGGCAGTCCTCGCAAGCACCCGCGACAGCGGATGCAACGTACGTAGCGAGAATAGCGAACACGATCTGGAACCGCATTTTGGTAGATTAGGTTGAAACGGTCAACGTTCTTGCTAAAGAGTACGGAAGTGATATATAGTTGTGGTATTTGGCTTTGATGATGCGATAGAAAAACGAGATGTTGTGAGTAGTTCGAGGAGGTCAGACTGCCTTTATACCTGGAACAGTCCATTGTACGAAATCAAAAGGCCGCCAACAAATGCTCATGAGTCAGGTAATGAAGAATCCTCAGGTTTGAGCTCGTTTGATACTCGCGGTCGCTAACCACTTGGCAAAGACTTCCATACTTTGTACACAGTGGTGCATGTGACAGTCTGTTAGTTGAGCCACACATGCCTCGGAACTACTTATCTTCCTATACACAGTGCCGCCGCTGCTCGGAGCTGGAGACCTTTTCTTGCAACTCTTGTAGGAGGGGAGCAGGCTCACATAGATTCTCTCGACGTAACCATATGCAAGAACAACTCAGAAGTACGCATCAATCCGTGTCTCAAAGCCCTTTTACAGTGTCCACATGGGCAGAATGTTGTGGTCCGAATCATTGTCACGGTGCATCGACTGTGTTCATTCACTGGCAACTTTCAGACTCCAACTCAGCATTACTGTGACTTCTACGGCGATCCGGAGAAGTCCGCCGGTAAAGACGGGCAGTTTTTCTCTTCCAAAACCTCGCTTGGCATGGAGATCCCCTGTCATTCGATGTAAGAACCCATCAGCTTCCCCAAGAATATCACTTGAGCTCAGCCGTCCGAAACCATTTCTTGTAACAAGGACAGAACTCTAACCATTGGTTCGGATTTCAATGTTGGCGGCTATGAACACTGTTAGATTCTACGAGGCTCGTCGATCTCAACGCGATTGCGAGGGTAAGTCTCATCGCCATTCCTGATGATGCAAGGGTTTCCACGCTTGTAAACTTGGCCTGGTCAAAAAGTCGCCGGCTGAGTATCTATGCCTTGTTGCTTGACGTCAGAGCTTTCACACGTGCATGGATGCATGCATGTAGTGCCCGACCATGGATAGCAATGTAGCCGGGGGCTCTATTCCATTATATACTTAGATTTCAGTACTCAGAGCTCTGTTGGGTCTTCCGATATTCGCCTTGTTCGGTGGACCGAAATTGACCAATGCCCCCGAGGCGAAGACCTGGCTTCGACTTCAGCCAACTCGCTAATTTTGGTACATGTAGCATTTACCCGTCCAACGGCCAGCGCTTAGCCGTATCCCATTGACATATCGAAAGCACTTGATTCTCCAAAGGCAACATCGCCATCATCCCAAAGAAGACTCAGCATCAAGTCTTCCCCGCCAGATGCGGTTGGGTCAAAAGACAAAAGGTCTGGCTGATCACCCAAGTCTACAATCGCATCGCCTGCTCTCCCAGATCGTTCTGGACTTCTGTCATGCCCGATGCTTTCGCGCAGCTGCGACGTCTCTCCAATTCTATGAGTCTCAGGACTCTCCGCTAAATTGAATGATAGAAGCCTTTCAACGTATGGGGCACCCGCACGGTGTTGGTCAACCGGTGAATTGGTCTTGAAGGAGTCGATGGCTTGTGAAAAACTTGTGAGAAGCCGGTGATATTGTGCTGCTTGCGGACTCAAATGACCCAGAAAGTCCAGAACACGTAGCGCATTATGGAAAGCCTTTCCACGGTTTTGGGGCACGTCTGGGGCGAGGAGTGAGAAGCCAAGGACAAGACCGGCGGCAAACAACCAAGCCCTGAATTAACTATTAGTAACACGCATATTTGAGAAAGATCAAAGTGCTTACTTCAGTATGCACATGTTGCCCATGATTGTGCGTGAGTCCAGAGCGTCAGCACACATCTCTGCCATGAACAGAGCAGCATCCACACAGGCATCAGATAGTTCAGCAACGCTCTTCTCATCTTCCCCCCCTCCTTCATCATCGTGGTCGTCCATGAGTGACGTGTCTTTGTTGATTCGAGGCATGATATGGTGGATTAAAAACTCGCGAGTTGTGAGGATAATGCCAAAGTAGTAGGTACAGGCGACGTGGATATTTCCAATACCTATCTCTCGATTTTGAGAATGATGAGAGTGAGCGGTTCCTCTCTTTGGACGTTGGCGCAAAGCTGTTGGCAGGTCCTTACTCCAACGTCTAATTTCATCGAGGAATTGTTGTGCTCTGGCTATGCCCAACTCAGATTCTTCGGTTAGAGTGTCGACAATTCTGTTCAGAATTGTGGCAAATGTGCATGCAGCGTCTACTGACAGATTTCGATGTCGGTTCTCATGGAGCTTTATGCTTCGTCTCAGTCGGCAAGGTGCTACGCTTGTTGGTCTCCCAAGGATTGAGCTACACACAACGTCAAAAAGTCGTATGCTCTTGTCGACCCGAGACCTTGATGGTACGTGAGCTTTTAATTCTCTGTATGAATGAAAGGGAAGTTAAGAGACATGGAGCGGGGGAAAGCGTACCTCAGACTTCGTTCGCTCTCTGAAAGAGACTGAAACTGCTCTGCCATGTGCAAGCCCATAACCGACGCCGCCTTTGTCGCAACCCCAAGGTACATAAACGCGGAGTTGCGACGACAAGCGCCAAACATATAGAAGGCCATTAACACAAAGCCGCGAGCGGTGTTCAGTGTTGGATCGCTCAACATTCCTTCGAACGACAGCTTGCGTGCTTCTGAGAAGTAACGAAAGGCTTTGGGTGCATCTCCTATCTGGCCACGACATTGGGCGCCAATCGCGATCATCATGTAGAGGCACAGAAGCCTCCCTGAATCGATAGTGGAGCTGGACCTTAGAGACCCCGTACGCGATTTCTGGGTCAGAATGATAAGTTCTTCGATATCTGATTCATCGAACAAATCAAGGAGTCCACTAGACTGCAGTTTCATCAACTCCACACTCAGTTGAATAAGTCATGAGAGCTTCGACTCACGGCGTCAAGGTAACGTTGAACCAGGGTTTTTCTCTCAGCGATTTCAATGTCATCTGAGAAGTCGTCGGTCTGCTGCACAGGAACTTGTGCCTCGAACATGCGGTGACATCCCTGGCTAATCGTGAAACCTGGACCAAGAATACGCAAGCTTCCTCGCAGGTATTGTAAGAACGCAATGGCTGAGGCATTTCCGACGAATACTTTGGATCTCGAAATGTTAGCTCATTGTGGAACACCTAAGGACGCCTCGATATCGTCGCTGAAGCGGCGCTTGATATTGAAATCGTACCTTTTTCTCCACTACAGGTGTACATCATCACCGGGCGCGGACCGGGTGGCGTAACCATCTTGCCGGACGTTGACGAGGCTGCGGTCTCGTCCTCATCTTGGAAAGATGATTCTTGATGCTGATAGAGTAAGGGGGACACCTGATCACGCTGCCGAGTCCCTGAAGCAGCCGAAGATTGATTCGGCGGTGCGCGACGAGCCCTAACATGCTGAGAATAGGTGCAGGACGAGCCTACTCCGCGTTTGACGCATGCGAGACATGGCTGCGCTGCGTCGCATCGCTTCTTGGTCGCTCGGCACGCCGTACAAGCCCTGGTGGACCGTTTTCGGTCTTCGGGGCGTACCGGCGGCCGGGGCATGGCGTGGAGTTTGTGTAATTCGGTGCCTTGTATACGGCGGCCGAAAGTTGCGGGTCTACCGAAGACGCGGCACTGAATGCAGGCTGCGGGCCGACGATGCAAGGTGCAATTGCCGCCTGTTCACATCAGATGGATATGGAGCGATTGCACCGGGTTGTAAAACAGCATGTTTCGATCATGCTACGGAAGGTCTCACTGATTCTCAAACCCATGAGGCCCCGTCATTGAGTAGGCAGATAAGCAACGTAAACATCATTGGAGTTGAGATAGGCTTATCAAAGTAGTTCCCCGGATTGTCAATTCCAATCAGCGGCCAATTGGTAGGCCAAAGTGAGACCCCATGAATGCGAGCGGTGCTCGGCCCGCACACTTATCGTTGAACAGAACGTAAGTCCGTAAGTCCGTATGTCCGAGATCTACTTCTGTACGGAAGTTCCGCCTCCACTAACCAATCGAATGCCCTATCTAGTCAGCAGTTAGAATAGAAACTCGGAATACCGTCACGATACGAGCACTAGTTAATAATGACTCGGCCGGAGCTCATCCCGTGCCGTCTGGTGCACTTAGTATGAGTTGCTATCTTGATGCAAAGTATCTCATGTTATAAGTTCTCAAACTTTCCCAGTCTGGTCAACGAGTCCACCGAAAGTGCCCCAAACTTGAAATCACGCCGATAAAGAAAAGTATCCCGTGACGCCACTATGTACGCAGACATCAGCAAACCCCCAGCTCCCCTTCCCCAGTCCGAATTGCAGACAATTGGGAGCGGTATTTCAACACTGTCACCTCTTTCTCGCCGCGGGGTTGGGCCGGGACTCATTCTTCTTGTCCCCTCAGTCGACAATGCGCTAGCAATTGAGGGGGGCGTGCCCGCACTGCCCCTGAAATGGGCTGAGGAGGGGTACACGGTCATTGCCATCCAGCCATCAGCGTTCGAGAGCGGTGCACACGAGACTCTCGATCTTGCCATTCAAACATTCCGCAACAGTGATCAATGCGACCCAAAAGACGTGGTTGGTCTTGTTGGTAAGTTGCAGTCTCCATTACGGATTTTGGACATCGCTCACTGAGATGCATTAGCATACGAGCCAGAAATGTGGAATACAGTTGCGCCGATCCTATCTGAATTTCCACAGATCGTGAGCACCGTGGTGTACGCAGATAGCTCAGAGAGGTCTTCGATCTCCAGTAGCACTTCACCCTCAGTCTACCACTTTGCTGGAAAATCCGAGGGGCAGCCCTTGCGGTCAAAGAGTCGAACAGAATACTTTTACCCAGCAGCCCAATCCTTCAAATTCGCCACACCGTTCCAGGCGCATTTTGATTACAACATGGATATGCTCTCATACACTCGCAATCTAACTTTGCTGAAAGGCGAAATGAAAAGTCCTATTTTCGACTTGGAGGCTATTTGGGACGAGCATACTTGGTATGAGTTCGCCGATAGATCTGTGGAGCACACAATGAGCACAATGGTGCAAGAACCATATGTCAATCACATCCCAACGGTAAGGAAAAAGCCGATCGTGTAAAACGAAACAAAAGAACACACTCTCTAACGCTTACTTATTCAGTTGACCGGTGGCGTTGGTCGCGACAAGCTTACTGACTTTTATCGTCACAATTTCATCTTCAATAACTCAGCGGACACGGAATTGGAGCTTATTAGTCGGACCATTGGCATCGATCGTGTAGTCGATGAATTCATTTTCAAGTTTACACACGACCAGGAGCTTGACTGGCTGTAAGTATAAGCACAACTAATCTCAACGGTACTTTATGTAAGGACATGCACTGACAAAGTGACTAGCCTCCCAGGCGTTCCGCCAACCAATAAGTACGCGGAAATCCCGTTTGCTGCGGTTGTCAACATCCGAGGTGATCGCCTATATCACGAGCACATCACTTGGGATCAGGGTACAGCCTTGGCTCAACTGGGTCTCCTTCCGGAGTACCTCCCTTTCCCAGGGGGTAATCTCCAGTACAAGGTTCCCGTTGCAGGTGTGGAGACAGCCATGAAGTTGAGAGCACGAAATTCTGTTCCGTCAAACGAGATGTTCAAGTTCACAACTCGCTCCGCAGACAGCGAAGGAGTGAATCCAAAGAAAGTGGTTCCGGCTGTAGCCGAAAACGGTGTGGCAACAGTTGCAAATTAGCGGAGGATGATGCTTATTGTAGGATTGATCCAATGAGGTGTTACCATTATGTGTAGTTGAAGTTCTATGGGCTCAATACCATACTCGATGTACCGTAATCCTCATGTTTAATACCTGCCTGCGGCACAAGACTAAGGTATACATGCTCATCTGTTGTTCGAGGTATCTAAATATTGATGTGATAGACTCTCCATTCCACCTTTTTGATCCATTGCCGGTACTGTCGACAGAGAAACGCTGCAAGCACACCTACGAAGGCTGGCAAGCCTTCATCCACAGCCCTTGTAAGCACGTATTGGATTCTCCTGCTTGTGCTTTAGGCTTCACGAAACCACAAGCCCGGCATTCAATTTTACAATTCTTGCGCAACTTCAATAAGCAAGTATTCCTCCAAAGTCCCTTTCTCTCAACACGTGCCTGTTGAACTGCGGCGGAATGGCATGCAAGCTCTGGGTTAGAAGCTCTAGCATCTTTGACGAGTTGGATGATTTTCTTGATAAGTTCGTCGTATTCGTCATGCGACATCTTTGTGGTGAACTCTCTCTGGCGCACAGCTGCAACCAGATATTGTACAAAGCGAACAAATTCGGGCCCCTGTTTCACAGTCCCTTGCGGCATGAGATTACCGTCAATGAGAATTCTCCAGGTGAGATCCCAAGATCTGTCAAAAACGGGTTCGTCGTCCCTTCTGCGGCGCTCCTTTTCCCACTCGGCTTTGCTCCATATCCCGCATGGCTTATTACTGGGCACTGGAAGACTAAGGTCTCGGATGATACTGTCGGCCAAGTCGCTATATTTCAAGCGAAATTTGATCATCGAAGCAATGTCCATGCCGTCGGTTGAGGCCTTTTCTGACTCGATTGTATCAAGGAGGGAGTCCTGAATGTAAGCGCCGTGGCCGCTGTACCAGTCTCCAGGCCAGAGTTCAACAAAAAGTCTGGACATTTCCACGACTCTTTCGCGGCATGAAGAGCATGTTGTCAAGGTCTGTTCATCATCGCGGCCGTTGGATGTGCAGGTGAAATGCAAGTGCACTTGGTCGCATTCAACTTCGACAAGTTTGTTCAGTCTGACCACCGCCTCGTAGTATTCTGATACTAGCATCGTATCGTCACTGGACAAATCGATGAGGGGAAGGTCTTCGAGCATCATGTTGTATCTTCTTGGTGTGGTTTTTGGGTGTAGGAAGCTGATGTGTTCTGAGTCTGATGGGCTTTCTCAACCAAAGTGTGTACGAGGTATGCAGACTTGGTACATATATGTACCTTAGCCACTGAGCTTTCTCCGAAACTTGGCTCCCTTCTTGAGTCCTTGACTTTGAGGCTACATCGACTTCTGCGGCTTATGCCGTTGAGACTTTTGTTTGAATATTCGAATTGAGCCTGCCCTGAATTTATGGAACCAGGAACACCCTTTTGGCCGCGCTTGTGAACTTCTTCTTGATGCCATCCACTTTAAGATATGATGGTACCATGGGTCCAGTCGTGTAATTTTCTGCCGGAGTGATATCATTACATACTTATCTAATGCCATCTTTGGCGCAATACCACCCCATCAGGGTGTCGTAGTTATCAGGGTCTAACGTCGTTTTCCTGAAGAGGGCCTATCGGCTTCATAGAACCACAACGGCCGCCATGGCTTCTCCCCTACACTGGCGCATGGTGATATCTGCCCCCCCTCCCCCTCCCCTCCCACCACCGAAGATTTGAATTCTGAATCTCTCCAATCTTCACGCCTTCAAGTCATTTCTATCGAAAACCTCTTCAAACCTCTTCAAACTCCCTTTGTGTTTCGATGGCAGATGTTTGGGACTTTTACTACCATTACGGCGATTTACCTCTAGTGCTTCTTATACCGGTGCTTGAAAAGCGATCATATGCATCTAAAGCATGCCAACCTATTTTGAAACTTCAGAGAAGCTACGCTCAGAGCTCGTAGCAATTCGGGGCTCGATTGATGGAGCGTTACAAGCATTCCAACCGTCTTTCTCTCGCGCCAATACCGCCGAAACCCTGCGGACAGATGCAGCAACAATTGAAACGAGCCTGAAAGAACTGCAAAGTCTTTGGGATGGGCGAGAAATGAACCAATATTGGATTGCAATATGGACCTTGGTCAAGAAGATCATCACCAAAAAGGTGATTCTATCTGAGAAAAATGCAGAAAGAGCTTTGAATGAAATCACGGCAAGTACACACCTGCACTACCTGATCTCTACTCGCCGTAAGATATGCTGTGGCAACCGTGGTTCTAGCATGCAGCTCTCCAAAACATCCGTATCAAGAATTACTTAGCTAACACTGGTGTTCAAGCACAAATATACACATCCTCACCCCAGGCACAGACTGGCATATGGCCTTAATTCGAAGATCATAAAGAACATTTCAAATGCACTGGTAGATTCCTGGGAGAATCCCGAGGATCTAACACATGTTGAGTTTTTCTACTTACTCACTTGGATTTCCAATACCATTGGCAAGGATAAGTCAACATGGTTTGCTATCGAGGATGTCGAATGGTCCAATATGGTAACTCGCAGCTACAACGACATCAGAGGATATATTGCTCGACAACCTTTCAGTCTTCCTACAGCCATTACTCCTATGGACCGACTAGCTCTATACCATATCGTTCCGGAGTCAAAGGAAATCCTTCAACAAGTCATCCCAAAACTAGTTGACTTCATGGACCATGATATTTTCAAACAAGAAGATGTGGCTCGCGAGATCTACGGTTTGGGTTTTCTTCCAGCGCCTATCTCCGCAAAGGACGTACCGGAAGCTGCCAGACGCCGAGCCAAGATGACCGATCCGTACCTGAAGAAGGTTGTAGGATCAGCGATGGTTCGGGGTTTGCTTCGAAGATGGATTGCAGCTGACCCCGATCCAGTCAGTATTCTTAAGCTAACCCAGATCCGGGTGGAAGATCTTTGCAGCACGCTAGAAGATGACGTTCTTTCATCAAGGGACTAAGGAACATGGAAGAGAGTTCAAAGCTGCATGTGGCTGGAAGCTGGACGCTCAGCTGTGACGGGCTCGGATGACAATTATTGTGTACAAGCAGAGAAAGTATACAGGTGGACAGCAAAGGAACAAAGGGTCCTCTAGACTACGGACACAATATTTGCGAGGGCAAAGGGGCTATGCGGCTCGAATAGATGTAGCTGGAAGCCTAATGAGGCTTCGCTGTTATATGGGGCCCTTCTCAGCCGATGACCGTCAGGCCGGCCGCAGATGGCGCTCGGGTCGAGTTGCTTCCCCAGTCAGTGAGGCAACCTCGATAGAATTGCATCAAGTACACCTTCCGGTGACCTCAAAGATAGGTTAGTAATAGTGGTGATATGCTCATCATAAGTTTATTATACCATGCGGTTCATACGATCCATCTGGTCCATCTCGTAGCTCCCATTATGCCCCTCAACATCGCTCCTCGTATCATACTGCACAACGATCTCGTTCGTCCTGACGATCTTGCCAAATCCCGGTTCCGACTCAACCCCAAGTATGCTTTTATCGCTCCGATCATCGGCGAGCTTGTCCCATTTCCTCCTAATAGAACCCTTTCGTGTTGTCGAAGTTGTCACAGTCACTGTATTGGTACGCGTGAGGCCTCCACCGAATCGAGACCCATTGGTACGGGTGGCTGAGTTGCCGTAGTACTTGCGAGCAGTACTTGCAACGTCGCGGATGAGGACACGGAGAACAGGTATGGAGGCCGCCATGATCGTTACACCTGATTCCACAGTTCCCCAAATGACAAGGTCGCTACCGTCATCTTCAAAAGAGAGTCAGTCTAGGCTTTTGTATCGACGCCTCTCGGTGCCTTGTTGCTTACAGGTAAAGTCTCCAGAAAGCAGAGTAGGAATCGTCGTGCACTTGACAATCGAGGTCCCGCCAGCGCTAGTTGCCAGGTTAGATGAAGCAGTTTAACACACCCTAAAGGACTAGACCTACAATAGTCCCATACTCATGGCAATGCCGACACCAATCTTCTCTTTCATCTTCATTTGAAGTCCCCATATCAACTTCCATGGGAGCATGGCGAGCAGTATGTCCATCAGAGCAGAATACCCTGTGAGGTGTTAGCAAAAGGACTCGTCTAGCAACTGTTAACAAGCCATACCTGCAGCAAATACCCCGTAGTAAGCTGCTACCTTCGGACTCCAGCACTTTCCTGGTGTTTGGGGAAGCCAGTATTTTTCGATCGGGGTACATTGCACCCAAGCAGCCATAGCGTTGAGACCCATAAGGACGTTCATCGATATAATCGCACCCCATATCAAGTTTCTTGTCCAACCCTTCTCCTCGATCCGAAGTAATGTCATCGCGAAGGATGTTTTGCTCCACACCGCCGATGTAATCGATATCGTACTGATGACATTGCCGTTCAAGCCGATCTGAGGGAAGTTTACTGGATTGATTTGGTACACATGTTTGCCGAAGCCGAGGGACACATTCCACGTTGTTAATGCTGATGCGATCATCAAGGTGACCTAACACAACATTTGCCGTCAGTAAGAGGGCCCTAGCATAGGTATGAGGGATAGACTGAACGAACCCAAGATGCTACGAGGACATGGTCGTCCCACCAGAGTCCACTGCGCTTCTTGAATTTGCAGTATAACCGTAGGCACAGAAAGAATAGCGACGCTCCAACCTGAGACCAGATAACCGCGTTGATCGTCTGGCCATAGTCCTCCGGCCGCCCCATTTGACCGGCCAAAAGGGGTTACTTCCTTCGCCCAAGCGATGTCCGGATGTCGAAGAAGACTCAAGACACAGACCAGCCGTTGCGCGTTTGATGATGTCGAGAAAAGCCAAAAAAGAATATCAAAGAGCAGCCGCGCAACTCGCGGCGGGTATCACAAACTAATAGAGGCACAAGAAAGAAGCTGAGAAAGGAAAGGACATAAAACGCGCATCCACTCGGAGTGTGGGGGATGACAACTGAGATATGACATCGCATCACCTCCTCTCCACCCTCTCAGCCTAGTTCATTACCTACAGGTAGCCAATGAACCCGGCACTACGGGGAGAGGGGCTGGGCTCCCTGCGAGTATGCAGGTGCCGACGATCGACTTGTAAGGATGAGACGATGATCACGCAAAGGTGTTGGCGCGCTGTAGGGTTCTCCCTAGTTTCAGATGGTGAACCCGGGGCAGATTGATGGCCTTCTAGAAGAATGGAAGAAGATCTCGTCTTTGCGTCCAGTCTCGACAGCGCTGTTTGTGTCAGGAAAGCGGAGCCATCTAGCTGGGAGTGACAGATTCCGGACTACCATCATCGAACAATCGTAGTGTGCTATCATGTCATTGTGCCCGTGTCCGCGTTGTGGGGGGATGAACGAGCCAAGCAAGAGCAATGACTCGAAGTCAAACTGATCTTGGCTGGGTTTTCTGCTCGTGCTTTGCTGACAATTCTGCCGCTTGATCGTATGCTGGGTAATTTCTGCGACTTGTCAGAGAGATTGCAAACACGATTCCTTCTGTCTCGTGGTTCTTGATTGCGCCCGTTGAGATTGAAGAACATCATTCGGTGATGTGAGGTTGATGTGAGTTCGCCGTGGGTCAAGGGGACCCAGATTGAATAGCTCGCGCTCGGTTTTGGGCAGCCTGCGCCTCGCGTCTCTGTTAAACTACCATTGCAAGGATAGATGAGTCGATAACCCTGCCTTAGCGTCGAAGTCAAAAAACTAAATTGCTAAGGTCACATTCCGCTTCAGCTGGGAAAACAAGCGAGAATTGGAGATGTATTAGACGAGATGGCACGGCCGACGCCCATCCGCAGCAACGCTGCACAGGAGGAATCTCATCAACGGCTTTGTGTGCCGGCACGGCAATTTGCGACAATTCCAAACACGAGCGGAGAGAGAAAATCTGCCGTCCGTCTCGTCCCTCTGATTTTCTCACAGAATTCGCTCTGCCCTCATCCTACCTTCTTCAACAGGCAGTTCAAGATCTGTGCAAGGATGTGGCCCGAGTCAGGGAGGTAAGAAAGCGGCAAATCATCCGCGGCCCCGAGTCCGGGTCAGCTGGCAGGGCGCATGGCGGATGTCGTCTCAGATTGTCAATGCAGACAGGGAAAAACTCTGCTCATTGGGAGGCTCAGCAAATCGCCAAGGCGATGCACAAATGGGCCAATCGTGAGGTAGGGCTGGGTGTTGAACATGGTTCCCGGCTGATGCGTTTCGCCTGATGTATTTCGTCACCGAATCTATTTCAGGGTAAACTGGTGGGTTCCAGTTCTTCGGTATGGCCGTTCTTTTAAGTACAGGCAACTTGCTTGTGTGCTCGCATTCCATTTCGCATTTCGTTCCTGCGCTGTGAATGACACTTACTGATACAGCAGCGCTGGCCTTGACCAAATCGCCATTAGACTTGGCGAAGTCACTGCCAGAGATAATAGTACCGCATACTGCTATCGGACTTCGATTATAGACAAGTTCCAGTAAGGCAACAGGTAACGTAGGTGAACATAATGCTTAGGTGTTGAAGGCTGGCTGTCTACTGAGGCATGTCACTACCACTGGCTGATCCCACGTACGTACCGGTAACTTGTTGCACATCTCGAGAAGCAATTGTGGAAAGACTTTAAAGCAGTATCTTGACAGTGGGGTATGAACTAGACTTATGCGAGGAGGTAATGGCTGAAACAGCTCGCGGTTTCCATTGTTTCTTCAAGCAGGTACGCTAGTTGTAAGCGTCACTGTCAACTTGGGTTACGGGCTTGGGTTTGTGACTCTCCTTGGTCTGGACATGAGCAAGCATCCCGTGTTGAGCCGTTCACTCTCTTATAGAGCATCGGTCGCTTTTGCAGCAAACACGATGGACCCAGCAGACTAGACATGGTATGTTCACTCTCCGTTCGTCTCCTTCGAATGGCGCATTTCCCATCGACCGAAACTTAAACACAACAATAATGTGAGACCGTCTGTCACACGTCAAAACTTGACCATTATTGTATTGGAAAGCCAAGACATACTCAAAGCACTCTCTTCATTTACAATCCAACACTACTATCAAGCAATTCGGATATGCGAACAATCTGGAGGCTTGGGGATATCAAAATCTCTGGAATTCAATCCTTGCTCGCCAACTTGGCAAGTCTTGACCTACTTCCGCGCATTTTGTTTGGATTCAACATGGAAATGTAGAGAAAACCTGAAAGCGCCAAAAGATAGGAATCAAACCCCCTTCGTCTCATTATACGCATTGACAGGCTTGCGACATGAAGACCTCCGCAAAAGGCTGTCGACATGGAGTTGATGCGCGTACTATTTGAAGTTCTCGATGGATCATGTCCTGATCAGCTAAGAGCCCCGGGCCCCCTTGGTATCTCACTTCAAGATTCGAATATGAGAGATTAACGAGAAGATGATAGGGTCACATCTCTATTGTCGCTCCAACGTGGCATTCATGAATGAGCAATGTCGAGGTTTTGGCTGGGAAATGTCGTATTTTGGGTAATTGGTCACTGCAACAATGGTTCTAAAGTTCTTTGTTCAAAGATACAGCTAAGATATATTCGATTACCCTGGCAGTGTTTCCCTTCTAACTGACTCACACTAGCCCCTACGGTTACTCGGAAACATTCCTTCTGACCTCATAAGTACGTTTTGTAGATGTACGGTCTCTTGATAGAAGTTATCAGTGTGGAAGTTCGCAAAGTTCGTGCAATGGTTTTGGAGGGAAGAAAAGGTTCTGTGAGTCTCGTGTAAAAACGTCCTGCTTGCATGCAATAGCTATGGTGCTCGTTATCGTGCAGTTATGGAACTAATACGCTTCACCGCACCTCAAATATGCCTAAATGTGTAATGAAAACGTGTTAGATATAGATGTCGCAGTCATGAACTCCAAAAGCCTACAAGACTAACAGCACCGCAGATCACCTCGTCTATGAATAAACGTGCATTATAACTCACTAGTATTCATGGAGACTTCAGGTATTCCTCTAAACACATTGTCAATGCGAAGAGGAACAATATAAAGCTGGTATGGACCACAATTCGAACGAAAACACGCCGTATCGCCGCTCACTGCCAGTCTGCTACATTGATGGCCTTTTACTCGGGGTGTATCACAGCACGGTTCTCTCAGATTCTCACACAACCTCACGTAATCTGTCACGACGATAACTTAGACGTGACAGAGGCAATAACTGTCTAGTCCAGGTAGGATTGTCAGCTGGATGAAATGGCTAGATGAAGGGCCACTTTAATAGCAGTTTAGACTTTTCCGCATCTGAAGGAGATGCAAGGCATGATGCATTCGGTGGCATATTGATCAAACCTGTATAGATCTGTTTCCTTTCTTCTCTCACTATTGGGCGCGACGGAATGCATTCTTGTGCATGGACGCAAATGCTGGCATTGTCCAGACCTGTAGAGTAGACTGTTGACAATACCTTATCTACTTGGTGCCAATGAATATGCCCTTCTCTCCCTGTTCCTATAACATGAGAATGAGTCGCCACCGATATTTATAGTAAGTGCAATTGCCTCCATGGGAGAGTGACAAGATGACTGCAGGGGTTGCCTCCAGCCTATTTTGTAATATGTTATAGCATTCGGACATACGATCTGATTGAGGGACATCAGGAATACTGGCTATAATGCTGTACCTCGAATGTACAAATGACCATGTAGGAGACTTAGCACAACGTTCATGATCCGTACCTCTCAAGGTTTTCACCTGTAAGGTGTCTTAGAAAGACTGCGCGTATTAAATGTTGGTGCCTATACATTTTGGTTTCTTGGAGTAAGGTACTTAGGTCCACAACAAATACATTTGGTAACTTAGGAGTACTCACGGAACCCGCATGATTGAAAACCAAACGAGACAGATATACATCAGGTGGTGATCATTTTCCAAGCCAGCAAGACTCTGTGCCAGACGTGGGGGGGAGAAAAATAATCTACGTCACGACTACTTCGACTATGTCTGTTCGAATTCGTCGGCTTTTGGGAGCTATCGTCGGACATGATCAAATACCACTGCACAGCGTTTGCTTGTCTCCAATGTGTCAATTCAGAAGAAGACTTGTGTATGGTAGAGGGACGGTATGATCGAAGTCATCACGCGGAACTTGCGATGCCACTCTGACTGGGATCAAGCATCACCAGTACGGATCCTAGAGTTTGGTGAAGACTCGGTATAACTTGAGAGGTTCAAAGCTTTGTATATAATTTGACTCTGCTCCTTTGTCGGCGGCTTAATGAGTACCATAAAGTACTTTATCTTTTTGACATAGCCACATATTACCAGCATATGTTTCGAGTTCCAACTACCTACTTACTTGTTTAAACGTAAAACAAGCGGGAGAGCTCAAGATACCATGTCTTCAAATGCCTGGCTTCCAGGTTTTATTACGTCCATTCGCGTCGTGTTTACTTCATGTTGTTGCGAAGCGAGAATCATTGTTTACATCAAAGATTACCGACTAAAATGATGCTTCTTGATTGAGATATGCCAATAGTAGTCGAGCTCAATGATGTACACCATTCATCACATCTTTTGATATATTCTGACCTTCGTTTATGCGGATCACGCCCTAATAGGGCTAGCATAATGGCGGATTGCTTCACTAAGTGTTGAATATGCTCTAACTGTGAAGGAATTAATGCGAGTCGCCGTCTGTCATAAGAGGTCGTTCAGTACGGCAATCTCTTGTGATGTCTAAGTTTTTTACCACGTAGCCTAGGTATATCATATTACAGAGCGATGATCCATGTGGAAGATATATACAGTAGAAAGTGGCTTGACTCTTCGAAGTGAGGGACCCTTAAGGGGTCGTATCTGGATACCGTACGGAGCGGGCAGTCGTCTCGTAGTAAGTGGTCTCGTACGGCAATAAGTGGGTAGCGCCACGTGTGGCGTTGCGACATACATGTATCAATTAAGTACATCAAGATCTGATAAAGCAAGCCGAAATTTCCCAGTCAACATACAGTTGTGTCACGGGCGGGTCGCAGCTAAATCTCTGCATATTTTACTTAATGAATGTCTCCCGGATGAAGCTCGACAAGATTTGACAGAAGCTGTGGAGTTGAGACTTGAGCTGCCTACATTAATCCGGGCGCCGACACTACTGCAAGGTATCCATTTGATCTTCGTCCGAGGGTGATGGTCACTGTGCACTATGTTTTCGGACAAACTATAATTGTTCCTGTGATGCTACCAGTGACAACCACATTGCTCGCGGCTTTGCAAGAGTTTGACTCTCATTGCTCAACACATTTCGTTTCGCAGTTTCTAGAAGGTCGGAGACCGCTCGCAGCAATTTGACAAGTCGTTGGATAACATTCTTGGATTGGTTTGGCCATGGGTGGATTCGGGTTACATTTTTGCGGGAATACCTTCGTATCCCCGAAATGAGCGCCCAAGATGCCGCCCCACCGGACCGTTCCGTTGATGCTTTACACTACTAAACGCTGGTCTATGCTGAGCACTAGTTGAGGAGAAAAGGTACCTCTGACCTGAGATTCTTGTGATCTATCCGTACATTTGGCCTATAGGTACGGATAAACTACTTACGAAACTCCGGGGCAATTCTATCGAGCAAGGCCATTGAGACGGACTTGCTTGATCCCAACTCGAATCCAGCATCAATCCCGATAACGGTGGTGTACCGTCCTCTGATCGTATCAGGCCAGAATATGACTGGCTCGGTTTATTCTTGGGATTGTAAGGACGCTAACGTCCAAGGGGCCTTGCCATTCCAATGGGGTGACTTGTGGCCATGCGTCCACACAAGAGTTGCCCCTTTTATAATCTATTTTTCTGACCGCCAATTGGCTCGCACTCAGGAGTGTCTTCGAGCCGTTCAGGTGTTGAAGGTTGGTCCCAACGGTGCCACGTTGAAAACGTTCTTAAACCTGGAGTCAGCCCCAGCGACTGCTAGCGGACCCCAATTCTCTCCCATCGACAACCTATCAGAGCCTTTACTCCTCTTCACAAACAACATCGGTTGTTGCTTCCAGGGTCTGAAGAGCCCCTGCATAGGATGGTTTCGTGCGTGGGGTTCTTACGTGGTCCGTGGCTGATTGAAGAAGTCTTCTGCGGTGCGAGGCAGCAGGCGCCGGGCTTTCAGAGTGCGCATTACCAACGGCTGGAAGTCATATGCTGGTGGGACTAAACATTGGGTGTTGACAAGGAAAATTCCTGCTTCAACTCTTGACATTTAACTAGCCATCCACTGGCCGCCGTTGGCACTGACCAGACATCCCGTCATCCATCCGCTCTCCGGGGAGCAAATCATGCCAACAATGCCAGCAATCTCCTCAGCGTAGCCAGCACGTCCGCCGTATTTCTCAGCCATTTCCTTCTGTTCATCCGAGTCCCATTCTCGGATTCCACACAGCGGCGTAAGAGGGTACCACGATGAAATGGCTTGCTTCGCATCCTCAGAGGCACCTCGGAGCATGTCCGTCATGGTGGAGCTGGGGTTGCAAGAGTTGACGGTGCAGTGCTCCTTGAGCTCGCGAGCCCATGTGCGCGTCATGGCCTCAAGGGCGCCCTTGCTGCCGCCGTACAGGGTCAGGTACTCGAGTCCAACCTTGGAACCGACGCTTGACACATTGACGATGCGGCCCGAGCGGTCGGTAGGCAGAAGGGGCTTGACTGCCTGCGTGAGCAGGATGGGTCCAAGGACGTTGATAGAGTAGACCTTGTGGAAGTCCTCAATGTTGACGGCTTCGAGAGGCATGGCGTGGAAGAGAGCGGCGCAGTTGACCAGTATGTCGACCTGCGGCTTGCCTGTCTTGGCGTTGGGCGGCATGCCATTCTTTACAACATCGACAATCTTGGAGCAGCCATCGGGTGTACTGAAGTCGGCACGGACGGGAACGGCCTTGACGTTGTGTGCCTTTGTCAGTTGCCCAGCGAGAGCTTTGGCAGGCTCGTCAGAAGATTCGGTCAGGTAAATGAGCACGACATTGGCGCCTTTGGAGGCGAGGTTCTGAGCAATGGCGGCACCAATACCTTTAGACTTTTGTCAGCGTAGGTGTTCCTAGGATTCCCAGAAGAAAACGGAAAGAAGGCTCACTCCTTGCACCACCCGTAATGACGGCCGTCTTGCCCTCGTGAACTTTGTACGGAGGGGCCTGAGTAATGGGAACGGTGATCTGTGATTTGGTCATTTTGTCTAAAGGAGAGTACAACGTGTTGTTTGTGCTAGAGTGAGTTCACGCTGTGTTCGTTTTTCAGGCAATTTTTAATCGAATCATATCATGGGGTCTGGGGAGCATGGTTATTAAGGAAAATAGGAGAAAATGTGACAGCAGCAGCGTGGTGCCTGTCAACCTGTCAGACCGTCTCCTTTCTCGCCATTTCTGGATCTTCAGCAAACGCCCTAGACCATTTCGAGCCTCATAAGCAGGGGCTGTTTTGTTAACGAATTTGTCCACTTGCTCCACTGTTTAGATCCAATGAAAGTATTGGTCGAGGTGGCATCGAGTCTTCATGGCCTGTATGATGGGTGATGTGGGACCGAGAAGGGGCGAAGCCATGACCGTCGGTGTTCCGGTCTACACTCGAGGATGCATGAGACTGTAGGCCGTAGCAATTGCAATGGCAACCAAGGAATGAACTCCGTAGGTGAGATCAGCAACATCGATCTTTGATGTTGCATATTATCCTGGGCAGAGTTCACTGCCAGAGCTACATCATGCCATAAAGTTCATCCGCACACGTGCGCCACGGCGTGGCATACAATGAATGTCCTTGTTTGTCCCACTTAGCGGAGCCGGAAATCCGGCAAACGGGTCAAACATACGTTACCTGGTCATTTTACCAAGAATTGCCTCACGACTCCGTTTTCAGTCACCTCTTTGGTATTTGATGATGGTGCTGAGTATTACCAAAAATCATCCAACTTGCAGACCCCTGGTTCTTTCGAAGCGAAAGGCACTCTTCCCTGCGAGCAGGAGCTTTTCCAGGGATTGCTCAGGGATACCTCAAGGATCTTAGCGACGCCTAGTATCTCGACTGAAAAGTAGCTAGGAGTTTTTCTGCCAGTGATCGGCGCGGAATGGGTGACATTGGCTGGCAACGTGCGTTGAAGACCGTTTCCATATAACCCGTCTTGTATGTCCGCCTATCTGTCAACGATAGGTCTAGCGAGAATCGACTCTTGCTCACTTCAGTGGAGTAGTTTGTTCGTCTCGAAGTTGGGATTTTCTCGTCGGCAACTACACGATCGTCCACTAGTCACTTGTTTTGTTGACTTGCTGTCCCCGGCGAAGCCCATCACAACCTAAGAGCCAAGACTGTGAGACAGAGCTATTCTGAAGTCAACATGGCAACAGAGGACCCTAATCGACGGTTTGTCTACCAACTTGAGGGCGTTGGCCTCAGTCTATTCGTGGTTTCTATTGTTGGTGGCGTCGTGTCTCTGATTGTGGTGTGCCTGAGGACATTCATTCGACTGCGGGCAAAGACGTTTAGTTGGGATGACGGGTTGATGCTCGGTGGTTTGGTAAGCTGAAACCTTCTTCAAATCTTCTCGAAGAACCTTAGAGCATTGATTTCCCTACTAAGCCCATGCTGACTTAAGTTTCCAGGTCGTGTACCTCGTCGATGTTGCACTCGCCTGCATGGGCGCGCTGAGTGGACTGGGCACGCGCAATGCAGACCTCAGCCCAGTCATGTTGGTCGAATCCATGAAATATTTGATGATTTGGATGATGCTCTACGTGGTAGTATTATGTACGATCAAGACTTCAATTTGCATCACCACACTACGGATCGCTACCACAATGCCGAAGCTACGCACCGCCGTCTACATCCTGATGGGGCTTACTGTCGCCACATTCTTCACAACATTCGTCGGGATCCTCTTGCTGTGCCGACCTGTGGAAGCCAATTGGGATACCAGCATCGTATTGGAGGGCCGTGGCGAGTGCTCGCCAGTAAGCTCAATGTTGGCGCTGTCATATACTTCAACCGTCAGCACCATCGTTACCGACCTTGCCTGTGCCGTCCTCCCGGCTATCATTCTCTGGCAGACACAAATGAAGCTCTCGACAAAGATTATGATCTCTTTCGTTCTTTCTTTCGGCTCTTTGTAAGTATTCTGCCTAGTGCACCTACCGGAGATGATCTTGATAGCTAATTCCTACCGCTTCGGTCACATGATTAGTGCCTCAGTCTCAACCATGATACGCACTCCATACATCGATCACTACAACCATCCACTAGACGATCTTGCCTGTATGATACTTCCATTGGTCTGACATGAGCAGAGTAGTTGCTGACTTAAATCACTCAACAGTCCATATCGCTAACATCCCCCTTTGGTCCAACATCGAGACTGCCATCGGATTCATCGCCGGCTCCCTCCCTGCTTTACGACAATTCTTCATGCATCGTCGCTCGCCACGACCTACAACTTTGGGCCAAACGGATGCGTCTCACGGTCTCCACCCGGGGTCAGTTGGGCTTGTTACTATTGGCGGCTCGGGAGTGACGTCTAAGAGCAAGATACGCAAAGGCACAAATTATGAGGACGACGAAGCAGGGCAGGGAGACTGGACGCGTCTTGATGAAGACAGCGTCTCAGAGAAAGGAAGCACAGCGCCTGTTCGAGGCATTCGCAAGGACATGACCTTCGAGGTGTCGTCTCTACCAGGACAGAAGAATGGCCGGAGTAAAAACTAGTTACGCTACGTAAGTAACATGAGGGAGAAAGGAGTTTCCCACCCCACAATATCGTTCTGGAAATGGAAACGATACTGTGACGGCTCAAATGAGTAAGTGGTTCTAGACTTATCCAAATGGAACGCCTAGTAGCTGTTGACGCCCGTTGCTTTCGCATGTACTTTCGAATGGCGGCTATGGACAACAGGCGGGCCAGAGATAACTTGCTTGTTGTGCGTCGACGCAATTAGCGCTAGGCTTTGTTTGGCTGTATCTCGAAGAACCTATCGTCAAATTGTCAGACTCGAGCAAGAGATGACAACTTGAACTTCGCTTACCTTGATTACATTTGGTCATGAAGCTGACACCTGTCCCCCAACCACATCTACGTCCATCCTACCTCGCCTCGAAGGCTTGGAAACATTACTCTTTGACTCTTTCTAATTCTCTGTTCTTCCACCACCATACCAACCTTCTTTCTTGAATACATGATACAACTCATACTTTAGCTGTCAAGCTGACACCATCATGTCTCCTCCACCCTTACCTCGTCTCGAGCCGGCTAAGTTCCGCTGGTATCCTTCTCCAGACGACCCCAGCTCTGTCAGGCGCCTCGCTGTCGGCACCGAGGCTTGAGTCGGCTTACGAGAGCCTAACTCTCGTGGTCATACGACAACTACCTAAACACGTCTCTCCGAGTTCAAGCTTCTGCAATCTCGTTAGAGACTATCGCACTGCAAACCATCACCGCCCTCGTCAACATTCGATTCCAACACCCTGAGGTCGGATGCTCCGTCACCTGGGCTAACGACCAAGATCCTCCCTTTATCGTCTACACTTCACCGAGCTCCGACGAAGTTGCTTTGGATTGGGGCCGCGGTCTTGTTTCATCAATTGCAACGGATAAAACTGGGCTTGAAGTTGCCGCTGAACTTTCGGAGGCGCGCCAAGAGAGACCTGAGCCTTTACCCCCGGTCAAAGTCTATGTTGTAGCTCAAGTGCCAGAGACAGGCACCCCACTTGAAATTGGCGCTCGAGTGGACGTGCTCTATGCATTCAATCACATCCACTGGGACAGTATCAGCTCGCGCATATTCGTCGGTGACTTATTGCGCGGTGTTGGTAAACAGTTCAACGACGGCGACCAGAATCTAGTAAACAGTACTTTCCATCATCCTTGGGGCAAGGAAATTGCCAACCTCAACGAGCCGGTTCTCGATGCATGCAAAACCAACATGGATGCATTGGGAGAAGATTATAACAAGGCGCGATATGACTTCATCAACGAGTTGCTCAAAAGTGCGGTAAGTAGTTCTGCATATTCTTGGCGGCTTGACCATGTACTGCCCGTCCCAAGCGAACATGGTTTCCGTGGTCACTAACTCCGTCAAGACAAGTTGGGGGCTTCCTGTCACGAATACTGTAGGCACACCTCGAACTATATGGAGAACTTTCAATACAGACGAAAGTCAGGCCATCGCGAAGGCCATAAAGAGTCGACTCGGACCCCAGTTCACCTTTACTCACCTCGGTCATGCCGCCATGGTGCTTGCGTTACTGCGAGTCAGCCCCTTACCCTTACCAGGAGATGCCTCGGACGCCCTGTTTCTTTCCTCGCCCTTGCCAGTCAATGGGAGGCGATACTTGAGTAGCAGCGATGCAAGTATCCGCTATGGGTCGTGTCAGGCTGGCGCGTCGGTAGAATTTGCACCGCTTCGATCGTACGCCGTCGATGAGGGAAATCCTGAAGCAGTCAAACTGATACTCGCAAGACTGGCTTATCATGTTAGAAACAGCTATGAGCATTGGCTGAAGAACGAGTTCCAAGTAGTCATAGACCAAGCTAAGAGCAACTTTCTAGCGGGGTTTCTGGC
>JFBX01000622.1:160370-174700 GCA_001563135.1 Colletotrichum simmondsii | reverse complement strand
TACTCCCCCCCCCCCCCCCCATCTTGATTTCAATGTTTTCCTAGTTCTGAAACTCTTCTGCTTAGAGCGCCTTCGTCCTTCTCACCGATAAGCTTTCCGGTACGAAGTCCCAAACATTGATAGCCTTCATCGAAATAACCCTTGGTGCATTTCTAACACGTCTTACAACGTAAAGGTCTTCGTCAGCGATGGCATAGTCGACAACTACATTCCAGGGGACGTTTTCGGCTCCAGCGATGGAAAGATCTTCACCGTGGAAAGTTGCAATTTTCACCTGACTACTTATTCCTCTGATGTGTAAGGAGACCACAGTCATGATTCCTGGCTTCGTTTGATCCGTCATCCATAGAGCATAGCTGGTCCATGCGTGTGATGTCTAAAGTCCCAACCATTGTCACTAACTACTCAGAATATAGGCTTGTTCGAATGGACAGCTTCAAGGGCCAGACTGGTCTTTCTGTCTGTTTCAACAATGGACGTCTTGACGAGGACCTCGCCAAAGCTTTCCTGGATGCTATAATTGATTTCATCACGGCATTTGCAACTTGAGTCCTCAATCAGACCCCTTATCAGAGATATGTCCGTAGCTTTGAATGGTAGTGTACTTGAGCTAAAAAAAAGAAAAAAGAAAAAGTCGCAGCGTATCGTGTCTGTTGGAGACGAAGTTGGGTGGTCGAATACGTGTCTTACGGTGCTTTATTCGAAGAGAAGTGGTACATTCCGGCATTCGCTGATAGGAAATATTGATATTCTTTTGCTGTCAAAAGTGAAAATGTAATATGCTTTCCCCTCCAAAAGAGTTAATCTACTCCCGGTCATCCTCAAATAGAAGCCGATGCTGGCCTGTCACATCTCATTCATTCGCGTAAGAAATGCAATCTAGACGTTGGTGCCAGTGTTAACTGGAGTGCTGCGTGCATCAAGGTCGAGTAGATAGGAAGGATATCTAGGCGCAATCTGGCCGGGCAGACATGGAGGTGCCATTGCCCACCCACGATGGATTCACAGCACGTGGAGCGGAGTGTGTCCGCCAAGATTGACTAATTATTGGTGCACCACACCCTTCCCTTTGGCTGGCAGACAACAATATTGGACCAGAACGGTTCGTCAGACGTCTTCCGAGTGCGTTTGTAACGTACATGTTGGATACAGCCTGTATCTCGTCTTACGTCTCGTTGAGGGATGACATGATTTTGTGGACAAAAGTGGTAGACGGCAACATAAATCTCCGACAAAGGCACCTCAAAGTCCCGGAGACCCTTGTTTCTCGGCGCTGCCTCGGTCATTCTTACCCCGGATTTTGAGATCGGAATCCCTTCCCGCCCGGACAGTAACCCCGCACGCGAAGTTTGGGTTCTTTGTGGGTGGGCAGCAATTTATGAACCGACCCCAACGAGAAACCGTGAACCATGATTCGATGGCCTGATGTCTCGCCATCTTTATTGGGGTCGATCAACTGGAACAGATGTGGGTTTCCCTCTTCGCCGCAGAAACCTAAGAGCCAGGGAACTGGTACAACGTCCAGCCAGTATATGAACATCACGATTCCCAGGCTTAGAACAACTGGAGCTGGGTTCATCTCTTTGTACAAGCGCATATTGGCCTGCCATCCATCCAACCGCAATCATGGCCATCATCGGGGCCAAAGAACATCATGTCGACCCGCAATTGTCGCAGATTGCGCAGAATGACAAGACGATTTGGTACAAGAAGCCGAACCTGCGGTTCCTCTATCTTATTCTCATCCCAACCGGGCTCGGCGTTGAGTGGACCTCAGGCTTCGATTCTTCCATGATGAACAGTCTTCAAGCTGTTTCGTCTTGGTTCGAATGTGAGAAAGCCCCACCATGGGATTCGTTGCCCTTCGCGATAACTCAATACTGATACATCCCAAATCAGACTTTGGTCGTCCTAATTCTTCAAGACTTGGCCTTCTTAGCGCAATCTACTCTCTGGGCGCTCTGATGGCCATCCCCTTCGTCCCTTACTTCAGTCAGCGTCTTGGTCGTCGACGAACTATCCTGATGGGATCATGGATCATGGTTCTGGGTGCTGGGCTTCAAGCTGGGTCCAGGAACGTCGATATGTTCTTGGCCTCGCGGTGGATTCTGGGTTTTGGTATTCCCTTTGCAATCATCAACGCTTCTTCGCTCATCGGCGAACTTTCCTATGCCAAGGAGCGGCCAATTATGACGAGGTTAGCTGGAATCACTCCTTGTTATCATAAGATGGGGCTTGCTAACCTGTCAACTATGAAGTCTGTTCAACGCCAGCTGGTTTGTTGGTATGGAATCCAAACCCACTAAACGAGAACCCAGGCCGAGAACGTTGCTGATGTATAATGATGAACAGGAGCCATCGTAGCAGCAGGCATCACATTCGGCACTTTCCAAATGAGCACCACCTGGGCTTGGAGAATTCCAAGTCTACTTCAACTCGTACCCAGCGGCTGTCAAATTGTGTTTATGCCGTTCTGCCCGGAATCGCCCCGCTGGCTGATATCAAAAGACCGTGGCGACGAGGCATTTGCAATTCTGAGCAAATACCACAGTGAGGGGGAGAACGGCGAAGAGTTTGTCCGTCTTGAGTATGCTCAGATCATATCCACTATCCAGCAAGAGAAAGAGGTCGCCAGTAAATTCCTCTGGGCCGATGTCTTCCGCGATGCCGCCATGCGTCGTCGATTCATGTTGGCTGGTATCATGGGCTTCTTCACACAGTGGTCTGGCAACGGATTGATTTCTTTCTACATGAAGAAAATTCTGAACCTTGTTGGTATTACGGACAACCACACTGTGCAGAAGTTCATTTTGGGCAACACGTGCTGGGGTAAGTCGTATTGTTGCGGGCGAGTATCGGTGTTCATGCTAATAGCCCGGGAAGGCTTCATCAACGCCGTACCGATCGCATTAATAGCCCCACGTTTTGCGAGAAGAAAAATGTTTCTCACGTGTACAATCGGTACTGCTTGTGTTTACACCGTCTGGACCGTCGCATCGGCCAGATTTGCCATCGAGCAATCCCAAAAAGCTGCCATCCCAGTTCTGGTCTTTATCTTCGTTTATTCGCCGTGAGTTGATTGCGCTACAATTTTGTCCTTAAGGACAATCGCTTATTATCTCATCACAGGTTCTACAATATTGGCTGGAACGCTCTTGCGTAAATACCCCTGACCCCTTCTTTTTTCTCTATCTCATAGGATGAACCTGAATATCAGGCCGCTAACCCTACAAAGCTACACTTATCTCGTGGAACTTTTCCCATTCAGTCAAAGGTAAGGCTTTTCTGTCCTCTTCAGTCAGGATCTTACATCATTTCTGCTATGCTTCCAGGGAAACCTTTGAGGCTGACATCACATATAGAGCGAAGGGCATTGCCGTAGAACAACTTACCGTCCGCTTTGCCGTTTTCTTCAACACCTACGTCAACCCAATCGCGCTCGACTCCATCGGCTGGAAGTATTATATTGTGTATTGTGTATGGATCTTGGTGGAGATCTTGACGGTCTACATGATCTTCCCCGAGACTCAAGGCCGTACCCTTGAAGAGCTAAGTTTCATGTTCGAGGGCAAAGATGTGCAGGACAAGGTTCAGAAGAATGCTCAGAAGGTGCTCCAAGTCGAGCTTGAGGATATTCACGAACGACCGGCCTCGCGTGAATCACGGGGTGCGGCTGGAAACACAAAGGTGTAATGGATTTTCTCCCCAAGAACTATTTTGTAGAGGGTAAGACATCTTAGGTCTCTTAAGTTCTCACCAGAATGACGTCCTACGATTGCTCTATATTCGGAAGATATCCCGCGAGCTGTGACTCAAGAAATGTAGCCTTTGAGCTAAGTACCGTTGCGTGATCGCCAGACTTGTGAACTGCGGATGCCCAAAGCGAGATAAGAATTCGGGAAACTTCGACCCTCATTAGCCGTTTGTTCGAGGTGACGTCGATTTCTGTGCGAGGTTATCTTCAGCCCTGCGGCGATCCGCGGAGATGGGCCGGAAAGCAAAACGCTTTTACGGCAACCAGCTCCGTCCGGAGGTATCTCCGGCGAGGTATCAAGCTGCAGTGGGGCCTGTCTATGTTTCCTACTAGATAACCCAAGAAACTTGAACTGGCTTTAAGGTAGTGTATATAGCTATTCAAGCACTACCGTGCTAGCCCGGGTGAAATGCATGATATGATGATCCGAGCAAACCAGCCAAAATCTGATGGGCCATGTCTCTCAAACCAGGAAACAAAGGACTAAGAATTGCCAATCGGCTCTGATAGCTCTCATAGCACCCAGAAACTGAATTGGAAAGTGAGAAGATGAGTCTATATAGGCTGTCTTATTGAACACGAGGTTACCCAAAGAAACCTTATTTGGGCCCGTCTACCACGTCTGGGGCTATATGCTTTTCGGGTCGAATTCTTCTAAACCTGATATCTCTTCGCTACCTATTTTGGTCTTATGGGGATTACTATTGATCTTGCTCAGACGACGGAAATTGTCTGGCAACGTGAGATGAAGTCGTCGGTCATCAACTCTCCATACATGATTCCATGGACATACGCCTCTCCAACTAACACGTACTTTTCGCCATTCGTATCTCTAATATCGTCGTCGTAGCTCGTCTTGGCTGAGCTTTTCCTCAGCAATAGCGGCATACGACTACCGCGAATAAGCCAAACTTCATCATCGACCTCAGAGGCTGCTGATCCAAGCCCAAGATAGCCCTTGTCTGTCTCCAATAACCGTCTCCCAGAAGCAATGAAATGAACCAACTTTGACAGGGGATCTTTAATCAAGCTTTCTGACACAGAGTCTTCGGGAATGGCCATGTCAGAATGTTGGGTGGATGTCTCTGTCGGCATAACCATGCTTGAATTTTCAATGTCTCCATATCCCATGCTCATGTTATCATCGTAGGTTATGCACTTCTGTACCCACGCTCTTCGACTCTCTTGAGAGTCTTTGAGTAGTTTGACGTCTGCAATCAGTGTCGACACGGCTACATCAATGAAACTCTCCCCTGTTGATTCATAAACACTCTGCCGACTGCTTATATGGCGTAACCATGTGGCGTTGCTGAAGATATTCTGCCTATCGAACTCCGAACTTTGAGTCTTTGAGACCCTGTCGATTAGAATACCCTCCAGTATGAGAGTGGTGGAACCATGGCTCCGGGCCCCGTGGCTACTCGGTCCATCTGCAGTGCTGGTGGCATCGAACGTTCTCGGGAAATCCGACCCTCGTGCCAGCTGCCTCAGTCTTTGCAGGGAAGTATAGTGTTCAGGCCCATGGGATGAGAAGTCTGGAACCCACGACGGCAGATTTGGTAGGCGGCCTTCAGTCATGCCTGCTAGTCCCAGAATGTCGAGATTGGACAAATGTTTGATCAACCAAGCTGCCACCTGAGTATAAACGACTTCGACGGAGACATCATAACTGGGTTCCACCTCAACCTGATAATTGCGACCCAGGATGCGTTGTATGACTCCCAGCGCGCCATAGATATGATCCAGCGGGTTTTCGAAGTTGTAAATTCTTAGCCGGTGGAGAGTTTGCAGCACTTCAGCATGGCGCATAGCTTCGTCTGTGGTAGCTCCCCAGCGCTGTTTCTGCCAATGAGCCATCCCGTTGCTAATCTTCTCACGTCTAAATGCCGAAAGAGAAGTCTTTGTCGAGTTCCAAAGACGATCTATCGTGCCAGGGCGTTTCTTCCAATCCGGGAGGAGTTCGCCTAGTGTGTTTATGAGCTTCTCATCCCAACGCACCCGAAGAATGAAGGCAGACAGTTTGTTGATGTCAGACCAGGCGAATTGGACCCTGCCGCACTGAAGAACAATATCCTCAGAATGAGGGATCGCTGCTTCCTGAACAACCCATCCACGCGTGAGCCATCGCTTCTTGAGGAAGAAGTTGAAGTACACTGGATATGACTTGCGCCACTCATCGCAGAAATCCTTGCCAAACAACTGTATGATCTCGGGGTGATCTAACTCCGGCCCAATTTGTTGTAGGAAGTCAGCGTTGCTTGCGGCCCGGGCCACTCCCAATATCTTTGGTATGAAACACCTGACAACCCAGTAGACTTCATAGGGGGGCGCAGTTGTGCCGAGCCAGACAATCACACTTCTTGCAGCCTCATAGATTTGACCCATGAGCTGGACTTGGTGGCATCTTTCTTGGCTCTCTTGTTGGTCTATACAAATAGCATCGACCCAAAGGTTAAAGCCATTTTCAGGGTAGATCAAACGATCCGAATGATTAGCTCTACGGGATTGGCGTCCGAGCTCTGATGATGCTGCGTAAAAAGCTATGTCATTCTTGAACTGACGGAGAAAGTCGAAAAGATTTTGGCCAACTCGGAGTCGCCCACCGTCACATACTAAATGCGTAAACTGCGTCTCTGTTTTCTCTGAAGCATTTGACCCCTCGTCAAACTCCGAAGGGCCCCATGTGTATGAAAGTGCCCAAAATGGGGGCGCATCATCAAGCTCGTAGGTCTCTAGTCGTGCCAAGAAGCCTTGTGCGCAGGACCCATCCTTGAAGATCTGCAAAAGGCGGATAGAGCTCTCTGTAGGCAACGCAGAGTATCGGTAGGGAGACAACCCTTGGATTTCTCTCACTGCTGCTGCTTCCGTCGCCATTGTTGTCTAAAATCCTCGAGGGCGGGGTAAAGAAAAGAGCCAGCCGTCGTTGCGTCAGAGAATCTAACAACAAAGTGATAGGTGGACATTTGATTGGCTTACGGCTCTCCACATGGTTCGTCCAGGGTCAAATCCGCGGTGAGCATAGTGGATAGCCAGCTAGCTTAACGCCGGCGCGCTATGATTAACTACTTAGGTGTGTCATGTTTGTCAAAATGATCATCAATGTGGTCTTCAGCAGACTCTCTGATGAACCAGAAGACTTTTGGTGAATTTACCCCAAATTAGGACTGTTGCTTGGCGTAAAAGGGTAGAGTGGAATGCAGGATAGCACCCTTGCAGAAGTATATCACGCCTTCAACGCCTGTCAGCCCATGGCGCGATACCTTCGGCGGTCCTTCGGTGACAAATCGTGAAATGTCTCAGCCGCAGGGCTGGAAAATAAATGAATATTGACAGTACAGATACTTTGACACTTGATTCTGAGTCTCCTAGGCCGAGTCATGGGGCTGGGGGCACGATCATACAGGGCTGAGACCATGGCTTTGGCCATGCATGAGAGTGGGATGCCAGGAACGTGAGAACCTCAAAGAAGGCGGAAAGCCGCGTTCTGCTGCTAGTTTTCCAAGACATGTACATCATGACTCAGTGCATGTGTCATTCAGGCTGAACCCGGGGTCTAGGACACCTAAAGTGAGAGCCCTACGTAGCTGGGTGCTGGGTTCAACTGCCATGGAGCGCCTTAGCAGGATGTATGGTGGCTGGAGCTCTGAATATCCGCAGACGTTCGAATACACGCCCTTGGCATTCCAGCGGTAGCTGTGGTACCAACGCAAAACAATCCGTTCGAGAGAGTACAAAAGTAACAAAAGGTACTTTCCACCAAAAGGATATGGAAGTAAGACTTCTACAGAAGGACGCACCGGCTGTCATTTATCCTCCAGAGTCAATAGCACTGGCTGAGACTTGTTTCCAACCCCCATATTCCCTTTATCTGAGAATTGGTCACAGACATTGCCAATTTCGCTTCTGTGATTTTCAAGTAGATTCAATGGGTTCAAACTTCCAGATCGTGGGTATCAAGTAGGTACAATGTCCACGCGCATGTTATGGCGATCAGAGCCGAAGCTTAAAGTTGTCTCTCCCTACTGAAAGCTGATCCAGCACATCTTGATTTCTTCAAGCCCAACATTTCTTTCAATTTTATAATGCAGAATCTTCACACACAGCCTCAAAGCCAATCTTCAAACCCCATGGGGCTGAGTTTAGATTAACCTATCCCCAAACAGAAATAAGCGCTTAGTACGGGTGCCCATTGCAGAACGTATTTGAAATAGGGTGTGACAAATGACGAAAGACCCAAACATGCAGAGAGGTCAGCGCAAAAACACGGCATTCCGCGGTATGAGAAGCGCCACAGATGTTATGCCATATCGCGATGCCGCGCGGATTCAAGTGCAAAAAGGAGAAGTACGACGCAGTCAAGTCTGCCTACTTTAGAGAAAGCCCCAGTTGGAGATCGACTGCTTGAACCAAGAGTTGCTAGCTCGTTACAACCGTATGCACCATGAGACAAAGAGGAACGTTGTCTGCATCGTTTCGCCACGGCGACGGTACCTAGTATTACCCAGTGCCATTTCCCCGGGTCCCGGGCCGGGAGCATCCCATGCGCCACCTCGACCCCGTGGGGTCCAAGCATAGAAGCATACGTCGTTGAACGTTCTTTCCTAATTCCGGTCTCCTTAGCGTCTCAATACAGCCTTGCTCACGCCACAGCCATCGAGACTCCTACTTTGGTCGGCGTCGTGCTGCTTTTCGGGAAGCTGGTGAGACATGCTAGACGCCAGAACCGTCTTTCTCCCTGAGACTCCAGGAGGAGATTCGGCCCTTTTTCTTCTCCCATAATCTGGCTGGACGGACTGTTCCCCAGGCTCTGCAGTAAGACCCTTTATACGTGCTCCTGATTTCCATTGGCTTACTGCTAGACTCTCGATGGTTTCTCGGCCCCAGAGATGACGACTTCACCAGGCTTGTGTCTGAGATGTAGAATGCCGTGAGTAGGAACTTCCGAACGCGAACGCTCATCGCGTTGAGAGGTTGAATCTTAATACTCAACATCTTTGACTGACGTGGCTGAATTGCTACTTTGGCCGAGGGTGCCAAGCCATTTTCAGAGTCGACACTTCCAGTGTTGTGTTTCCCGTCAGAATTGCAAATTGTTCCAGACATACAGTAGCTTGTGTTTAAATCATGCTGTTTCAAGAGATGAATTAATGCTCCCTACCTGGGGTGCTAGTCGATAAGGCATGCTGTCAGTTTGGAAGCAGGCTAGCATGCCATGTCCTGGCTTAGTATAATGTGGTCAGGGGTTGAAAGTCTTCACCGTGAATTTGGATCCGACACCCTAAATGCCCGTACCTGCTGAGTAAATACTGGATCATTGGATGCCTGGCAAAATTGCACTCCTCGACGGAGAAGTTTGGATGTCTTCAGGGGGACTCTCCTCCTTGAGCTCAACTCTGGATGCAGTCAGAAAAGGGTTTGTATATATAATCCGCTATTTCGCTCCTTCCGGTTTCTGTCTGAATCAGTCAGGTCATCGCTCACGAGCCATCGAGAGTTCAACCCTGCAACAACTCTATACAGACAAGTTCCTCTACCTATGGAAGCCTCCATCATGTCTCCGGCATATGTGGTTGACCTCCATAATGATCACGATCAGCCAGGAGATCATATCGCAGTCTGGAATTTCTCTAAAATGTGTCCTGACAGTCCAGTTGGCGATGCGCAAGATTTGCTAGGAGTCAAGGTGGACGTTTGGCTTTCCGCTTGTCAAAGAAATCGTACATTCACTATCAAGATCAAGAACGATACCGATCATACTTGTTTGTTGCACCCGGAAAACTGTCAGGGGTTTGACATTTACTGAAGCGAATTCTGTCCAGCAGATGGAGTGGAGGTGTCGTCTCCTTCCTCTCCGAAGCTAGACGTTTTACATCTCCAAACCGTGCATTTTCCCGGAGGTGAGAACCAAACCAGCCACCCTAGTAGCAGTGACACATTCACTATTCCCGAGCTTTTACTAAACTGAACTTACCAAAAGATCTAGTTTACAGCTCATCAATGATGGAGCAATCCTCCATGATTGCCCGTGATGGGTCATTTGGAAATGGAATTGGCGGAACCAGCGGAAGCCACCACTCGTCACTTACTCCGCAGATCCTCATCGGCATCTTCAACCATGCCATCGATGGGGACTTGAATCTCGAGAACATTGCGAGAGAAACCAGAGCCTGCAAAATGGACTTTGGATTCTGTGCCTCAGTCAGCGGTCCTACGGCTAGCATCCATGTCGACGTTGATGGGAAACCTACAGCGACGTACAACGCCACCCAGGCTGACATTGTAGCCTGGCATGCTGCTCAAAAGCGACGGCCGCAAAGTCTCATCATGGCTGAAGTAAACGCTGTAGCTGAGAGTTCATACGGGCTGCAATCTCTGATGTGAGACCTTATTAACCCCTATTGACAAGAATGAGATTTCGCTAACCGCAAGTCTTAGTGACAAGCTACCCGGGCTCGCAAAGTCTATCGACTGGGATGCTCCAGCTGATGGCGGAATAGCTGCGACAGCTGAATGGATTGGCTCTGTTGAGTGGCCATTCCCCCCCGCCTCCCCGAGCACCGTCGCCGCAGTTGCCGCTATTGCCAGTCATCTGATTGCCAGAGGCTACTCCTTGAGCTATGAAGCTTGCGAGAGCGCTAGTGGTGACGACTGCAGAACGATCATCATGTTCTCCTTCGGTTCGACTGGCAAAGGAGGCCACGAGAGATTCGATGCCTCCAAAGACTGGGCGAGCGCTGTGGGGACACTTGATCAGGAGGGCCCGTCCAGTCTGGTCAACATGGGCTTGCTTAGACGAAACCCCAAAGTCATTGAGTCTTGCATGTCAAAGAGACGTTTGTCTCTAGGGGAGTTCAGAGACGCCCTGAATGCCGATATTGATGCTAGTGTAAGAATGAGTAGCAGATCTACTGTGTTGTAAGCTACGGTGTTATTGAGGGGTGAACAGCTTGAGAATATCAGCAGTAATTGATAAATCGGTGTTTGACTTCAATGGCCGCTAAAGCGTTTGGGGTCGCTTCGACATCTGCTCGGTTTTGGCAATTTTTTATGCATCTACCTAGCTGATACTCTTCGTACTGCCTAGATAGATGCACCACTACTGACGGTGTGCCTTGTTACCGCTTTCTATCACCGGAGCTGCCTACTTCTATGCTGAGGTGGGTAAGTGATGAGCCTGGGCTGGTCAAGGGTGCCCTGGCACGCCTGGACAAGAAATTACCCTACAGTGGGGTGTCAAAAGTCTCAATACACCCACAGAAGCCCCAACTACCCGCATTATTACCACTATACTACTCCTAGCTACAAAACTATCAAATTTTTAATTTATATAGTAAGAGTATATATAAAAAAAAGCCCTAAGTTTATTTTTTAGTATTATATATACTAACCCTATACCTAAATAACCTCTTCGAATTAGGAAGGTAAAGACTTTATAATATATTAAATTTTTTCTTAAGGGATTACTTCTTATACAGCCCGTAATTACTACTTAAATTCCTTAATATCTAATTCGTTCTTTTTTAGTATAAATACCTCTAGGTATATTTTATATAGATTTATTTTTATTATATACTAATAATACTTAATTAAGTTAAAATCGGGTAAATAAGGGGGCTAATTAACTTAGGAAATTCCCTAATAAAAAAGCTACTCTATTATCCGCTTTATAATATAAATAGGGGTATTATTTTATACTAAATAACGTATATCGTTTATATCTAATAAATACCTTTCCTCTAAGTAATTAATATAGCTATTAATACTATATCCTTACTATTAAGAGTAGTCGTTATAAATAAAGAAAACTAATTTACTCCTATCATAATCCTATACTATTACCTATATTATAATAAATATATTTATTTTAATATAACTAATAAGATTAATATATTCCTTTTATTAGTATTATTACGGTAACCTAAATACCTATTTAGTTAGGGCAAAAATATTATTCTAATATAAGCTCTTATTAAAGAATTAGTACTATATAACAAAAAATTAAAAATTAAATCTCTATATAAGGTCTTCTTATTAAACCATATATTATTATTAATTTTTCGGGCTTTTTAAGCTACTTTTTTATAAATTAAAACCTCGAGGCTACTATTTTTTTTATTATAAAGGGTTTCTTTATTACCCTCTACTTATAATAGCTTATTTTCTTAAAAACCTATTTAATAATACTAAGGCTAGCCCGGTTATTACTATACGTAACTAGCTTATAATACGGCTATTAATAATTAATTTTTATTAAATATATAATAGCGCGTTTCTCCGTTTTTAATAGTTTCTCTAGCCTTCTACTTCGGGGTTATAATTAAAAAGAATAAATAATATCGAACTATTAAATTATTAACTATACTACGCTAAGGGAGTAGTTAAATCACGTAGCCGTATTATAATAACTTTTCTTATTTATTATTAATATAATAATTACGACCCGCTAGAAGTTTATAAATTTATAATTAGCCTAATAGCTTCTTAATAATTAAGATTTAAAAACGTATAATCTGCCCTCTATTTGCTTAAGTAAGTAATAGTAGTTAAAAAAGAAAAGTATATAGGGAGGAAGACGCGTTAGAACGCGTAAATAGGTGGGGTGTATGGAGACTTTTGACACCCCACTGTATATGGCTATCCCGCAACTTAAGGTTTGAACTCATTATGAATCATCGCATATCGACAGCAACTAATCCACTGATAATCTCACGATTGCTTTGTCTGAGGTATCAAGATCCCGGTTTAATCTGACAGCGACGCGGATGTTGAACTACAAAAGAGCTCTATAGCGATACTTGAAGAAGTAGCAGGACAATTGACAGAGCCATCCGACTTCCATACTCTTTCGCGCACAACAGCTCAGCCTACCATGAAAGCCTTTCGTTTCCTCGGCCCCGACCAAGGCCTTGTCCTCCAAGATGTCCCCACCCCATCTCCGGGCCCCGAACAGGCCCTCATCCGCGTCAAAGCCGCCGGGCTCTGCCACTCCGACACCCACGTCCTCCACGGCGGCGGCGCAGCGTGGATGTGCGCGCTGCCCGTGACTTTGGGCCATGAGGTCTCTGGTATTATTACCGAGCTAGGCGACTCTTCAACCACATCATTCAAAGTCGGTGACAGGGTAGCTGTTGCCTGTGTAGGCCATCCGATCCAAGAAAGAAATTTCCACGAAGCTCTAGGTGTCGGCTGCGACGGTGGATACGCCGAATATGCTGTCGCTCCCGTCAAGAATCTTGTCAAGATTCCACATCAAGTGGAGTTTGCCGAGGCTGCTGTGGCTACGGATTCCGTTGCTACTGCCTACCACGCCGTCGTCGCCGAGGGTCGAGTATCTGCATCGCACACGGTTGCTGTCATTGGCCTAGGCGGTTTGGGATTGAACGGACTGGCGATTGCGGCACACCGCGGTGCTAGAGTCTTTGGCGTCGATATCAACACGGATAAGTTTGAACAGGCCAAGGAATTTGGTGCCATCGACTGTGCCACAGACTTGAGCACGTTCTCGGGCGAAACATTCGATGTTATCCTGGACTTTGCAGGAGCTCAGAAGACGGTTGAAGCTGCCACATCCTCGGTGAGGCCTGGCGGATGCGTGGTGTTAGTGGGGCTTGCGGCCCAGAGCGTGCAAATCACGACGACGGCGATTGTCACGCAGAATGTCTCACTCAAGGGATCGACGAGCGCTAGCATTCAAGAGTTTACAGAAGTGTTGGACTTGATCGCATCAGGATCATTAAAACCGTTTATGAAGGAGATTCCATTCGAGGATGTCGGAAAGGGGCTTGAGTTATTAGGTACTGGGAATGTTAACGGTCGTTTGTACACAGTTCCTTGACGCGGTAACAAGTTTGAAGAAACAAGCATCCTACCTGGAGCGAACGGAGACGCCAAATTCATGTTTGTAAGATGTAGACAAAGTTCACAAAAAGGCAACTCACTACCGGTCAACATCATCCACCCAGTGCCCTATTACCTTATCCGACTCTCGGTTTGGTATCGCGACGCACAATAAGATTTCAACTTGGCTGAAGCGCAGTTCATAGGCATTTCGGGCGCGGTCAACTTTGGGTTCACATGCGATGCCATCTCCGGTTCCGGAGGGTCATGTCGGAAAATCGGAGCGGGCCCGAGAATGACGGCGGAGCTGATCTGGAGTATTTGAGTCATGAAGACCCAAGCAATGCGGAGCGATCCTTCAAGATCTCAGTCCTTGGGCCCATATCACGAGCATGCAAGGTAGCGGTGCACCCTACACAGTAAGTTCGAGTCATCGCCCTGGCATATGGAGAGCAAAAACCGGCGATGGCATCGTGCGATGCTAGGGAGCAATGCGGCGTTCTGTCCGCCGCGACTTGGTCTGTTGGTGTAACCTGGGGTTGGCTCCTCACTCGACGTCACTTGATCATGCCACAAAAAGCAATGATAATCCCGTTTACAGCCACTCGCTGCGCTCAGTCCCTCTCATGGCGGATCAGCCGTTGGGTAAAAAACATGCAAGTCTCCACCCCCAATGTAAGCTTTCCTGCAGGCTTCGGCGACAAACCGGCCAACGCCCCGAGCTTTCTTTGCGGTCGTT
>JFBX01000622.1:133175-151743 GCA_001563135.1 Colletotrichum simmondsii | reverse complement strand
GAACGCTTCAATTCATTGCCAGCGAAACAGCAGTCGCTTACATAAATCGTTAATCATAACTATCAATTATAGTAATTAATTACGACTATTAATTATAATTATAATAATTAATTACTATAGTTAATTATAATAGTTAATTATAGCAGTTAGGTACTTATGTAAATCGTTAATCGTAATAATTAATTATAACTATTAATTATGACTAAATATTAAATACGACTAAAAGCTATTTATATAAGTTACTTATTAGTATAATAAATAACTACTTAATCACGGGTCTACGGGCCTATGGTAACGCTCTCATTAGTCTAATCTTATAATAAGTAGATCACCTCCCGGATAGCAAAACTCTCAAAAAAATCCACACAATTACATATCGAATAGTCACACTATTGCAGCGTCTACTCAACGCTGTGAACACTGTTGTTATGAGCCATTCATACATACCACAGAGTTTGGGGGTATATTCATGAACGAATATGGTGGGCCGCCTCGGTTTCGAAGCAATCAATCCATCCTTCGTGGCTTTGTCCAAAGCCATCCCTGTTCATCGACAACGACAATATGCCTGTCATCCTTGCTCGTTTGTATTATTTTGTCCAAACACCTGTGGTCAGCCGTATTGCAATACCTCTGACCTAGATATGGAGCGCCTTGGACATCATCGTTAGTCACGAGGCCCGTCAATGCCAGGCTGCTCCCACGAGTCTGTTTTGGAAAGCATGCAACCAGACAACATGCTGCCTCTGCAGGTTGTTGCCAAGTACGATACGGTTCCGAGTTCACTTGAAGTTATCTAATCTTATCTTGGCGATACCCCTCTATTGGGTAATACATCATGTCCATGCCGCGATGATTACCAAATATATCTCCTTCCCCGACGCTCGACATCTTGTCCTTGATTAATATTACTTCACAGCTTCCAACCGTCCACAGACCCGGTCACTTGGCCCAGATTTTGTTGCTAATGTCATGGCGCGGATAGTTCATGGATCATCAGTCGCATCCTAGATGGACGAGCAGGCTGCATTTCCTGTCATTTTTAACCACAACTGCTCATTGCACCATGTCGTTAATTTGCAGGAGTACGGATGCCTCCAAAATCTCCAAAATGCATTGCATTATGTAAGTATTGCTAATAGCTTTCTGGTCAAATGGGCTTTCCAATACCCGCCGTGCTAGGCGTTGCACCTTCAGCTTTTGGCGCTATCAACCCATGGGTTTTACAAAAGAAATGAGAAAAGAATTAAAGAAAATACTCGAAACCAGTGTTGCCGGACGTCTTGACCTTCTCCTGCTTCTTTATTGAAAGCCCTTTCAACGCCATGATATGCAAATTTATCCATTCTATCGCACAACGTCGTTGCTTCGCCACCCCAACGCTCGGCTACTGTCTTCTCTTGGGTGAGTGATCGCGACTGTCATGGCCTCCGCTTGAGCTTTCACCCTCAGACTGGACATCTTCCAGAGGGATCGTGCGGACCAAGCTAGCTCTCGCAAGAGGGCTACGACCGCCTCTAGCCGAGTGTGTTGCGTTCATCCCTTGCCGTGGCAGGCCTTCTCCAGACTGTGGCCGACCAGAAAAGTTGTTGTCAACAGAGCCCATCCGGACATTGTCGGTGTACTCCTGGCCTCTGTCCATCGGATCCGGGACGTCTTGGAATCCTCCTCTCTTCATCTCAGCATCGGAATATTCGTAAACCTGGCCAGTGGTTGTAGTCTGAGCTCCAAATCGCTTAGAGTTGGACAAAAACTGGTTGAACTGGCTTTGCTGTGCAAGTTCGTACTTCTTGCGATCCTCCTCACCCATGATACTCTCCACACGACGGGGCATGTAGACCGAGTTGCCAGCGGTCTGCGACGACACCATACTATCGAATGAGTCGCGAGACTGCAAAGCCCATGCCGGACCGAAACCACTGGGACCGGATCGGTTGACGGTGACTTGAGATTCGTCAGCGTTGACATAGAATCCAGCAGCAGACTTCTTTCTGGCGGCGAAGCGTCCCTCGATTTGCGATGGTGGCTGGACGACGCTGTGCTTGCGGCCCATAGGGCCCATGTTGCCCTTGCCGCCAGCAATGCTCTCCTTCCGGGCCTCGGCGGCAGGAATAAACGTTTCGGGCACGATGTTGAGCTCGTCTCCACCTTCCTTGGCTTGTTCAATGGCCTCTTGAGCAGTAGTCTCAGTGTCGGCAGTGGCGGCATCAGCTCTCGGGCCTCCCCATGTTCTCTGACCAGCCGTGAAGATACCGTAAACCATGTAAAACCAGTTGAAGAAGGGGTTCAAGATGAACATGATCGGGTACAGCCAGATCTTGAATCGACGGAGCTTGGCACCAAAGTACAACATCATGAGCCAATTGAGTCCGAGAGAAATTGCAATGAAACCGACCGGCAAGTTGTCAACCTTCTTGGAGGTGGTGATGATAGCGAGAACCATGATGAAGAACAAAAGAGCCGTGGTTCGAATGGTGTTTTGCATGAATCGAACGAGAACCAGGATAGGGTAGCGCTTCCAGAGACGCCAATCAGTAAGCATGCAGACTTCGTTGGACAGGAAACCCAGGAACCAACGTCTACGCTGCTTGATAAGGGATCTGTAGGTTTGGACAGCCTCGGTCTTGCAGAAGGCGGAGGTACACATCTGAATCTGATATCGCTTCTTGGCTCCGATCATGAACAAATGCGTCAGCCAGCGGTCCTCGCCTAGATGGCACTTGGCGAAGTCAAAAAGATCCTCGCACTGCTCAGCTTTATCGGCAAAGTAGTACTTGGCCATGCGGCGGAAAGCAGAGAATCGAAGCATCGTCAAAGCACCGGGAAGACAAGTGACAGCGCCACATCCGGACTCGACAGTTCGCTCGAAAAGTTGGCCATGAATATACTCCATGTCTTGGAGCAGTGTAATCAAGCTATGCTTCTTAGTCGTAGACGTGATAACACCGGTCATGGCCAACATGTCTCTGGGGTTACCAGGGCTCAGTTCCATATCGAAGACGAAGTTCTGCAGGCAGGTAGGGTCCAGAATACAATCGGAATCGATGAAAAGAATGAAGAGGTTGTCGTTTCTCTTGAGATAATGCTCGTAAACCTTGTCGATGAGCTTGAAGGTAGCCTTCTGACAATGACGCTTGCCGCCGTGGGGAAATCGGGAGACGGTAATACGGGCGGATTTGTACGAGACGTCGATACTCTTGGGGTATGTCTCCAACGTCAGCGGGACACCCAGCTTCTCGAGAGTGTTCAGGTAGAGTTCGTCTTCCTGATCACCGTCGAACGAGAGGAAGACGTGAATGCATGAGGGCGGGTAGTCGCAATCGACGACGGAGTTGATCGCAACAACGAGAACATCGGGATCCTCCTTGTAAACGGGCATGACAATAACGACCTTTGGTGCCGAGACTTCATCCAGAACCTGCTTGATTCTCTTCGTTCGACCGAGCTGGTTGGTAACAAGCTGATAGACGCAGAATAGCCATGGGATGGTCAGAAGACCAGCAAAACTCCAGAAAGCGAACCACTGAAGCACATCGACCATGTTCGTTGGCCAGTACTTTACGACAGCACTGGGCAGAGGCAGAGTGACGATCATGATTGGGAGGAAAATTGCTCTAGTGAGAATCATAAGCTCAACCATCTTTCGTGTGAGAGAATTGCGTGACGCTTCCACTTACCTGAAGCAAGTGAACAAGATGCCAACAATAACTGCCAATACTCGAATGGACCAGTGCTCGGCCTTGACGAAGACCTTCCATAGGCAGTACAGAAATGCAGCAATCCATAGGAACCATTCGAGGATGGCTGCCAACATCACCAATCCGACAATGGAAGTGTAAACAATCTGGGCATATCAGCAAGTGAGGACGGATATACAAGTGACAGAGGAGCTTACGTCTTTGGGGGCCCAGTAATTTTCATCACCAGGCTCCGCCATCTTGACAAGATAACTGTAGTCTTCCATCATGTCTAAGAAATGTGCGCTGAATCGGCGATACACGAGCGGTAGAAGCAAACGCAGGCGGGCAAGGAGCCGACCGAAAACCGCAACTTCAGCTGGGTAGAAAAGGTCCACGCCGCGGTGAGGGAGGCGGGATCGTGCAGATAAAGCGTGTTGTCGTCGGGTAGTTGCAGCTCGCTTGTACGGCGCGTACTATGTTTAACACTCGTTTTCTTGAATCCAGTCGGACTGGTGTGTCGGGCTGGAGTCAAGACTCTCAAGTTGTGCCGCGCCAACGGAAGCAAGGTATCCGAACAAAGTAGTCGGTAACCGCGGAAAGGCGAACTCTGATGCTTCGGCCGTGAATATGGGCAAAGCCACCTTTTTCTTCGAGTGAGGTGAGCTTGGGGTGACTTGCGATGGGCCGGATGAGGAAACGACTCACCTCCAAGTAATGGCCGGCCTGTCCAGATTGGCCAAGAAAAGGTCGGTCGCGACACTCAAGCTCAGACGGGCTCTTATGAGGTCAACGAGTACATCATGAGCGGAGATCAGCCAGAGAGGACAAAGAAAGATCGCGGAGCGACGGAGACTAAAGGAGACGCTGAGTAGAAAATCAGATGACGGGAGATGTTGGCTGGCTCCTACTCGTCTTAAGAAGCCTGGGGCGTAACATGGAGCAAGACGGAAAAGGAAAGGGTACCAAAGACGGGGGAGGCGCGAGCAGGGTTCGAGGCTCGATAGAGCCGCGACCGTCTAGGATCGATCCGGTACCTCACAGACCGATGGGAGGAGGGGGGTTCTGGATGGTCCAAGTTGAATAGGTGGGTAAGGAGGATGATTAGGTATTCAGCCCAAGGGGATCAAGCAAACAAGCAGACAAGCAGGCAAAGAGCAGCTCTCAGGGATCACCGACCTGCACGGATCACATTAGCCGATTGATGGATGGGCGCCAATGTCAAGCCAGGTGAGGCATCATTTTGGCGCGGATAGCCACCCGATTGCGCACATGGAGGAGCTCTTGGTATTGCGACCGGCCGGTTCGAGTTGCAAGCTGTATGCCTCGCGGGACCTAGGAGACGTGTTTCTACAGTTTCCTAGACGTCCCCGGCGCCTGGTACGTGGCAAGATCGATGAATCGGGTTGCCGTCGTGGAAATAGCCGAGCTCAGAAATGCTGGATCAGTTAACCGGGCAAGATAATTAGAATGGCATGTGGTACGACTGTCAGGACCCTTGGTGCGACATGCCTCGTGTCTACAACTTCCCACGCAGCCGGATTCTTGACGGAATGCTAATCACGCAAAGGTGGTTTGGGGTTATCACCCGTCCTCGTGGTTTCGTTTAGATCCGCGATCGTTGCTGAAATATGATGTGCTTCTGATGCTAACGGCGACTACGTAGGTCAAGGCCCTCGTTGCTGGGAACAACTATGAGTAGGAGACGGACGTGATCGTCAACTCTGGAATGCACAGCCCAGCCGAGCCCCGTGGGAGTTCTTCCGCACACCTCTTGGATCGGGGTCTACCTTTCCTGTCTGAACGAACAGCCCAGACCCTTTGGGGTAAGGTACGTATCCCGCATTTCCAGTATTTGAGCATATTTGTGTAGAATGTGACGTACACGGCAGGTGAACCTGGGATAATTACCGAAGCGATGTGAGAGTAGCAAAGTAGGTATGCACTGTTGGTACTCAATGACCCGACGTGAAGTTGCATTTGCCCTTGGTGAAGCAGGGGGATCAATTGTATTAGCTAAGCAGATCAAAGGGTCAAGTCCATTTAGGGAAGGGTCAGGGAGGGATCACAGGTGGGCCGTCAGCACAGCCGGGACTTCGGGCGGTAGGGGCCGCTGTATCAAAGAACTTCCGGTGCCCTGTACGGCCACCTTATTCGACCGCCATCGCATTAGGGTAAATGCAAAGCATCACCCTATGAATTAAGGTGAAGTGTCTCTTTTTGAGTTTGTGATGGAATGTTCTGTTCTCACAGTCGGTAGTCGCATGGTTTAGACGCCGCAACCCGCCCGCTTAACCCTGCGCGTGGTTGCTGTAGAAGCCATTCCGGTTGGCTTTTGCCACTCCGTAACCGTCACCTCCCAACAAACAATGACAAACACCCATCCGTAAGGTGTTTTCTAGAGGCAGCATTGCTATGGCAGGTAAGGTGAGCTTGGAGCACAACAAGAACCGAGCGAGGCACCTCGGCCAAGCAAGCTTCAGGTTGGTATGTATACTGGGGCCAGTACACTACTTACTCCGTAAACCCTTACTATCAAACGCTGGAAAGATGATCCCTGCCAACTGGAATTTGACTGAGGTGACGGAAGGAAACATCGGTGATTCGCATCTGGGGCTTCCCGTCTTCCATCGCACTTTGTGAGGGACGGGACATCCAGGAGAAAGGAAACATGATTGGCGCACCTCCCTCAAGGTTGGCACACCGAACTTTGCCCTGAGGCGCTAAGACGATTTGGTCCAGGGGCAGCCAATCTTGCCGACGACGATCCCGGCGCCTGTGGGGAACTCTTTCCCAAAACATCCATCGCGCTTGTCTTATTTCACTTCTCCAAAGTCAACGAGGATTCAGGAAAGAGACGAAATTCTCCGATATCCACGGCCATGCAACCACGAATGATCCCGTCTATCTTGGGGCCAGAACCAAACGAGACGGCTTTCTGCCGCATTCGACCTCTTCCACAGTCCACACAACCTTCTTCCAAATCATCTACTCCAACTCCGGCCGCGCCTCAAGGCATCTGACCTCAAGCTTTGCTAGCGATATCTCGATTCAAAACCAATGTCTACAACAAGACCCCGCTCAACTCCTCACGTCCCTGAATACGCTCGAATCCTCCTTTACTGATCCTTCCATCTCCCTGTCTTCCAGTCTAAGATGGGCGCAGTGTTGCCGTGGTCGGTGCTGAACATCTCTTACCTAGCCGGTGGATATGGACATGGTACCATACAAATTCCACCCCAAGACGTCCGTGGACGTCCGAGCAACCCAGGATCAGCCGGAATGTGATATTTCAGGACACACTGGGACAACGGCGCCATACGCCCACGCGTGCCTCGCTCACCCCCCACCCGCTTCCAGACCACCCCTCTATGGATACGCGCTCCTACTCCCATCCTCAACCTGCTCAAAAATGGCATCACGCAGGCGACAGATAGTTGTTTGCAGTCTCGATTTGCCACGCGATCGCCCGCCGCCGCCGACTCAAGTTTCGACTTGTGTGGCTAGTAACCTCCTCAACCACCTCAAATGTGAAAGCGACACGTCGTTGTTGTCAATTCGGAATGTCAGCATTCTTACTCGGCACTGGCTTGGAGCATATCGGCCAAGTCCGCCGGATACACTGCATCAGCGACCTCCTTCTCCGTTTGCGATGCCTTGGTTGAGGCAGGCGTCGTGAGAACCTCGACATCGGACGAATGAAGCGAGCTTATGCACAAACAAGGTCAAGGTTCGGCCCAATAATGTTGCCCAGCCATGTCAAGCTGTCGCCATCGGCTTCGACACGCGCACAGGGTCCTGTTCGTCTTTTGCCATCGCCCCGACTGTAGACATACACTTTCGACCTGCATGAACCTCGGAGCACCCATTCGGCTTTCTTGCAGTCTGTCTTGCGTCCACCGTAGACCATCCAACGTCCGGTCGCGGCTGCAGCCGCGGTAAAGTTGTGCTGAACAGCTGCGTGGCAACAATGGCAGCGCCAAATGCACAGCATGTTGTTGTCGGGACGTTTCCTGCCGCAAACGAGAAACAAAATTCTTTTCACCGAGACTCGACTGGCCAGCGTCAACTACCTACGATGCAACGTCAGCCTAGTGATTTCTTCCAAGATGAAACGAACGATGACACCCTTTCCAAGAAATGGTATTGCCTGTGCCAACTGAAACATGTGCACTTCGTATTTCCTCTTGCCCACAGCTAATGCTTGCCAAGAAGCACCATCGAGTTACATCAGATCTAGCACCGTCAACCAGTGCCACGACGCCCCACCCCACTTCACACCAGCTCTTGAACCACACATCGGGTCGACTGTAAGCCACACCCGCAACCATCTTGTTCAAAATTCTGGCCAACGGACCCAGCGATTCAGCTGCAAATCCTGTGAGAGTACAAGATCAGGCTATCAGCCAATTCGCTAGAACGAACCGGTTGAAAATCACATTTACGCTTGCCTACCTCTTGCCGTGCCGCCGTGAGTGAATCATTTGGTGAGATTCGCCCGTGAGAAATGACTTCGATCAAAATCACCTGTCCCGGATCGGAAGAGGCACTGGCGATAATGGCCAAGCCGGTTTGCTCATGCACTTGTTACCTTTCTCGATATTGGACATCTACTTCTCTCTATCAAAAGAATGTTGAATGTGGGAATTCTCCTCTGCAAAGAAAAGGCGGCAGTGGTCCCAGGGTCAATCAACTAGAATGATGACTTCAGATCTTATAGGTACTGTACCCACTTGCTTAGCTGGTGTAGTAAAGATCTGCTTTGCACCCATCCATTCCACCAGGCATTCCTCGCCCCTCCGTCATCGTCACCCTCACGCACGAACTACGATCTAGCCGGTGACTGGCCACCCTTGCAACCCATGGCTCTTCTTCCATATGAATCCTGAGGTTATCAACCAATTGTCGATCGCAGCTTGGCTTATCTACTTGTCAGTCTGCCATGGGTCTCGGCTAGATCGTGGGGTTTGATGAGCCTGAAAAGCTGGTAAGCTCCGGTGACGAGAGTATACTTGGCCGCGTTTGGTGCCTCGCATGGATTTGTCTGCCTCGATGAGCCTCAGGAGCCATCCTGCACCTTGGAAGTCTTGGCAGTTGCGGCAACCTCCAGTGGCTTGTGTTGGTGGCGTCTGGAAGACTGCAATAAAGTGTATCCTCAGAACCTAGTTCTGTATGATGGTGCGTTCTTCACGTCCTGTTATGAAAGCGAGGTTTTCCCTTCGTTAGCAAACTCTACTGGCACTTGCGAACCCGGCGAGGCTGTTCCTTCCGATCTCCTGGTCTGGGCGTAGAGTGCATGGCCGGCATGTGACGCTTGTGAACAGTACCGTGGTGATGTAGTTGAGAAGTCTCTGACTGCTCTACATCGTTGCCAGCTTCTACGTCCCAGTCGGAGCAAGGAGTCTGTGCCCGTGCAAAATAGTTTCCACGCTTGGTTGATGATTCATACCAATCAACGTCACTTAGCTGAAGCTTGCGAACCCGTTGTCCGCCGCGGTCTTTTCCGCGATCTGTTCGATTATGGTGATAGGAAGTTGGCTTCTCGTGGCCTGCTTGGGGGTTGTGAATATCTAGGTGTGCTTTCATTGGGTTTGGGCAGTCGTTACCATCCGGATCCTCGCTCTCGCGAAGATCATAGTTCAAGACAAGGTTCTTGATGCGTTGCTGTTCCTCTCTTTCGGCTTGTTGCTGAGTTTTCATAGCCACAGCAAATGTTGAGTCGGAAGGAAGTTCCACAGTACGCGTCTGCGAAGCTTGTTAGCAAAGATGATGACTGCCCCCAACCCACCACAACTTCACCCACCTGCTGACGGTTGCCCTTCTTCGTCAAAAGCGAAAAGGCCATTGTGCTACTAGGAGCGGGCACACCAGTATCTCCAGAGTCGGCTGCTGTTGCCGACTCCTTGCTTTTGCCGCGGACGGGCAGTGGCACGTCGAACAAGGGTTTGCGCTCGAACTTGCGAGACTCCAGGCTCTCGGCCATCATCTTGGCGTATTCACGTTCAAACTCGGCCTCGGCTTCCGGATCAACTTGTTCCTGCTGACGAGTGACCACGATAGCCTCATCCTCGCTATCAGAGTCCGCATGAGACATGTCGACGTCATTGTCCTGTTCGTACGACTAATCAGTAACGGGTTGGGCCAGCACGACCTATGCAATTCTCTTACCTCAACATCTTCGTCAGAATCAGACTCTTCTTCGTCAGCTTCGGGCTCAGGCAAATGTTCATCTCCATCCTCATCGTCCGAAGATGACCCGATGGATGCATCATCGGCCTCGAGCGTCTTGTCGGCTCCCGAGACCTTTTGGTCCTGAGCTATGGCAAGCTGGAATGCCTTTGAAGCCTCTTCGAGGTTGGTTGCCAACTTCCACTGGGGTCGTGTAAGGGCGAAAGTGTCTTGGACAATGAACTCGATATCCATGGGCAGCGATTGCTTGGTATAGATGTAGTACTATCATATATTAGTCGACGGGAAGCAACGCGAAATCCAAAGACACAAACCTGGAAGAACGACAAGAAGTAGTCCAACTTCTTGCCAGCTGCACCCTTGGCAAAGTACATGCCACAGGTCTCCAAGATAGTCGCAATCAAACGAATGCGGAAGAAATCATCGGGCAAATCAAAATGATTGAGTCGACCGGGGATGGGCGGACCACCGTGGCCAAATGTCATAATCTTGTACATGGTGTCGAAGACGACTGGATGCTCAACCATTCGGTAGTTGTAGAGTTCACCAATGTACTTGACCTCAGAAATCCTTCGCTGGTAGAACTTGAAGTCGTTTTGCTCCAGCCCGAAGCTGATCGACTCCATGACAGTGTCGATAACCCTGACGACGAAAGCGGGGTGATAGCGGTAAATTGCGCTGAGAAGAATTGCGAGAAGATGGATGTTGCCGTACTTGACTTTGCCCGGCTTAGAGAAAACCTTTTCAAGAATGGTGACAACCTTGTCGTATGATTAACTTCTGACAACACTGCAATAATCAATTTTGACTTACCTCGGCCTCCTCCCAGTGAAGTCTGCGAATCTGCTTCAAGACCTTACTGTAATTACGCTTAGTCATATCCATGTAGATCAACTTGCGAATAAACAGCTCCATGGGAGTGCGCTCCTTTTGCTGAATGGCAGGCCGGTCAGGAGGGTCAACATAGTAGACGGCGTTCTCAATGAGCATGCGTTCGGCTTGGCCAATGTGCTGGACAGACTTCTTGCGTTGCAATGTCTCGAGAAAGGTTGCCATGCGTGGTGAAGTCTCCGGGTTTCGCAAAAGGTATCGTCCGCAGTTCTCCAAGAGATTGCAGATGATCTCGATGTTCATCCTCGAGAAGTCATCGAGGCTGACTTTGAGGCAATGAAACACAACGTGCTCCGGAACGATGCCAAATTTGGTCAGTTCAGCAAGGTAGCGAATATTGCTCAAGCGCACTTGGCCCAGGAAGTCTTTGTCCTTTCGTCTTTGCAGACTGCGAAATTCGGCATCAAGATAGTCGACAAGGCCTTTGGGGATATCCGGCATGTATCTACCCAAAGTGGCAGCGAGCCTGGCCCATGAGGGCAGCAGGTCGCCGCGGCCTTTGGGGACTTCAGTCAAAGCCTTGATCAGCCTGTTGCGCGAGGCTTTCGAGTTGAGGTAGCAGAAGTCGATAGCGGCTTGGTCAATAACGTCCTTGTTGGTGAGATCTGGCAGGCGGGCCAACACTGCGTCCACCTGAGCACCAATCGTCTTGTTGGCGATGGAGGTGGACTGGTCTTCGGCTGCGTCCGGGACCTTGTGTGGTTCCGGTGCATCGGTGACTTCCACTTTCCTGCCCACTTGCTCCTCGTTATCGGACTTCTTCTTCTTACCATCGTCCAAAAGAATGCCCGGAACTTTGCCCTTCAGGTCGACAAGGTTTTCGTAGAAGCGCCGCTCATCTTCATCCTCCCAAATACCAGCACCGTCACCAAGACCTCGAAGATAGTCACCGGCCTTGACCAGACCGATCGAGCCATTGGTATTGCCCAGCGAGTCATCGCTCTCCTTGAGATCAGGCATGTCAGCGCCAATAGCGTCCGCGATTGCCTGAGCATTGGCTACCAGCCGCTCCTGGGCCTTCATTTGCTTTTCAAAGTTGGCCTGGCGATCTTCAAAAACCTCGCCAGACTTGACGTAGGCCTCAGCATTGCGGCGAGCTTGGGAATGGATGGATTTCTGGTCTCGAACGACATGGCTTTTGACGTCCTCAAAGTACTTTTTGAGGATAGTCTTGAACTTCTCCTGAAGCTCAGGGGGCGTGAACGGCTGATCTTCGGTGTCGATGACTTGGTCTTCGCCTCCGCTCTCCCCGTGTACGATTCCGTTGGCAGTCTTGGTCGCGCCGTCCTCCTCAACTGTCTTTCGTCCCTCAGCAGCCGAAGACTTGACGCCCAAAATATCCCAGCTAAAGGCCTTGACGAAGATGACGAGTAGAGGCAAGTTTACGTGTTCCCGATCATGTCCAAGTAGATCCTTGAGTACCTCGAGGGGGAAAGGCTCGGTAGCGCCGCTCCTGTTTGCCTGCGCTCTAGGCTTCAGCTCAGCGACCTTACCTGTAGCACCCTTGGTAGCATCGTCTGGTCTTGTAACGTCATCGAGAGTCCGCAGAACATCAACCAGCCAAAGTTCGGTAACAATGCGCAAGAGCACACGCTGGCGCGTCAAGCGCTCCTTCTCCTCCTTCTCGCGGACCTCGGGTGCCAAAGACTTGAGCAAGCTCTTGTCGGGCGTGGCCATTCCCTTCCCAAGCAACCATCCTAGGTATTCGGTGAACTCGCTGGGACCAAAGCGCTGGTGTAGAGCGCTGACAATTTCGACGCCGGCTTCGATCTCGCCGGGGGACTTGAGTCTGCATAGGCCCTCGAAGCAGGCAGAGACAATTTCGGAGAGGTACTTGTGCAGGCTAAGGGTGCGGATCTCTTGGAGGAAGGTATTTAGGGTCGCGGCTGATACGGCGGTTCGAAGGCGCTTGATGAATGCGGTATTCTTCTTGAGAGATGAATCGAGAGATTTGCTGACAGCAAACAGATCTGTGTGTAGGAGAGGCAAGTCAGAGGAGGGGTGTTGGGCATGGTGGGGTCTGAGCCCGATGTACGAACCTTGCTCGCCATCCCAAGCGCGGGTGTTCAAGGAGCGCAATTCACCTGAGTGGCTGTTAGCAAGATGCCGCATAGTCGAAGAGAAGGCGGCGGGCGGGCGGGAGAGCGAAACTGACGCTTCCTGGCACGATCCATGGCGGATCGTGAGAATCGAGTGTTGTATATGCAAGGGTTGAAAGCGGACGGGCGCTACATAGGGCAGGATGGCACTGATGATGTCGGGAGCTGATGCTATGGGATCGAGTGTTGTAAACGAATGTGATTCTGCGCGTCAACATGGGCCGGCATCGGTAAGATTATTCGCAGCGGCAGGCCTTGCCTGGGGGGCAAGTGATCGTGGTGGTTCGGGTTTGCGTGAATGGTGTCGTTGGCGATTGTATTGGCGGTGCTGAGAGAATTCTGGACCTGAGGTGAAGGTGAGGAGCCGTTTGGGCTGCCTGTCGCTGCTGGATCTGCACAAGGGAAGACAAGGCAGCGACGACGGTGGCGGTTGTGTTTAGTGGGTTTTCGGTACGGAGTAGTGGCCTTGGAGATTCAGGAAGGTCGCGGAAAGCCCTCCAGGTTTGCAATGGAGGAAGGCTGCACAGGCGCCTTGCAGTGAGAGTTTCGGGGGGAGGAACCTACTCAGCGCTTGGTTCCTGCTGTGAATGACCTGTAGCTTAGGTGGGCAGGCTGCCAAAGTAGCATCTGATTTGCCGCCTTGGATGCCGCATTTCACGGTCATCTAGGCGGTCCGGGCGGTGAGCGTCATGACCCGGCGCTCTGGGTACCTTTGTCGTTTACCTCACAGGTCCACTTCCCACATTCACCACCTAGGTATGGAAAACCTGTCCCCGTCGCTCCATATTTGGCATACCTGCATAGTAGGCAGGATATTGGATGTAGCATAGAGTATTGTCGGGAGGATTTACGTTGATGCGAAGGTGGAAAGACGGTACGGACGGGAAGACAGCTTCATGGGGTTCAGTCATATCACTCAGCTAGACGAGAAAGTCTCATGTTCCATTAGCTTGAAAGTGTTTTCTCAACAACCTGAAGATTCCAAGCCAAACACGGGAAACACGAGCTTTGGTGAGTCTTGAAAGTTTCGACGCCCATTTTTGTGGCTTCGTGATGAATGCCTCCATCCCCACTCACGGACCCAGCCGTGAGACATGTTGCCTTGGAGGAAAGATGAAGCAAGATACGAGCACAGATCTAATGCCAACATGCCAATTCGAAGTTTCCACGAATCACCGTCTCAATTGGCCAATGACGGACATGCCAGGATCAAGAAAGCAAGTCTGCCAATCCTACTATCGACAAATCAGCCACAACATCACACATGTCGTTTCTTACTATAAACTTTACGCAATGCGAAAGCACAACCTCTGGAGGTGTGGCTGATCCAGACTTCTGGCCTCGTTCAAGGCTCTTCTACGTTGAGTCACACGTTCTCCTGTAGGATCAGAGGTCACGTAGCGAACGTTGACAAGTCATTCACTGACAAACACGATGTTGCTCAAGACTTCATATCGCCACATTCCCGGCGACGCTAATCGTGAGCCACGACATGAGTGTTACAGGCAACACGAGAGAAATCTCCGCAAACCGTCGTGATGGGTGCCAAGCGGTGCGACGTGCCACGTTAATGGCCCCAGGATGACGGTGTCGAAAAAGACCTGGCCCAACGACAGGTGAACGCTTGCCAAGTTGAAGAAGGTAAACCTGATCCGATGGTAGCTAGTGTGGTAAAGTAGTTGCATGGAAGGATCAGATGCCGGTTCTGAACATGAAGAAGCACAAAGGGTAGTCCCTGGGTCTGAGATAGAACATGAAGACGACGAAGTGCGCCCCGGCGTATGAAAGTAAGTACGGCTCATGGATGCGGCGGCCAACCGGACGGACAAGGGTGCCGGCTCTCTTGAACTTCGAGAATCCCCCCGATCCGGGACCCTTTTAACCCTTTTCCACGGGCCTTTCCCGGGCCCAGGGGTATGGATCCCGATCGGGGTTCCATTTTAATCATTTGACCAATCCAGTGCCGTGAAATACCGAGCCGATAGAGTGAAGGAGAGAGAAGAAAAAAAAAAGTCGAGTTAAGCATCTCCGCTGAGGTTTCCCTCGTCCGTTGCTTTGTGCCCTTATCGCCCCAATAGCATCAGTCCAACCGCCAACGTCAAACTGTCCAAGAGAAGAATGACGCGGGCAACTGATAAGAATCCCGCAGCATGCCAGTAGTGTCAGTGTGTGTCTTTCCTCCGCGGAACTCTTCAACACTTGAGCCCACTCCCCTTCCTAGCTAGAAAGTTGCATCTCCTCGCCGCACGCCGTCTCGTACCCGTCGAATAAGGTAACTTGCCAGGTTCGGGACCATCTGGTCGATCTTATTCGCCGGCGAATCGTCTGCTCACTTACACGACACTTTGACCAAAGCCAACGAGGGCACTCAAGCTAAAAGTCTCTGGTGAGGATGGAATATGGCACCGCAGGTTCTGTACAAGGACGGGGCTTTCTCTTTTTCTAGGTAGGTACTGTATACCTTCCTGTCCAACCGTCAGCGCAATTCTCGGAGAGACGATCCTGCTTGCCCACGGCCTTTAGGTCTCCCGGTGAGCCTTTATCTTAGCGTCACTTCCATCTGATGATGCCATGTTGTACTATCCCACCCCATCCCTAAGCAAGGCCTTTGATCTTGGGCCCTGCACTTGCCATGCCATGTCATGTCATGCAGCAATTCCCCATCCCCTCGCCCCCTGTGGTGCGTCCGGCCCGCCCACACCACAGACACCAAACTCCGGCCCCAGGAAATCCAAATCTCACCTCCACCAACCCAACCCACTCATCATTGTTACTTATTCCATCCTTACCCGGCGTTCGTGGATTTCCTCCTTTCTCTCGCGATTTCTAACCATTTATTCTATCTAATAGTGACCTTGCATCGAGCCTTGTTTTCTCATTTGATACTTGATTAAATCTTGCCTAGCGCATACGTAGTTTCGTGGCTGGCTTATGATTGTCATCAACGACTGAGACAACTATTACCGCGGACTCCTACCCTGCTCAACTTCATTCACTCTTTCTCATCACGCCTATCATCCATACTCAGCCATCATTGTCAACCATGGATGTTCTACCCACCCCTACACCAACATCCTTACGAGAATCACCCCCCAAAAAGGAGCTCAGCTTTCCTCCGAGTCCAGCAACGACAGTAAGAGAGGGTCAGTCTTTTAGCGTTGACGGCGGATCAGACTGCTCGATATCAGGATGCTTATTAGACGAGGTCATCGTCGAGGGCCCTCGCACATATCCCCTACCTCCCAAGTCTAGAGTCAACAAGGTCCTCACCGAAGACCTCAAGACACCCGACAGTCACGTCACCCGAGATCCCCGACTAATACGCCTGACGGGGCTTCACCCCTTCAACGTCGAGGCGCCCCTCAGCGAGCTGTACGACGAAGGTTTCATCACTACAAAAGACTTGCACTATGTACGCAACCACGGTCCAGTGCCAAAAGTCGAGGACGAAGACATGTTTGACTGGGAGTTCACCGTCGAGGGCCTGGTCGAGAACCCTATCAAGATGACACTGAGGGACCTCATCTCAGACTATGAGCAGATCACCTACCCCGTCACCCTCGTATGTGCTGGAAACCGCCGGAAAGAACAGAACATGGTTAGAAAGTCAAAGGGCTTCTCATGGGGCGCCGCCGGTCTGTCAACAGCCATCTGGACCGGTGTCTCGATAGGCGACTTGCTCGCCAAGGCGATGCCCAAGAGGGGCGCAAAATATGTCTGTTTCGAGGGCGCCGATAAATTACCCAACGGTTATTATGGAACGAGCATCAAACTCAACTGGTGTATGGATCCTAACCGCGGCGTGACCGTCTGTTACCGCATGAACGGCGAGTTGCTGCACCCCGACCACGGGAAGCCAGTACGCATCATCATCCCCGGGCAGATCGGCGGCAGAAGCGTAAAGTGGCTCAAGAAGATCATCGTGACTAAGGAGCCGAGCGACAACTGGTACCACATTTACGACAATCGCGTGCTCCCGACTATGGTCTCGCCAGACGCCAGCGCTGACCTCCCCGAAGTATGGAAAGATGAACGTTACGCCATCTACGACCTCAACACGAACAGCGCCACCTGCTACCCTGCGCACGACGAGCTTCTGTCATTGACCAACGGACCAAAGTCCTACAAGGTTCGCGGATATGCGTACGGCGGCGGCGGGCGACGTATCACCAGAGTAGAAATAACCCTGGACCGTGGCAAGACATGGCTCCTCGCCAACATCAACTACCCCGAAGACACATACCGACTCGCTCCCGAGGGTGAGACCCTCTACGGCGGCCGCGTGGACATGGATTGGAGAGAGAGCTGCTTCTGCTGGTGCTTCTGGGACTTGGACATTCCCGTAGTCCAGCTCGCAGATGCGGCGGACGTTATGGTCCGCGCCATGGACGAGGGCATGATGGTGCAACCGAGAGACATGTACTGGAGTGTTCTGGGCATGATGAACAACCCGTGGTTCAGGATTGTCATCCATAAAGAGGGCCATAGCCTACGTTTCGAGCACCCCACGCAACCGGCCCTCATGCCTGGCGGATGGATGGACCGCGTTAAGAAGGCCGGAGGAAACCTGGCCAACGGGTTCTGGGGTGAGAAGGTTGAGGGTGAAGCTGAGAGTCCCACCGAGCTGGAGCCCGTCAAGGAAATCTGCATGACCAAGGACGGTGTCAAGCGGGACATCTCCATAGACGAGCTGCGCCAGCATGAGGGCGAAGAGGAGCCTTGGTTCGTCGTCAACAACGAGGTGTACGACGGCACTCCTTTCTTGGAAGGCCATCCGGGAGGTGCAGCATCCATCTTTGGAGCAGCTGCACAGGACGTATCGGAAGAGTTCCTGACCATTCGTGAGTTTGCAGTCATCCCCATTCTCCAGTGTTACCGTTCTTAACAATAGTCTCCTCTCTAGACAGCGAAAACGCCAAGGCAATGATGCCCCAATACCACATCGGCACCCTCGACTCAGCAGCCCAAAAGATCCTAAGCGCAGGCGAAGTCGTAGTAGAAGACTCCAAAGCCTCCCCCCGCGCCGTCTTCCTCCAGGCAAAGACCTGGACAAAGGGCATCCTCTCGAAAAAGACAAAAATCTCCTCCGACACCAAGATCTTCACTTTCACCCTCGAACACGCCGACCAAATCGCCGGCCTGCCCGTCGGCCAGCACCTCATGATGCGCCTGCGCGACCCCGTTACCCGCGAGGCCATCATCCGCGCCTACACCCCGATATCAGAGGGCACCGAACGGGGTCAGCTCCACGTCCTCGTCAAGATCTACTACGACACCCCCGGCGGCCAGCCGGGCGGCAAGATGACGCAGGCCCTCGACGCCATCCCCGTCGGCCACTTTGTCGACTTCAAGGGCCCTATTGGCAAATTTGAATACCTCGGCAAGGGGCTGTGCTCCATTTCGGGGAAACAACGTACAGTAAAGCGCTTCGTCATGATCTGCGCGGGCTCGGGCATAACGCCAATCTTCCAGGTCCTCCGCGCCGTTCTCAAGGACGAAGCGGACCCGACGACGTGCCTGGTCCTCGACGGCAACCGCGTCGAGGAGGATATCCTCTGCCGCGCGGAGCTCGACACCATGACCGCCGCCGCTGGGCCGGACAAGTGTCGGCTGGTGTACTCGCTCACCAAACCTGGGCCGGAGTGGACGGGACTGAAGGGTCGCATGGACGCCGCCTTTTTCGAAAGGGAAGTCGGCAGGTGCGGCGGTAGT
>JFBX01000622.1:112574-129677 GCA_001563135.1 Colletotrichum simmondsii | reverse complement strand
GGGGGGAAAGACCGTGGAAGAAAATATTCGCCAAGACAAAACGTCGTGCAGATAAGCAGCAGCCCAACGACGCCAGCGACGCCAGCGACGCCAGCGACGCCAAACGACGTCACAAAGCCATCGCAGACCCCTGAAGACCATCAAAGTCCCGGAGGCACTTTCCCCAATAGAAATGCAACGCCAGTAAGACTTTATCCACTGATCCACGACCTGCACACTACGTCTTCCTTCCTCTCCATCCACCAGTAACGAAATTGTGCCAAGACTTTCATTCCAAGATTCTCAGAGTTCCACGCGCATCCAGCCACTGCTCTCATCATCTTCTTCAGATGTTGTCCGTCATCAATGACCACGCTGACATGGGGACACTTGATCCTCATCTCCGTTTCATTTTCATGGGGGTCTAGAGTAGTAGAGTCTACGGATTGTGTCAAGTTCGCCTAATTTACTGGCATAGTGCCGAGGCTTTTTCTCGAAATCCCAACATCTGGGCAAAGTTATGCAGCAGACGGGCGTCCAATGCGTCTAACTGCAACCGTCCCTAAAGTAACAAGGGACCACCGTCCATACAATTGACTTTTTTCGGACGGAGTAATAATTCCAGAGGAAAGGCACCTGAACTTTCTGAGGGAGGCAGCCAAGCACAGACTTTTGACGGAACGCGCGCACAACACCAAAGGGGGGCTGAGGGAGACGGGGGAACGGGCTACGAGGAACCTAACGGGGGGAGGCTCAACTCCAAGAGACCTGGGCCTATAACACCCATCGTTCCGAGAACCTACGATCTGAGCCTACCACAGTAAGCAAAAACCAAGAGTCGAACCAGGTCAAACCAAGATGAAGCCAATATGAGCCAAGACCTAGCCAAGAGCAAAGGCTCACACTAGGATCTCCCCAAGACGAACAACTGGGTCCTCTCATCGAGAAAGCCAAGCAACAATGCCACGAGCGTCCACACAGCCTGAGACACCGTCGTACATCGCATCTCCACCTCCACTTCTCTCCCACGCTTAGGTTCCCCCACCCCAACGAGCCATGAGCGAACCGTTCCATCCCAGCTTGCCCCTTGGCAAAAGCTTCTTTGATCCGCCTGCATTCACCTCTTTGCTTCCAATGCACATCCTTGTGCACATCCTCTTTTGGTCGACCGTAAAAGGGTCTTTGGTTGTATTTTCTTTCTAAAAACGAAATCCCAAAACGCCCAAAACACCCAAAACATTATCCACTTCCTCCCAGCCAGCCTCACCAACATTAACCTTCTGGCTTCCCGCACCTCCCGTGCCGTTCAATCCGTCCTTCCACTGCCCCTTCCATCTTTATACCTGAGCTTCGAGTTGAGATCGAGCACAGGGGTCCACTTCCCAACGCCATTCCAGCTTCGTGCCCTCGAGGTCGTTCTCACTCATGTACATTGTGGCGGCCTCCGCTTGGGCTCGGAAGCTTCCGAACCGCCATTCAAGCACTGTGACTCCGGCTTGTGGTACTCGGCGTACCAAGACATCCTCAGTCTCGTAGCTGAACTTTTTCGAAAACCAGCGATCCAGCACATCGCGCCTGACCAGCTCAGATGGGCCTCGAATTAGGATGACTCGGGACCTGCTGGTGTTGGGCTGTGCGGCCGACTTAATCCGGTTCCAGACAACTCTGGGACGGCGTCCTCCGACAATGAGCCTTTTCTGTTTGATGGCCTTGAAGCAATTCTCGGCGCCAGTGCGGTTGAAAAATACCAACTTGGCTGCGGTGAAAAGCTGGCCTTCAATCAGCTTTGGAGCGTTGATGACCGTGGCGTATACTTTGCCGACTGGGGCACAGCCAGCAACAGCTTTAAGCAGCATGGTATGATTGCAATCTGCCGGAAGCCCAGTGATGAATAGCGCAGTGTTCTCGTTATCCTTGACTGGTGCGCTTTGATTGCGAAGGTTGAGTGGATCGCCAGCGTAGTTGGTTGGCAGGTTGTAGAACTCCTTTGCAAATCGCGAGATTGCTTGTTCGTGAGGTGCATGAGTGACTTGACCACGTTGTTCAGCGACCATACGCATGGCTTCAAAGCCTCTGCTATGGCTTGTTCTAGCCATTGTGCTTGCGTTGGAAGGGGACGGTTCTGGTTCAATACAGACCAGCTGGTCAACGCCGGCGGTGAAAGTAGGGCCAGCTTGGGGGGTGCCATTGTGAGAGCTTGCAGTTGAGGCTCTTCTAACTATGCTTCCTCTACGACCGAGACCGTCTCTGCTGCTGCTGCCCATGCTGCCCCCACTGCTGCCACGCACAGCGGCTGTGGCAACGGTAGGAGCCGCATGAGCACTTCGAGCCTGGTCTTTCTTCAAGTCGAGCAGGGTCATGTGTGACGCCAGAACTTGATCGTGAGAAGCAAGTCTTTGGCCGATGTTCTGATCCATCTCTATTGTAAACGTTAGTTAGATCACTCGATGGCGCATAAAGGGATTGACATACTGAATGCAGACTGATTGCGACTGCTAATGGATGAGGGTATCGGTGTGGGATGAGGGTTTTGGAGTATCGAAAGAAAGCCTGATTCAGCTCAGATAAATGTTGCCTTGGATGAGCGGATCGGTTGAAGGCGAAGGCGCAAAGGATATGAAGAAGATTTTCCCTTCTTTGATCTAGGTAAGACTAAAAGATGTAACCTCTGAAGGCAAGGAATGTTTCGGTCCTGGTTTGATTCGATCGATGACGATGATAGGGTAAGGGAAGACACACGCAAGGAAGATCTGATTGAAGGGAATCTTGAAAGTCCGGCTGGAAGCGCGAGTGGTAGCTGTAGGTTGAAGATGAGAAGAGGGAAAAGATGGGTGAGAAGGGGGGTATTTATAAGAATTAGAAGGGAAGCCCCAGAAAAGGGCGGTTTGTGGGCGGTCAAGAGGCGGTCCGTAGGCAGTCGAGGGAAAGGGGGAAGGAACGAAAGCACTACTCAAGGGAAGGCACGATGAGGTGAGGTGGGTGAATGTGTATTCACGATGGCAACTTGAGTATACCCTTACGAAAGGGGACCTCTCTCACCTTATTCTACCTAACTACGTGCCCTACATTCACCTCATGATCAGCTTAATGTCCCTGAATAACACGCCGGGGTTTAATAGTTGAGGGATAGATGGCCTCGTTTCCTTGACTAGATCACGAAGTCTCTCTTACATCAAATTTATGATCATTAGCATCCTTGATCGGTCCGTTTATTTTTCACCTCCTCTCCTTTTTGGTTGAAATGTCTAATGAGGTAGATATTTGGGATTCATTTTAGATGATGGCATCTATCAAGAGACCAAGATGGCCGAAGCCATAGGAGTAATCTTTGATACAGAGGTTAAGATCCCAACGCACTTTGCGACGATGTTCCAGATGGCACTCGGCTGGCCGAGAGCATATTTCTCCAGGCAGACAGAAAGAGGTCTGAACATGTGCTCGCTCGCTCCTGCCTATTTAAGGTACCTACCTGGCTTCAGAAGGTCGCTGTCAGGTTGACTCTCGAAACATAATAGCGTGGCTTCTTCTATGTCGGCGATACATTGAGAAATGGCGCGGCCAAGATGAAGTTTCCAATGATATGATCAAGTATTCGACTGTAGGAAACGATATATTCATTATACCTCAGTGGCCATCACTCACTATCAATCACTATTCTATCAACCGGGAAGGGGGGATGTCATGTATGACGTTCCCTCGGAAGTTGGAAGAATATTGCATCTCAATCAAAAGGATGAGATACCACATAACCTGGGCTACCCCCTCTTTGTAATTTGCATCATTCACCGAGCCAAGTCCCTCGACGTGAGGTAACAAAAGGGGGAGCTCAACCAGAAGAAAGCAGCGTCACAAACGAGGATCGAAGAACGAGGAGCATCACCCGCTCCCTGGCTTTCAGTGACGATCAAAATACCCCTGAGTCGTCATTTTCGACCATTCGGCGTCTGAACCCCTACAATCGTCAGAAAGGGTACATCTTTTTGAGTGGGCGAGCATAAGTAGACAGACATGACAGTGTGATGAGCTGAAATAGCTGCAGTTCTATTCGGGGTTCTCAAGAAGACTATGAGAAAGGATGACATCCATCACACACTTACACGCCATCACGACTCTTCATCTCCCCGTACCTCCTCCTCCTCCTCCCGCCCAGTCCACAACTCAGCCTCCTCCAACAGAACCGTGTCCCTCTCATCAAACTCCTCCTCCTTAATCTCAACCACCCTCAACTTGCCCCCATCCTTGGCCGGCACAGTCTGCGCCACGACTACAGTCTCGATCCCCGCAGGACAATACTCCTCGGGCCCCATCGGCAGCGCATCGACATCAATCTCCCTATTCAGCAACGTCTTCAAGATGACCTGACTCCCCGCCTTGCTCATCACCTCGTTCGCCTGCTTACACTGGTCCGACGCGACGCACTCCCGGCACCCGTGCTCGCAGTAGCAGTCCTCGACCCTCTTGACGGCTTGCTGCAGCAGATGATCGACGTGCTCAAACGCCTTTGTGCTGATGCCCGACCCGCTAGCACCACCTTTGGCGTCGTAAAACGTCAGCCGGCCCGGCCTCTTCCTCTGGGAATCCTTCTTGGCAAACTCTTTCAGGGCGATTTTGCACTCGGTGCGGACGTCGCCCGGTAGACTGATGACAAAGTTGGGCATCAGGCTGAGGATGGCGTGCTCGGCCGCGTGTATCGACGCGGCGATGTTCAGGCGCCGGTCGACGAGGATCTGCAGCGCCTTTTTTGGTATGTCGAGCCACATGCCCTTGCCGTACCGGATGACGGGCGGGTTGTCGACGTGTACGGCGTCGAGCACGCGCTTTTTCTTGTCCACCTTGAAGAACCCGTAGACGTTTTGCTGGATCTTGATGGTGCCGTAAAAGGCTCTGGACATGGACCCGGAGATCTTGCGAATGGCTTCCGTCTCGATCGGGTCAATGTCGGTGAAGTCTCGTTGCGTCGTGGTCCACTCGACCTTGACACGCTCCACCCTCGCCATCATCTTTTCGGGCTGGAAATCCCTGACCAGGTACTTGTTACCCTGGTGGAGGAAAATGGCGCCGTCGTATATCGTAAACGTGGCCCTCGAAGCCTCTAGCTCCTCCAAGACTTCGTTCTTACCATGCGTGATATCAATGATGGCAAAGTGATCGTCTTCGGTATCACGGATGGCGACGAACCTTGAAGGGATAGGGCGGAACCGATCGTGACAGTGATAAAAACCCAAAGGATCCTTTACCAGCCTCTCCTCGCAGATGATGGGCAAATCTTTGCCAAAGTACTGAGCATCCTCCACCGGCCGAATGGGCATCTCATACGCAGCACACTGAATGTGTCCTTCCCGCACCAGCATGTTCTCCAGATCGACCTGCAGCTCACAATTCGGCTTAGAAAAGATCTCGTCCGGGTTCTGCATGTAATGTTGATCAGTGGGAAAGCAGTCGCCCACCAGCACTGACAGCGAATCCTTGTTTCTTCGCCCGGCACGGCCGCTCTGCTGGCGCAAGTTGGCAATGGTATAGGGAAATCCCCAGGTAAGCACGCAGTCCAGCGTACCGATGTCGATGCCGAGCTCCAAGGCAGTGGTCGCGACGATGCCGAGGAGCTTGCCCTCAAACATTTCTGACTCGATCCGCCGTCGGTCTTGCGCCGTGTAACCGCCTCTGTAGCCCATAACTCTGTTGACGCACTCTGGCCGCCCGAGAGATTCCAATTCCTGCTGCACCGCGGTGACCAGCTTCTCGCACTGCTCTCTGACTCTGGTAAAGGCGATGATGCGCACGCCCCTGAGCATGAGCTGGCAGAAGAGGCGAGCACACTCGAATAGGGCGTCGCCTCGCCCGCTGGCCGGGTCTCCGGGATCCTTGTACGGCGTGTTCCAGCAGAGAAACTCTTTGCGACCTGTTGCAAGTCAGTCTTTGCAAAGTGAAAAGGGAAGCAGGGTAAAAAACGTACCGGACGGGGAGCCGTCAAAGTCGACGAGCCGCACATTCTCTATGCCAAAGATCGTCTTAAAATGCTGCCTTGGGTTGGCTACCGTCGCAGAACATGAGATAAACTTGATGTGGCGGTTTCCAACGGCAGCGCATATTCTTCGCAGCCTCCTCATGATAAAGGCCACGTGGGAACCCATCTGCCCATTGTAGTAGTGCAGCTCATCAACGACAACGTATTTGAGGTTCTTCAGAAACGTCCTCCATCTCTCTTCTTGTGGCAAGATGGTGATGTGTAACATGTCTGGGTTGGTGAAGATGATCCTCGCCTCTTCTCGAATCACATTGCGTTCCTTCATCGGGGTATCTCCATCAAACGTCTCCACGAGCACTTCCTCCATGCCCGGCATATAGCTCATCAGTTCTCTCAAACTCCGTTTCTGATCTTGCGCCAAGGCTTTTGTTGGGAAAATGTACATGGCGCGCGTGTGCGGATTCTCTTCCAAGGCGTGAATTACAGGCAGCTGGTAAATCAGCGACTTGCCGGAACTCGTCGATGTGGCCACGACAACGTGCTGCCCTTCGAGTAAACCATTGATGGCCTCGGTCTGATGCGCGAAGAATTGCGTGATACCCTTTGCGTTGTACAGCGCATTCACGAGGTCCTGGCTGAGAAGAAAGTTAAGATCGCCGTAGACAGGTTCCTGCGGCTCGAAGACGCGATGGCCGTCGGGCACAATCTGTCCAGTGTACCAAGAGCAATCTTTCAGCTCCTGGACAATCTCTGGGACGCTTTTACGCTCCGTTGGGATAGAATCGGGTAAAGCTCCGAGGTCCTTGGGCTCCGTCTCCTCCGTGATTGTCGGCACAGGAATATGAGCCTCGGTTGCCGTTGCCAGACTCAGCTCTGGATCAAGCCCATCGGCGACGCATTGGTTGAGAAAATGGACAATGGCTTCGTTGAACCTTTGATTCCGCCTCTCGATCAGATTCGTCATCTGCTTCTGACTGTAGACGGGCATCTTGAGAGTCTCCTCTCTCAGCTTCCTGTTGGGCTTGATAATCTCCCCCGTCTTCCTATCCTTAACCTGCCGTTTCAGATCGCCGTCCACGAACTCAAAGTACAGCACTTCCTTCCCTCCCTCGACAGCCTCATCGGGATGGTGATCCAGCTTCTCGAGACCCGAGATGCCTCCGACAGAGGCATCAGGCGCAGGAGCCTGGGAGAGGAAATCCCGCCCCTTCTTGAACACCACGTCGCGCTCGGCGCCCCTGACCTCGGTCTGCAGCATAATCTCATCGACATAGGCAAAGTTGACGCCCTCGGGGCGTATAGCGGCGATGGCAGCTATATCCTCGACCGTCAGGGACGTCTTTGTGTGCGATTCCACCGAGGACTTGATCGTCTCGAACGTAGTGGCAAGGTGTTTCCGAGTACAGCAAAACGTAAAGACGAGATTGAGTGCGCGGTGCGTCTTTTCCAAGTCCTTGAAGCGTTGAGGCCACTCAATCTTGCACTCCTCGGCGGGGGCTACGCTTTCCGTGCTATTCTGTTTCGACCCGGCCTTTTTCGGCGCAGCCCGTTTCCTGGACTTGGTCGTTTTCTGGGTGTCAGTGGAGACTGCATCGTCGGTATTTGATGGTCCGTCCGCTACAGAACCGACACTATTCTGACTGTTCTGCGTAGAGATATCATTCTCGTTCGCCTGTCTCTTCCTCTTACCCCGAGGCTTTCGTACTGTCGCCGGGAGCTCGTCTGGGGCAGCACTTGACATGGTGGCTTGGATCAGTGGCCTTAGCAGGCCGCCATTTCTTGAATACAAGGGGGGAAAAGTAGCGGATTGGAAGTCATCAACAGGAACTCGTCGACTCGACAACCGATTATGAAGCTCTTGGACATGCAGATGGTGAGCGCAATGGCCGTGCCTGGCCTTTAGACACGCGACGTCACTACCTTTCAGATCAAAGCAGTCGTCTGCGTCACGTAATCCACACCAAGTCACGTGCGCCACCTCCAATATCATCTCTCCAAACCTCGAACTACAATCGTCAAAGGCATCCTGTAGGAGACGATTCAATTCCCGACAGCTTTAACGAACGATAAGTCTTCAGTCGAATTGTGTCCATGTTACAATGTACTGAGTGTTATCTAAATGTATCGAAGGATACCTGTTTTCCTGGTATCATGACAGGATAAGGGCCTGAGATATCCGCCTAGTTCAAACTGGACTCCTAAACAAATCTCTGCCGTCCCACCAATTGTGTGCCTGTCCTTCTTCTTGACCACACTCTCTCTAAGGTAGCCAAAGGCCTCCAGACGGTCTCTGGAGATGCTCGCACAGGCTCTCCCTTTATAGCGATGCGCATTCGCCCTTGCTCGTTGACCAGGCATATGTAGGCGACCATTAACGCCGCCGGCTATCTCAAATCCACGTGAGAAACGTCGGTATGGAAAAACTCAGTTGCTCAAGAGCTCTCTCTGCACCATTCCAACCTCGTTCAGGAATGACTTTGCACTAGCGGCGCTCAGCTATACGGGACGAGTTAGTAAATCAAATCGTCTTGTACTTTGGTTATGGGTGCAAGGAAGGGGAACACGTACTCTCACATGAACGCTCACTGGCTTAGCTTCTGCGCCTTCAAAGGCCGTGAACATGACACCGACGCTCTTCAATGTCGCCTTTTCCTGGAACTGCATCGCCGGCAGGATGACTGTGTTCAATAGTATCCTGTGAGTCTGGTCCTGCCTCATAATGAGACGAGGTACCTTGCTGCCTCTGCTCTCGCCAGCCTCGGGATCTTCCAGGTCTTCCAGGGCCGATGCATCAAAGGAGCCAGGTATCGGCAAACCGCCTTCGTCGAACTGGACACATGCCTCGGGAACGTTGATCTTGAGCATACCAGATCCGCGCTCCTTCCAGCCAACCTCCTTCTCCAAGTAGAATATCTTGGCTCTGACTTGGACTATAGTAGCCTCTCCGGCCTCACCGTCGTCGACAGTAACTAAAACACGTCAGCATAATTTCCTATTGCCGGAATGGAGAACGCCTTCTTACTCTTCTGCAGCTTGGTACGTTTCTTATCGTCCCCAGCCTTGGTATCTTCCTTATCAGACTCTTCCTTTTCGTCCTTGTCGCCAGTCTCTGAGGCTCCATCGGCATCGCCTTCAGTCTCGTCCTCGTTCTCGTCTTCCGCGTCGCTATCAGGGGCTCCAAACGGCTTGGCAGCCTTGTCAGTCTTGAAAGAAGACTCGCCCGTCTTGGCGAAGCTCGACAGCGGTTTACCGCCGAGACCGCCACCAAAGGCACTGCCAAACACTGAGCCGAAACCGCCATTTGCGCCGGCGGGCTTAACGCTGGCGAAAGGCGACGAGGCTGAGCCGGCACCACCAAAGCTGAGGGTGGGGGTAGGAGCTGGGACGGCGGCATCAGGCTTGGATGGAGATAGACCGCCAAAAGGTGACGCGCCAGCCTTGGCTCCGCTGCCAAAGACACTTCCCTTGGTCGCACTGCCCAGCGAACCAAAGGGGGAGGCACTCGATGCCGCCAATTTAGCGAAGCCAGAATTAGCAAACGCAGAACTCGATGTTCCCTTCTTCTCGTCCTTTGTAGAATCCCGTGGTGTAGCTGCTTCTGTTGCGGCACTCTCTGTCGTCTTTGTATCGGTAGTCGGTGGCGCCTATGGGAAGCGAAACAGCGTCAGTATGTATGCACGGCAAACACCATATGCGTCAAGGTCAAAAGCCTACAGGGGAATCGGCCGCAGCGTCACCAGAGCCGGCAACTTCGTCCCTATGTCTCTTCTTCTCCGGCTCCAGCCGCGAAGCCCTGTCCTTGGCCGAGTCGCTCGAGGCGACGCTCTTGACGTCGGCCTCGTCGGCGTCCTTGTCCTCGTCCAGCTGGTCGTGCGCCCGCTTCTTTTTGGGCGATGAGACGTGGTCCTTGTGGTCCTCATTCTGCGATCCCGAAGGCGTCGTATCGGCGGTGGCTCCTTCGGCCTTCTCTGAGATGGCCGTGTGCTTCAGTTCTTTGCGGGCAGCGGCGGTCTCGGCGTCCTCCTTTGCGTCGATCGGATCCGACTTGGGACTGCCCGGCTGGGGATCGTCGGCCATGGTGATTTATGGGTGCTGTTCCTGTTGGAGTCGGTTTTTGCGTCGCCGTGTACGTTCGTTCGCCGCTGGGTGGTGGGTGCGGAGGTTCTCTGTGCCCGGCTTTTGCCAGCGATGGAGCAAAATCGGTGTACTTCAGTAGCGTGGAATTTGCTGGCAAATGGGTATTGCCGCGCAGACGGGAGGCCAAACAAGGCAAGAAAGGGAAGACGAAAAAAAAGTTGCTGTTGCTGTTGCAAATGACCAAAACTCGTCTCCAAGACGAGAGCAGTAGTAACCGGGTCGTCGACAGGGTAAGAACACCGAGGTCCGCGTTTCTGGGTTCTGGGGGCGGTGGTGTCGCGCGACTGGCGTTTGGGGGTTAAGGTTGTGGTTGAGAAATGTCTACCTTACCTTAGCAAGGTAAGGTAGTCCAGGTAGTGGCGGTGCTACGATGTTGCTGCAGTGCAGTGCAGTTCAGTATAGTACACCTAGTACACACTCACTAAAAGGCAAGGTAGGCGCGATACAGGCGGGAGCGGGATGCGGTGACAACAGGCTCAGGCCAGTAACCTGCAAGTGTATGGTTCTCGTCTTTCGCGGAGAGATTTGACGTTGGTCACTGAGGTGGGAAATAATTGGACGGGGCCGACTCCCGCTTGAGTTAATCGATCCAATCATTCGGTGCGCTCCGGGCTCGGATAAGACGACGGCACGACGCTGGCCAGACGGAGAGAGAGAGAGAGAGAGAGAAAAAAGAGCCCACCCTCATCTCAGCTCGTCCACGGGCAGGTTGAATTCCATTGGGCCCATGGCGGCATGCATTAGCGCCCTTTGCCTTTGAGATGGGCTAGAACTTCCTATCCATACCCGAGAAACTCGCTACCTCTGAATCTTTGTTCTGTCTTGGTTTCCCAAGGGTTTTGCTTTATTCATTTATTGTTACACATACTTATACGCCCACCCTGCCGCAATATCCCAGGCTAGACTATTCAATATGACAAGGACCTCACTGCAACTTACCCAGGTACGTGGACTGGAAAGTGAGGGGTACTTTAGACTTCAAAAGTTCAGGTCTGGTCCTCAGAGGCGGTACCTTACCTAGACTGTACCGTACCAACGGTGGGGTTCCCCGCCTCCGACGTCCTTCAGGGCCGCTCGTCTGAGGTGTCAGATGAATGGCCCTGCGGTTTGGTGGTGTGGCTGTCCAAAAAGGGCAATGCAGGTGACATTCTAGCGGCAACTACCGACGCCGCTTGCAGCTAGAATCTGGTCTTCCTGTGCCTTTGGTTCATGGCCTGGGTTTGTCTAACAAGCACCTAGTGAGTGAAATGACTTGGACTTACAACCATTCCCACTACACGACATGTTCCGCTGGGAACTGCTTCCCCTCTTGGAACAATTTAGCTGAAGACAATTCGGGTACGGCGGCGCACGCGGAGTCATCGCGAGACAGGACACTTCTTGTCCTAGGACAGCCGATACTAACAGCAGAAAATCAAACGCCCATTCTCATTCATTGGCCCGCCACCATCCCGAGGATGAGTAGCACAACATGGATATCTAGAATACAGTGTGCGCCTTAGACCCTCGCCAAGGCCACAGATACAGTACATCTCTCAATCGTTCGACACAAATCGGCCCCCTTTGGCCCCGACTTGCGACCTCGTCGTCGTCGTCGTCGTCGTCGTCGCAGCTCAGCTGATGAAGCAGAGGCAGCCCAGGCCGAGGTAGAAGACGAACAGCGGGTACACGGCGATTCCAACGCGGTTCTTGACCACGCCACTGCCCCCCAAGATGCTGACGCCTGCCGCCAGAGACCACGCGACAAGGACGAGGTACACGGGGACTCGGACCACGGTCGGGATGCCAAAGGCAGAGAGGAGTGCCGCAATCACCAAGGGGAAGAGCGTGTATCCTATGATGCAGACACTTTGCGCGAAAGAGCTACAGTGGTCTGTTAGTATTCGCTGACACACAGAACACAAAGAGCGAGAAGGGGGAACGGTTCCACTCACATGCTTCCTCCCAGTAGCTTAATCTGCAACGTCACTACAGCCTCTCCAATCCAAATCATGGCAAAGACACCGCTAAACACAACATCCTTCTGATCCGCCCTAGCATTGAAGCTGAGCAAGAGACTGAGGAGTAGGCAAAAGATGAGCGGGCCCCAGAGGTCCCAGTCCCGCAGGCCGGGCGTCATGTTATTCTGCGACAGCAGCGCCTCCGAGTCCATGAAGCGGCTCGCCAGGCCCGTGAGCTCCTCGCGGGCGCCCGAGATGCCCGCGCCGCGTATGTTGGCGTACGCGCCCCGCAGGCCGTCGGCGTCGAACATGGTGCCGCCCAGTAGGTACTTGGGGTACAGCACCTCCCTCATCTTGGCCCAGACGGCGAGGAGGTCGCGGCGGAGTGTATCCCAGACCGACTCGTCGATTGTGTTTTGCGGCGCGGCGCGGTCCTCGCCGGGTATGCGTGATGTCCAGGCGTTCTCGTTCAGTGGCCGCGAGGAGGAGGAGCTCGAGCCGATGTTGCCCGTCAATGGCTGGCGCGAGGATGTGTTGCCGAGAGGGTCGTCGAAATCATCTAGGTCGGCTTCATGAGAGGAGAAATGTTAGCTTGCCATCGCTTGGTCAAAATAACACATTCTCATGTTGAAAGCTTACCATCATCAGGGTCAATCAAGTCGTCGTCAGGCAAGGGAGGGTTGGCATAATCGTCTCGTTTGCTCGTAGATGCCATGGCTGGAACTCGTGTAATTTGACAAATAATACTACTGTCGTATCTTCGTCCTTCTTAACAGCCAAGGAAGTAGTATGTGAAATGTGTTCGTGGATATCGTTATGGTTGAATTGCAAGTTGTTCTGCACGTTCAAGTTTCCGAGATGGGATGGTGACTTTCTGGATCTAATTGACGTACGTAGCAGCTTGCGACTCCTGGGATAAGGTAGACTCCACGGTTTCCTCCAGCGAAGCACTAATAGGTGGTCCAAGCTCCCTTGAATCGGAAAAAAAGAGATCCGCATCCCCGATCCACATGATGCCACACCATCGCTAAATGGCCAGAAAAGGCCCTCCAGTCCCGCCCGCACCGTCCAACGCACCCCACTCCGTGCTGTACGGAAAACCCGCCCAAGCCTCAATCCCGGGTTTCAATGTGGATTCCCGTCTTGTCCGCTGATGCTCCTGTAGTCGTAACTGCTCAGGTTCATGTCCGGATACATCTCGACGTCAAGCTTAGCTACCCAATCATGGACCGACCATCTTTCAACATGGAATTCGGACGCGAGCTGGATAATGTTGCCCTAAATTACCTAGTTTGAGTGAATACGCCAAAAAATAGAAATGAAAAACCATGCCAGCAAGCAACCCTGCTGCCAAACATTCTATATACAAATATTCTCCTCCTTTGCGAGCTCGATGGCCTCCATTTCGCCTCGCGGGGTATCTTTTCATTTTTACCGTCCGTTTCTAGTAAAACGCGGAACGCCGATGCCTGGTACACACAACCCCTTTCCATGTCCTCTTTGTCAGAGGGGAAACCCACCCCAATCTTTTTTCCCCTTATCGTCACCGACCATTACTGTCTTCCTTGGAGAGGTTTCAAAAAGCCTCCTGCCTACTTGATTCTCCCAAATTGATCACATTCTGTTCACTTGGAGTTCGCCAATGCGCTCCGATCAGTGTGAGATTGCCACCCACATACTGTCATCTCCCAAGTCCGAGTTTTTTCAACTACTGCCATGGGTAGCGATAACCATGAGATGGATCATTCGGCCCTGCCGATCCATTTGGACCATTGCCGGAATGTCCGTCAATACGTCCGTTGGACTGGCCATTGGATTGTCCATTGGACTGGCCGTTAGCCTGCCCATTAGCCTGCCTGTTGGATTGGCCATTGGGCTGTCCGTTCGAATGCTCGCCAGCATGTCCGTTGGAATGACCATTCGCCTGGCCTTGGCCGTTATACGGTGGGGGTATCTCGCCCCATGGCGAATTTTGCAGCGCTTCTCGTTGACCAAAACCCTGTGACTGTGGTTGATGCTGCTGACGACCAGGCTGGTAGTCGTAATGAGGCTGCGGTTGATGATGCTGATGTTGCAGTTCTCGATGATGGTTGTTCCTCGAGTAGGGGTCATACGCCGATGTGTAGGCAGGCTGTAAGCCGGGCCACGTGGGCGGCGCCGGCTGAGAGTAGATGTAGCTGCCCATCTGGGGCACATGGCTATACCCGGATGGTATGCCTTGGTTGTATGACTGTCGGTATGCCGCCGAGGGCGGACCAAATGTCTTTTCCTTGTCGTATTGCGTCCATCGACGAACCGCCTGGTTTTCAGGTCCATGTAAAGAAGCACTCCCCGCATTGGGATCCCATATAGGGAGGCCACTATCTGGTATAGACTCGCCGCGCGGCATGCCTCGCGTGTATGTCGCGAGGTTGCCATTGATTCCCACCAATGCCCAGGCGAAAACGGCAACATCTCTGATGGAGCTCATGAGATGGTCTACAGGTGGGCCCCCAGCAGCCATGACGTTGTCTTGCAAAGGCATGTACTGAGGCATGAGAGGAGGTCTGAAATTGTAGAGGGATTCCTGGGGGACTTGAGGCCGGATGGGATGATGACCCCAAGGCGCCGCAAAGAGACCATTGGTGTAGGTTGGGACAACCAACGGCGGGTGAGGTGCCGGAATTGGTGGGCGCGCTCTGCGAATGACGACGACAAGACCGTCGGACGTGCATGACACGACAGCTTCGAGCTCAAAGGCCTGGGGTGGTTCCCGGCGACGGTTGCGCAGGGGTTCCGCGGGCGTCGATGCCTGGGCGGCTGATCCGTCGGCCGAAGGGGCGGAAGTAGCTGCAGTGTTCTGCGTCTCGTTGCTCGAGCCCGAGGCGTTTGTAGTCGCTGTTTGGTTCGCAGAGCTGTGGTTCGACATATCCGGGCGACCTTGGTCTTCTTGTTTGATGACAGGACCGTCATCATCGTCAATATCCATGCGACCATCGAGTTGAACGCCTCCGCCATCCGAGTCACTGGAGTTTCCGCTGTTGTGCTCTTCGTCTTCCTCCTCATCGTCAAAATCCTCAGGCCGACGCGGGTCTCGGTACCAGAACCTCAAGTAGGCAATCGAGTCATTGGCCTTTGCACTTTCCAAGCAGCGAATGGCGTCCGGCAGACAGTTCTCCTGTATGCACTCATAAAAGCTCTTGTCTTTGATCTGGTCGGGTCTAACGCCAAGAATCGACGAGACTGCATTGGTGGCGAACATGACGGTCAGAGTGCGGGTGAACCTATTGAGAATGAGAGCTGCGCGGGGCTCGCGTTCCACGGGAGGCATTCTGAATTTGGGCGAGAGATGCTCCAGCATGTGGTAACGAGGATCCCGGGGGGAGCTTGAGAACAATCGACGGATCTGAGGTGCTTCGACGGCTCGTCCTGTCGTGACATTAGCATGAGAATGAATTGAAGGCGAGGCTGAAGTGTGTTCGCTTACTGTGACTCTTTTCGTCTCGTCGATAAATACTGGTACAGGCAACCAAGACATCGTGGACGACAGTGAAGCAGCATTCGCAGCTCACCCACTGGCCATCGCGGGCCATGATGCGAGCATAGTGAAGCACGGCTGCCTTGTCCAGCAAGACACCGCGACTGTGGATAGAGCGAGCGAAGGGTACCTCGTCGGGGTGAAAGAAGTCAAAGCATGATTTTCCCTGCACTTCCTGGGGGGTATAACCCAGTATGTCGTAGACTGAGTCGGACACGAATAATATGGCAGCGCTGGGGTCCGTGGAATGAATGGTCATGAACGTTTGCTCCATGGCAAAGAACAGTTGGCTCGTGGCTGAAACAAGGTCTGGGATATATGTCCGATTGAATCGCAATTACGTCCGGCTCTCTGGTATGTCGTCCGGAGTCTTAATCGGCTGCGAAGTAAGACGAGTATGCTTTAAGGGAATGCTTGAATGCCGCGGAGAGCCTGGTGGATCCTCGATACCGCAAGGCGTCGAATCAGTGGCCACGCCCAAGGGAAACTCGATTATCTTAAGCGGCAGCTCTGCTCTAATACGTCTTGGGGAATCAATCGGGTCTGAGCTGAGCGACTGTTTCTCTCAGATTGTGGTTGAGTGTAGTACGCGATGGTTTGCTGGGCGTGGGACACAGAATTGCGCTTTCACCTCGCAAGCGAAGGCTGTCAGTCTCACTCTCACGGGCTATACCGATAGAGTGGCTGGGGCTGTGAAAACGGCGGGCTCGACTTATGTGACTGGCGCAGTGTAGCAGGACTGCAGAGTATGGACGGTATTGCGTCGCGTCGTACACAGGCAGGTATGCGCAGTAGGAAAAAGGCGGACTGGAGGTGTTCAAGTGACAGTTGGCAGCTCGGTGCGGCTTACTGCAGAAGGAGAAACGGGGGGCTGAAAGCCGAGGTGTAGTAGAATATCCAAGCTGATGGATAGTGCGGAGAGGGCGCAAGCCGGTCAGAACGAGACCGTTTTGTGGTGGTGGAGGAGGTTTTTTGGCGTTGGTGGGGTTTGTAAACGTCGCGGTTTCCTCGAGGTTAAGGTAGTCTGAGTTTGAGGTACATGCAGACACAGATGACCTGACGTAGTGGATGTACTCGGACGTTGAACGAAGGTTGGCTGAAATCTCGAAGAAAAACGTCGAGGGTATGCGAGGAGATGCAACCTAGGTATTATCTGTACCGTACTCCGTAGCCGCAGGTAGCTAGTTGTGTGGGTTGTGTAGGTAGGTAGACTAAAGCAAGCAGTAGGCAAGGTAAAAGGTAAGGTAGGTTAGATAAGTTGGGACGAGCCGAGCTGCTAGTGGCGAAAACGACGGGTTGCTTTTTGATTGCGGGATGCCGTTTGTTGTTCAAGTTTGGGTCCAGAATGACAGAGAGAACAAAACACCTAATAGTGTAGTAATGGCTGAGAGAGAGAGGAGGAGGAGGAGGAAGAAAAAAGAAGGAGGAGATCTGGAGGAGTGTCATGTATTGCAAATGGGCGGAGGAGGCGAGCATCTTTTATGACAGCTCGTCTGGCAAGTGGTTTGGCAAATGTGATTTGAGAGAGATGCTGCGGCGGCGGCGACGGCGGCGGCGGGGGGACG
>JFBX01000622.1:98118-112564 GCA_001563135.1 Colletotrichum simmondsii | reverse complement strand
GGGGGGGGGATGTCCAGCTCTATGCGCTGAGGCTTGTTCTCCTCTGCTTCCATTTTGCTCTGCTTGTCTTTGCTCTCTGCTCTCTACCTTACTCTCTGCTCTGTGACGGCACGGCACAGCAGCGCGCATCTTCTCATCAGTGAGTCTGCAGCACAGCGCCCCCCTCCTCTCTACGGAGTAGACTCCCCCCAAGCCAGCCAGCGACTCGGGCTTCGCAAAAACGGATGCGGATAGGGCAAAAAAATTGGTGAGGAGAACTGAGGTGACAGGGCCCAGCTGAGCAGAACAGGGTCCCGGGGCCCAGACCCCCCTCCATCTTCTTGCACCACCAGGTGTGACTGCGAAGTACGGATACCACCACAACTTCAACTACCAAGTACTGTGTCTCCGTACGCAGTATGGATACCACAAGGGTCATGAACACGGCTGTCGACTTCTCCAACGTCGACCTTCGCCTGCGAATACATACTTCACCCCCGGTAGCTGAGCAAAATGTGGGTGCGTAAAGCATGCCCGCGCGCTACTCCGTACAGAGTGTCAGTATCCTTACGGACGGGATACCGGTACACAGATGAGACTTGATAGTCGAGACGGAGGAGGACAGACAGATGGATACCCTTGGACAAGGTATCTCTCCGGTCTCCGCTACGGGTACGGATACACAGGCACAGGGGCAGCTTCGACCGACAGAACACGCCCAGACGTGCCAGACTCCATAGCCATCATCCATCATCCATCATCCATCCTTGCGGGTGCCGTGCGGCTTGCCTGGGTGATGATCATCTTCTCTCGCGCCAGGGCCACGCTTTCAGGGTATCACCATTCCTCCAGACCAAAAAGTACAACTACTTGACTGCTTACCAAGAGTCACAGACTCTCTGGATAACACAGAGCGACAGAGCAGTACCTACCACCTCAGTATCCGCACTTCCCAACGTCTAGCACCGTATGCCCGTGTCGTGTACGGATATTCATAAAAGGGCACTAAGACAGGGGCAGGGGTTCGAGAGTGGCTTTCCCCCCAAACTCATACGTAGCCCAGCTGGAGCTATGTCCTCCATGCCACAGTATAATTCGCCAATCCATGCCTCCATGGGAAATAAGGGAATAAGACTGCTTAGCTAGTATTGCTTCGGTTAGCTGACCTACGTCCGTACTACCCGCCGTGCCGCGCTGCTCTGTTCTGTTCCAACCAGGTATACGGATAGACTCCATCTGTCCCTCGACGACCACGTAGTGTGTGTGATAACATCCCTATGCTGCTTTCTGTTACTAAGGTATCCGTAGATGGTGGCAGCGGACGAATCGGCGATCGTCTGCAACTCGACTCTGTATCCGTACGAATACAGCCACCTTTTTTTTTTATGAAGGCCCCCGAGATTGCAACGCGTGTTGATGGGGGGAGGGGCTTATTCAATTGACGTTGACAGCGGGGCAGAATAAAATGCAACTATGCCCGTTCCTTGTTTTCATATCTGGCGCATTTTTTTATTCTTTCTTTTTGATCCTCCTCCCTGGCCCATGTTTGGATTGTCGAGCCGCCCCCAGTCACAGCAATGCTGTGTCAACAAATCATACCAATGATGATCAGAGCCCAGCTTGCCACGTCTGCTCTCCCAGCAGAGGGGAGGAGGGCTGACAAAAAATGGGCAAAATGAAGTGATGTACCAAGTAGTGGTAGAGACTCTCGAACCGGGATACTACTTACATGGTCTTGCGCTCGGAGAGACGCGGCCATACTCAACCGCTGACCCGATGAACATTGATTAAATGTTACACACTCTGCCGGATGCCTGGATGGGATGTCAGAGGGATTCATGTGTCTCCGACACTGAGCTCCAGCCTCCAGTCTATACCTTGGTTCCTGGAGAGCGGGTACCAAACCTACAAAGCATCGTACAAGGTCAGGCATCGTTGCCGCACACTCACTTTATGCCGTTTAATGATGGCTAGATACTGCTGAGACAAACCGTTGAGAAACATTGCAGAGCTGGAACCTGAGATCCTTGTCCACATGGCCCGGATACAACGTCCGGCATCGAGCGTCAACGTTTTCGAACGCGGATGGACTCGCTCGAGCTGTCTGCCAACGGCTTCCATTGAAACCAGCGCCATCCGGAGGTGTCGAACTGTCGAATAGTGAGCATGGATGATAGACAACAGCCGCTGGTACCTGCGTGTGCATGGGTTCGCGCAGTGAGGGCCGGGCTAGTTGTTAAAATTGCCGCCATATATATCCATACTTGATAGTTGAGACCTTGGTCTGTTGCTCCTTCGAGCCGAAATCCGAGCAAGATCACCCTCGAACCGCGTCAGTCCCGACATTTTCGCCGGGCATTAGCGATGCTGCGGGTTGATGCATAGCCTTTCGCCTCGCGGAATTGCACGCATTCGAGAACAAGCTGCCGTACACTGGATGAATGAAAATCTTCCGTCATCAATCATTCGATTTTGAAAATCCAAAACCAACAGCAAGCTCATGTTGACGAACGAGCTGCGAGCTTCTGCGTCGAGCTGTCCACTTCTTTTGCCATGCCCATGTCCATGATATCGAGAGCAGACATGGGGTTTGGGGATCTCGCAGGGGTGATCGGGCAGTTCTTGTCTTGTTTGGGAAGAGCTTGCGAGAACGCGGCCCTTTGTCCCAATTCGAACTGACAGCCGATGGAGATTGCAGGGCAGCAGAGCCCGTTTCCCTTCCCCAAGCTCTCGTCACTGATGCTTGCTGTCTCCTCGTCAGGCCGCCCGTCATCCGTGTGAACGGGAGTGAAAAAGGCTAAAATGGCGTCCGTGTGGGTTGAGCGTCCGGGCAGGGGAGGGCGCTATGCTCTGCTAGGCATAGCTTGATGTCTGACTTCAGTTGACAGCTGTGAAGACATCAGAACCCGGTTCACCAGTTGGGATCGACTGCTAGGATCCCTGAGCCAGTCCGAAAGCCACAGCTCGTGTGGCCCATGTCTTCAAACTGTCCCTGCTCGTAATTATCACGACTTCTTCCTCTTCGGAAAACCCGAGGGGGCCTTCGTGCACAGTCCTTGCCAAGTCAGATGCGGAGGGTTGTTCTTTTCAGAACGTTACGTACGGATGTTTCCGTCGTCCCAGGCCCCTGAATTTCAACACATGAGATCGTCAATAACACACTCTTTTTTTCGCGAAACGTACGTAACTCTGGCACACGTTCGGAGTCAACACAAACAATGTTGAGCGTACTCGAGCCAGACGAAGACAAGTTTATCTGGACACCACCCAAGATGGAGGGAAGCTGCTGATCGTTGGAGGCTCGAGCCGTACGCGCCGCTCGTACGGATCATCTTGAAAGTAGCTATCGATGTCTAGGTACCTTACTAGAGAATATGCAATGTGTATATCGACTGACTCTTTCATCTTGTTTGCCTCAAGACTCATTTTATTCCCCTCTTCTTCACCGGATGAAGAAGTGGACTGTCTCTTTGAAAGTCGCAGGGCCCCTCGATGTCCGTTCGTGACGTGAACCACATGTAGACATGATGCCGAGAACGCGGTGCGAGGTCGCGGGGGGCGGATGGTTTGTGCGACCGACATGAAAGATATCGCAGCGGCGTACCCAGCATGGCCCACGGACAAAGACCCACGTCGGGACAGGTTTATTAACAGTTTGCGGATCCCAACTGCCATGACACAGCTGTCAGGGGTTGGACAGACATGGAGGGATCCGTACAGTGCTCCGTAGACGTATGATATCGACAGGCCGGAGCATAATGGGATTTCTTGTTGTACGAGGGCGATGCAGGCTCGATATCGAAATGCGGTGATGGATGGTTGGCATCGAGACTCGACGATTGGGCGGTATGGGAATTTGCAAGAGACGAGGGCCTTTGAAGATGGCGACCCGCCGTCATTTCTCATATCCCTGAATGCCAGCTGACGTATCCTCAAATGATATGCCTCTTTGTCTTGCGAATGCGACTGAGGAATCAATGCTTCGTGCCTGCGCTGATGCTGTACTGCACTACTGCCATTCTGTGTGCAATGCGATGAGCACCGAGATGCAGAGACGAAGCCTGGGAACAGTATCGTTTTTCGAGAATTGAGTATTAACCTGTGATGAGAAGCTAGTCAGACGAGCTCTCACGTTACACAGAAGACTTGGATATCACGCGGCGCCACAACAGTCAGCCTCCATACCTTTTCGCGCCTGGTTTGCCTCTTGGATAATGCAGGGCGTTCTTTAGTCTGATGCTAGGTGATGCTCAGCGCTCGCATGATGGTATCTTGCGGCATCAGCCGTCTGTCATCTGCTTGGGAGGTCTCAAACTCGTACAGATACTACGCGAAAACCATTTCAGTAGTCGACGTTTGAAGATGGCTTGGTCTGTGAGGTGAGGTACCGTAGGTAGCGTAGCGTCAAGTGAGGTGCTAAGGTAGGTAGAGTAGTAGTGTCCGCGGGCCAGGAAAAGAGCCGGTGCGGCCACACCAGTATCCACTATCCCAGGAGATCCGCTCTTTCCCTGCACCAATTCGACATGGAATTGGCCCGGAGGACGAACCGTGCAGGACACCCACCCCGGGGAAAGAAGGACCCTAAGGCAAGGCGAGGTAAAGTAGGCAAGGTGTTAAGGTAGGGTTCCTTAGGGAGGTACAGCCTTCCGAAGTATCGGGTGATAACTCAGTTTTTCTTGGATACCTCCATCAAGGTGCCATTGCCCTAGAAAGGTTGGTAGGTTTGCCGGATTTTGTATCGCACTCCAAGTACTCAATCCACGGAACGGTACAAGAGTATCCGGTCTCTTTTGTCATCGACCGATCTAATAGCCCTGCCCCCCCTCTCTTTTCTCAACATCCCGTTGCTCCTCCCAGGCTTTCGATGTCGAGGAAGGCTTGATGTTTCCTCGATCAATCACCTCCTAATCACATCCTAATCACCCTCCTTAGGAAGCCATCCCCGTCCCAAAATATCATTTTTCTCCGAGTCTGCTGTCAAAACATGGCAAAGATGACGGAGACATTAGGGGTTTGAAGTCTTGTTATTTGACGGCGCCTCAATGATGTCGCCTCCTTCCCTGTCATATACCCGAAGGGGAAATCGCAGGTCTTTTTGAACCTGCAGCTGGTAGTTCTCTGAATGTTTGCTCGCCCTCGTGCCCTCCCGCCAGGTAGATACGTTAATTAGTGCGCAGCCAGTTTTGTTGACTTCTCAGCCAAGGTAGTTTCAATGATCACCGAATGGCAATAATTTTGTATCATCGCTCGCGTGCCACCTTCTGTATGGACAACGTTTGGTATATACATCGAATTGACGTATCCATGCATACTTTGGGTTTGGGGCAGATCCAAGCTTCTGGACCGAGTCACTGCTTGGACAAGGCATCTTCATAAACCGAGAACGCGAATTAACACAGTGGTCGATGCCTACTTGTTGAAAGCTTGAGACCTGGAGAAGTCCCGGTCGTGATAAAGTCGGAAATAGCTCAAGGTTGCTGATGTGATGTTCTCGTGGCCGGTGCTGGTTGAGGGCTAGCGCACCGTTAAAGGCGTTTCCATCACCAACCCCAATTGAACCCTTCCTCCACTGATTCGGGCACTGCAGTGGCCCCGGCCCGGGCTTGACTAGGTAGGTATTCGAGGTTCCGTCAACCACGGGGCGGCCCACTAAAGCGGAAAGTTCCCATTGACGAGTGCGCGACCGATTGCTTGTTCTATTTTCAAAGTTTCCTCTTTTCACGTCCACATTCGGCGAGAACAAGTGAGAAAACGCAAGCCCCACCTGCCGGGCTCCGTCTCCTTCCTTTGCAATTTACCTGCCAGGTGAGCTACCTTACCTTGCCCTGCATTGCTTTATTACCTTACTAGGTACACCGTATCTTGAGTTCACGCGCTAGGCACGGAGCACTCTTACCGATTTCTTTCTGTTGCCAACTGCCACTTTCATTGCATAGCATTGCCTTGAACTTTGTCAATTCTCTCTGCTTACCATATCTCACCTAGGTACTCAGTGCACCCATAACGAAAGTACTACTTGAGGTTATGACCTGGGACCGGAGCAGCTACAACTAATAAGAGACCTTGCACAAAACACACGCCAATAAACACAAAGCTGATCTCGAGTTATCAACTGCATCTCGACGCGTCTTGCCTCCCTCTCACGCCCTCCACCCGCAGTTGCACTCTGACAGCCAAGCCTATCCGTAAGAAATTTCCGCGCAAAAGAATTGGTTGGCCATCTTTGAACTTCAGGCCGGGGTTGCCTTCAACGCGTCCTCCGATCCCGACCTCTATTGACCTTCAATTTTGTCATGGCCCCCACCTCAACACCAACTCCATATGATTTTCCGAGACTGAGAGTCTCGGTTCATCTCGAGGTACTTGCTCTCCCTTTCTTTGAGCTAGCCGGACTGGGGTTGAGGACCCCTTATTGCTCTTAGTCTATTCTTACCTGTTCCCTTCTTACCCGCGTATCTATGGATTCCCATCAGAGTTACCCCAGCTGCAATAGCTACGTTGAGAATGCCATGTTCCTTACGTGGCTCTTTGCCGATCAATAGAGTTTCCGCTAACATGAGCTGTAGGATGACACCAGGTTCCTCGCTCAAGATGATCCGGTGCCTGGTAAGCCCCGCCCCGGCATCATCTCGAGGCATGCTATCAACCGTGGCTAATCTCGCCTCAGAATTCTTTGATGTCAAATTTTGCCCCTATCAACCATTGGACGCGAGACCCGTCTTCGCCGCCGTCAGTAAGAAGCATGTAGGTTGCAGCATCCGAGTAGTCATCTTGGGAGTGATCTTTGAACCCTGACCTCTTCTCCAGATAATCGTTTGCCGCCTCACGGCAGCTGCCGACGACTCGAATCCATGCGAAATTATCAGCATAATACGGGATGATGATGTGCGTCCTCCCTAGTAGTCAAATTACACACAGCGGCCTCGGCAACTGACTCGAATAAAGACTGAGGCAAGAAATTACTCCTGCACTTGGACAAGAGACGCGGAGACTGGCAGGCCGCTATTGTGCTACGGCGGCGAAGACGCCAAGATCAAAGTTTACGACATAATCGAACAGAAGCTCGTCAACGTGAGTTGCGACACATCTCACGTATCCTGCAGAGGTTTTGCTCACATATCACTTAGTGTCTCGTAGGCCACGGCGGAGTGAGTCATGCCTGGATAATATCACATATTGGGGGCTCCCGCTGATGAAGCTTCAGGACGTTTGTGACGTGGTCACGTCTCCGATAGACCCTCTGATTATCGCCTCGTGTTCCGACGATACGACAGTCCGGATATGGAGTCTAGATCCCAAACATGAGAAGCAGCCCTGCTTGTGCATTCTTGGAGGCGAAGGCCATTACTGGAACCTGCTAACATTGGTGCGTAAAGCTCTATTCCCGCTTCCTGGTCGCGACTCTGAGGCTAACTCTTGTGTATAGGCATGGCACGACACGGGCCGATATATTCTTTCCGCCGGCCATGACCAGATTATCAATCTCGTAGGCAATGATTGCAGGCGCCGCTCCCATGTCTCATGATTAACAGACCGCACAGTGGACAGTACCAGATCTTCCCACTGAGCACACCGACCGCCCAGTGGAGGTTCATTATCCTCACTTCTCAACATCAGAGGTTCACAGCAGTCTCGTGGATTGGTTAGTCTTTGCTTGGAAAAACTGCATATTACACAATACTGATTTCTCACAGCGTATCCTTCTATGGCGACTACATTCTTTCTAGAGCCTGCCACGATGATGTGATTGTCTTGTGGAAGATTGAAGGCTTCTCGTCTCAGGACCCGCCCCCTCCGCAGTCCATGGCCCCGACAACCATCAACCCGGCCAATCTCACCCGCTCTGCCTTTAGCCCGGGCGTTTCGGCAGAGTGTCCAGCTCCCTACACGCGGCTCATCGAGTTCCAAACGCTCGGTTGCGGCCCGCAATTCTTCATGCGGTTCAAGCTGCACTTCGTCCCCGATCAGCACCCTATTCTAGCCTTCTGTAACGCCAACGGCAAAATCTACTTTTGGGACTTTGAGCAGATTACAGGCTTCCACGACTACGTCAACGCCGTCAAGAGACCCAAGAGAGACGGCGACGAGGCCGTTCCGAAGCCCAGTTGGCTGCCCGCCATCACCCATCGGGCCAATACGAACGGCAAGGCGGCGCCGACGGTCCGAGAGAAGAAGGCGGCCGACAAGGCTCACCGGACGGAGCTCGAGCAGATCCCCGAGCTGAGGGCCCAGTACAACCAGGAAACGCTGCAGACGTGGGACGGCAAGTTCACCGTCGGCAACCCTCAGGTGCCCCTGAAGCCCCACAAGATTGAGAACTGCGGCGCTTCGACTTTCGTTGGTAGACAAGTTGCTTGGAGCCCCGGAGGTGAATGGTGCGTCGTTGTGGGTAGCTCCAACTTTGCTCTGGTTTTCCAGAGATGGGTACCCAAGAAGGATGCGTGAGTGAGTTAATAGGATGAAGGGATGTTGGAGGGTAATACCAGATAGAGAGGACGGTCCCTTGGCCCGTCTCAATCTTTTTGATGCTCTCGACTAGGTAGCTTAGTTTTCCGCGTCAGAATAATATCGGCCAGCGCTTCTAGCTAGCTGTACGATACTCTCTGAAGGGGAGTGACGAGAAGACAGGTAACATGGGTCCCTCGTCCTCCTCAACGGGCGCCATCAGCTTCTGAATCAAAGCATCAAATTTCCCGCCGTGCTCCGCCATCTTCTGAAAGCTGCTCCGCGCGTTATTCCTCTCCGCCTCCCGCCGCGCCCTGGCTTCCGCCATCTGGCCGCCCTCCTCGTCATGCGTGTACGATGGGATGAGCAAGTCGCCAATGTACAGCGACACCATCCCACGCACCCGCCACAGCTCGGCGCTGTGCGAAAAGGGCCGATCCTCTAGCAGTTCGTTCATGCGGCCCGCCACCTCGCGCAGCATGTCGAGCGTCTTGAGCCGGATCTGGTCCCTCGCCTGCCGCAGCCGCGTGTCCCGCCCGTTGACCTGCTCAGACGACCGGAAGCCGGATCCCTCCATCACGCTGTCATCCCCGGCACCGCCGTCGAGGAGCGAAGAAGGCTCCTGCCACGACTCGTCCTCCCAATCCTCCGCCTCGCGATTCACCCGCCTCAACGAGGCCGCGTGCTGCGCATGCGCCTGAAAAACCTCATAACTCAACAGCGCAGGCCAAAAGTCGACGGCGCACACGGCGTGACGGTGCTTGTAGTTGTAAGGAAACCGCTGGATCAGGTCACGAAAGTACTCGCGCACGCGCGGGGCGTTGGCGAACGGGTACGCCTCGTCGTCCGTCGCCGTGGCGCGCGCGCTGCCGCCCTCGCGCATGAGGATCTCGGCGCCGAGGGCCCAGTAGTTGTTGCGCCGCACGTCGACGGGTTTGCCGTGAGCCGTGGACCGCGCGAGGATTCCAAAGGCGCGCTTGGCGTTGGCGACGTCGCCGGCGTCTAGGAAGCCGTAGATTGCCCGAACGAGGGGCCGGAAGGGGTATTTTTCAGAGGCGTATTTTGGTTTTAGGGTGCCGTCCTTTTTCTTGCGGCGGCGCTTCTTGTCGTCATCTTCTTCGTCTAGATCCTCTTCGTCTTCTTCTACCTCGCTGGTCTCGAGCGCTTTTGATAGAGACGCCGACGAGGCGGACGGTCCTAGGCGGGCCGGCGCATCTGGGTCCTGCCAGTGGCGGTGCGGAAATTTGCGCTGCGTCCTCGAGGGCAGCTCGTCCGTCTCTGCGAGACCGGCGAGATGGAGCTGGCGGAGGATGGAAGGAGTATGGCTGAGCGGATTGATGGAGTCGCTGGGGAGCTGGAACTGGTATCTATACTCGTTGCTGTCGCTCATCGACATGGCCGAGGCAGACCTCTTGCGGCTGGTGGCTGGCTGGCTCATGGTCGCTATCGCCCCGTGTGCGGGCCCATGTGATGAGTTTCTGATGACACGGGTAATATTATTGATGACGAATGTTTTATGAGTATGTTGATATTGTTATTGAATGTTCATTTCTCTGAGTAAACTTGGGTGACGTTGAGGTAGTGGTGTAAGTAAGGTGAGTGTGTGGTGAGAATTCGGTCAAGAGTGAAGCGGGGCCGTCTGCTTTATTTACACTGTGTCAACCACAAGGGTGCCACGTATCGAGGGATGGACGTGGAAGCTTCAACAAGTTGCTCGCAATTATTTAGCGCCAGTTTTCATGATTGTCTTTCTGTTAGAATTTGGTTCAAGTAATCATCTACGGCTGAGTATGTGGTTGGGGGTTCAGGGCAGCCTTGTTCTTGATCTTTATCTGGTCTTCACCCTAGCTCGATCTATGAAGTATCGCTCCGGAGTGAGCGTCCCTTAATCCATTTCCCCCAACTGTTGGGTTTCTTTGTAGACTTGTCATCACGATAGTCCCATACAGCTGCTAGCTCCAATTGATCGAAATTTGACCTGCCTCGAGGCACTGCGCACTTCAAGCTTTATTTGATCTTGGTGCAAGGCAAAGCAAAGCCTCAACCAACCCAATTTTCCCGTCTCGAGGCTCAAGAACTGACATAGGTCATGTTGTCGGTTGTTGTAAGTTGCTGGAATTGCAACCCATAGTCCAGCATGAAACTTAGAGAGAGAAGCACTTTCACGATAGCTGCCTTTGTATGCGTATGCAACAAGCCATGGGAAGGAAAGAAGCAACGTCTCGATGTATCTTTGGTCATCACAGTCGCCTAATGTACATTATCTAGAATTGGCAAGTGTCTTCAGCAGTAGTAAGCATCCGCTTACGCAGACTTGCGCTCAAAGTAAGTCCACTGGCCCTCGACAGGCTTCTCCTCAAGGTCCTCCCATCTGATTATGGCTGTTAGCAAGGTCGGGAGAAATTGAATGAGAGAGGAAAGAACGTACACCTTGGCCTGGGTCATCACATCCACGAGCTTCAGCTCGCCCTCGGCAACCTGAATGACCTCCTCAATGAGGCCAGCTCCGATCTTGGTCTCCAACTCGGAAATCCTACAACATGTCAGTATAAGCCCCCCTTCCCTATTGCTAGCGAAACCATCTCGATGTGAGTGTCCTGCCACGGGAAAACACAAAAAACGTACTGTTCGGCCGTCAATTGCGGCTCCGCCTCCCACTGCACCTTGGCAACATCGTTCAGGTCCTTGCGGTCGGCGAGAAGCTGGTGGTCCTTTCGCTCGGCCTCGCTACGGGGGCCCTCCAGGGTACCGCCCTCGTCCTTCTCGCCGTCCCACTCCTCGTAGCGGACGTCCTGCTCCTCGTGTTGGGTCGCGACGACAAACGTCCTGCCGCCGAGCTTCACCGTCCGCGCGCCGCTGCCGTCGACGCGGCCGCTGACGAGGCGGAACTGTTCGGGCTTCTCCTTGACAATCTGCTCGGCTCTCTTCTCCCACTCGGGGTATCCGGGCGGTACCGTCGCTTCGACGAGGCTGAGGCGGTGCTTCGTGATAGCTTCGACCGATTGGCGGTAGAGGGAGGACTCGGGGACCGTCTGGAGCTTCTCGAGGGTGGTACCGTACAGGTAGAGCAGCGTCGACCGCGGGCTGTTGTGCGTCCAGAGGCCGGTGAGACCTGTCGGGGTGCCGGCTTCGAGATAGCGAGCAGGCTTGACGCCCGCGAGCAGGCGAAATGTTCTCCGCATGGTTGCGATATCGATTGGCTCGAATTGGAGATCGCGGGATTTCGTTGAATTGAGCTATGGAGCGCAAGGTCGGCAGCACTGAGGGATGTAATGTCGCTTGGATTTCATTGACCAGTAGATTTCCTTACATAAGTCAGCACTCCTTAGTCACGTGACTCTAGTCTGTCATTCAGACACTCTCGGAGATGCAAATGTGCATCGCTTTTTGATAGCATTTATTTCAATCCAATACATGCATTTGACAAGTTTAGGAACCTCGGCCGCATTCTATGCTCCACTTGAGATTTTGAATGAAGTGGTGACGGCATATTGTGAACCAAATATTGTCATTCGCATAACGCTCCACTGATGATGCACTACTGATATCACGACCAACGATAGACTCTCTCGACATGAACATACGATAGTTAGGCATGTAGGCTAGCACTGGATCGATAAAACGGACAAGCTATTTGAATCGTGTGCCAAACCGAACTGCCAGTTGCAATTGCTGGTAGTCGTTCGGAACTCGTCAAACATGAAAACAACTCTATATTCAGAAGTCGTAAAATCAACCTTGAACGACGCAGTCAGGACGCTCCCACACCCTACTATGTGGGTTTCGGGCGTCGATAATGAATCGAAGTAGTCCTTAAAGCCACGCATGGCTCAAGTAGAAACAAGTCGTCTCTCAACGATGCATGGTGCGTAACATACGCGGCCCCAGCCATACCGGCTACAACGAAAGCAATCGGGCTTCCCCCAACCCTCAAGCACATCAACCCGCGGAATGCTGGCAGTTCGCTACACATCAACCAAATCTAGGCCTGATGAAGCTGCTATACTGCAAAGGCGGCGGCGATCAAGAAAATAGGCGCTCACTTCCAGCCGCTTAAGAGGCGTTCTCACGGCTCTTGCGGTAGCTGGCCTGCAGCGAAAGGGCGTCAGCACGGATCGTTCTTCGTTATACTTCGTAGTTCGAGGCTCGACTAACCTCCTGCTCAACCTGCAGGCCATCGACAACCGGGGCGAGCTCGCTCAAGATCTCGTAGGCCTTCTTGTGGTACTCGATCTGAGCAGCAATCAGGTCGGCGAGGTTGCGAAGGGGTTCAGGGGTATCCAGAACCTGTAAAGAGAGTTAGCAATCACCGATTTCGTGCAGGCAAAAAGTTCAGGTGTACGGACATTCTTCATGACGCCAACGGCCTCCTCAGTCTGCGTGACAAAGTCGTCCTCTGCCTTCTCAATCTCCTCCTGGGCCTCAGGGCTCAGCTCCTGCGGCTGACCCTCGTCAGGACGAGTGGCGCCGGGGCCCATCTTCCAAGTGGTACCGTGGGCGCGGGCCTTGGCGGCATCGAGAGTCAAGCGGGACTTCTCGACGTTTTGGCGGGCGCGGGTAGCGAACTTGAGGTTGGTGTTCAAGGTGGTGTTCCAGCCGGCAAGAAAGCGGCTCTGGATCTGAGCGTCCTGGGCCATGCGGGACTCGCCAACGCGCTCCATAGCCAAGGCATACTTCTCGAGCGCCGTAGCCAAGGGATCCTCGCCCGTACCGGTGTGCTGCTGGTGAAGGACTTGGCTGCTTGACAGACTGGCCCGGGCAATGGCATGGTTGAAGGTCTTGGGCTGAGGCTTCGCCGAAGGAGGAGCGGTCAAGGCTGCCTGAGCCTCGGCCGGGGAACCAGCGGACGAAAGAAGAGTAACCTTCTCGCTGACGGTGCGACCGAGATCTTGGAAGGTCTCCTTGATGTTGGGCGGGTAATCGTAGGCCTCGTTCGAGTATTGCGAGCTTCGGGTCATCGGTGTTAGTGGTCGGTTTTCGACTTATGGGGCCTCTCCGTCGGGAACTCACGTCACAGCCAGCATCTTCTGATGGACCTGCTTGAGGGCATCGACGCGCTTCTCGAGATCAATGTAGTCGGGAGGAAGCTGGGTCTATGGGGGACGAGGCGATTAGCTCTTGCTTGATTGAATAACTGATCAGATTAGTGCAAATAAATTGAAGTACCTTGTCCTCGGCCTGGCCAAGCTGCTCCTTGGTGTACTGGAAAGTACGGGAAGCGAAAGGGGTGATCGAGGACCCAAAGGAGCTGCATTGTTGGAAATTCGTCAGCCTGTATACAGCACTCGCGACCGCTAACTTGAAGGGCATGCGACAACGCACGTGAAGCTTTTGCCGATGTTCTTGAAATCCATCTTGGCGGTGGTTTGATAGGACAAGGTTAGGTGGGAAAAGAAAGCAACTCGGTCGCTGCGGGAAAGTCGGCACTGACGATAGTGCTTGTTGAACGGGTTGAGGTGGGTTGTAGATGCGGGAGTTCTGCCTCGTGCCTGCCTGCGACCTGAAGCAAGATAGACAGGTATCCAGTATGTTAAATTGGCTGCACAGCAACCTCCAGCATGCTGTCACAAGCTACCCAGGGGCAGCTGGCCAGGTGGATCAGTCAAGCAGGGAGTGGGCGGCGCAGACTAGCGCACGTGATTTATGGAACACAGTTCGGTACGTACTGGGTCCTACGCATCTTTGGATGGCAGTGTTGTGAGTCTCCTCGTAGCTGGTGGATGCGTCCCTCCCTTCCCTTACCTCACTCATAGATACCCAGGAGCAGTTTGTCATGCTGGGTAGGTTCTTGGTTCCAGGTGGAAACTATAGGCCTTACTTATATGCACCTTTCCTTCGTCGTACTTTCAAAGAATAGCTAGGTACCTTGCCCGACGACCCTCCTTCAACTAAGTCCCACAAGTAAGCCAGTGGCGTCGAAGGATAGACATTCACAATGGCTCAGCTAAGAATATTCATGTGTGACACGCATAGAATTAACGTTGATCTCGATTTTTGATTTCTTTTTTTTATGCATTTGGCT
>JFBX01000622.1:77399-98108 GCA_001563135.1 Colletotrichum simmondsii | reverse complement strand
CATTTGGCTTCATCTGCCCCCCCCCCCCCCATTCCAATGACAATACTGCCACAGGGAACTCCTCTTCAGAGCCACTCCTAGAGGTCTTAGTCGGGCGGCTTTGTGTCTGCCCAAGATGGTTCAATGTGACGACAAACGTTCTCGTAATCCAATAGCTTCGGGTCGCTCAGCGGGAGATGTGGCGTTGTCCAGAACATGGTCCAGTTGGTGTCCTTGAGTTTCCATGTGCCCAAAGATCTCTCAAAATACCACTTATTGACGGGGTTGTCCTGTCGGCTACGCCAGCAGACGCCTTCTGGGAAGCAGCCTCTGACCATGGCGTTGAAAACCACATCTGCAACTCCACCACTTCCCTGGCGGCTCTTAAGAACCGCAAACTTATCCAAGTACGGAATCAGTCGACCGGTCTTATACGCAGTCTCTTCATCCAGTCCGAAAGGCTTCTCCCAGGTCAGGATTGCTCCACCCTCGTACTCTCCTGCGATGATGATACCGGCCAGGTTCTCGTTGACACGCTCCAGGTAGTGCTCAACGTCCAATTCCCGGTTGAAGGAGTCGTTAATCAGATTGACTAGTCGTGGCATGTCTATACAGGTGTCTGTGAGCCTCAAGCGAGGGCCACCCGGTCGCGGTGGCACCCAGGCACTGATTGTGGGATCAGGATAGACTGTAAGCGGCATGCCGCGTTTGACCAAAGTTGCCACATGGGTCTCGCCGGACGCCACGTCACCCTTCTTCCCAGAGCGGACTCGGTCGAGCGGTAGTGATGATGAAAATACTGGCTTGTCTGTTAGGAGGTTGTGAATCAAAGGGTTTTGCCGGTTACGTGTCGTGACGCTTGTAAACTGCTGGATCGGCTTGTTTGCTGCAGCAGACGGAGTGCTGATTATGGCAGAAGAAGTCGAGGGCAACATCGCAAGCACCTTCTTTGAAAGGTCGAGGTTCCGGGCGTGGAGCTGGCGCACACTCTCGGAGTATTTACCTCGCCGTGCTTCTGATCCTGTAGGGTGCGTGAGGCCATACATGATGCCCTCGAATTCCTGGTCCAAGTTGATATATCGATGACACGAATCATCATGTGCATCCGACAGAGGTGTGCCTCCAGCTGGGTCCAGGATGATGACCTTTTCGACTGAGGCAACCTTGGCGCCAGGGCTGAGACTGGAGTCAGGCGCTCCAACAGGGCTTTCAGAGGCGTTGAACTGAAGACCACAGAAAAACTTGGTTAGAGCAATGATGGTTTCGTCAGCGTCCACCACGTCGATGCTCTTCATGTTGTGTGCCATGGTGACTGGAGGTACTACAACAATCGCATTGTCTCGCAGAGCTCGCAGCAGAAGGTGCGGGTGTTGTATGTAAACGCCCGAAGGCATGAATCCCTTCGTTTGCGCTGTCTGCGACTCAGCCTCGGCAATGCACTGATCGAGCAGAATGCTCCCTGGCTCGCCAAACGTCTCAATGGCTTGCTGGACTCTCCATGACTGCTCCCGAAGAAGCTTTCGGGACGATATTTGTCCTCCATCGAGGACAATAAGGCTCACGAGTCCCAGTTTCCTAAGTTGGGTCAGGGTTTTGGCGATAGCACTCAACATCTCATCGTCAACATCCTGGGGAAGGCGTATCTTGACAATTGCCAAATTGATGGGTTCGCCTTCAGGAATGGCGGTTTCGGCCTTGAACTCAGTGCCTTGGATGAATTTTGGCGCCTGATTGATGACTCGAACGGATGAATAAGTTTGGTCAGGTCCCTCTTGCGACTTGGGAACTTTGCGCTTCTTGGATCCATCCTCGCCGGACTGAGGGGCATATTTTTGAAGGTAGCCTTTGGCATCACGACGAGTGGCCGAGGCCTCTAAGACTGATACAATAAAGTCCTGCAGCTCATGTCAGAGATTGAGAGAAGAAACGGAGCGGGATTCAATAAGTACTCTGTCTTCAGCTCGTTGCCTCTCGCGGGCCTGGTTGCTGGATGAATGGCGGACTGCTGAAAGGGCACTTTGCAAGGCTTCTTCTTGGCGCGTGCCTCCTAACCGCGGGCGGTGGTAAAGTCTGCAATTGGGCGGGCTGTAAGAGTCGAGGGCAAACGGTGCCTAATGGAAAACTTGTAAGGCCTGGGCATGACGACTTGAAGACGTGATGGAATTAAGGGTTTGAACGCATACCCTTGCAACCAGGTTGCTTGCTTGCTTCAACGCTGGAGACCGCATCTTACCGATAACGGCGAGAAGGGTAGGGCATGCCGGTGATGTGCTTCGTTGGCCTACAGTGGCAATATGATGAGCGAATAGAAGGCGAGGCGGTTTGATGTTTGATAATGAGTCCGGATGGACACAATCCTGTTGTTCCTTCGTGAAGGGTATAAGCAAGAGCAGATATAATATTGAAGCAAGTGAAGGCAATAAAAGAAGCTGGTGTCTGTGATCAAGTCACCAGCCGATTAGAGACAGCGTAATAGTAGCGTCGTGAGAGACAGGAGGGTCAAAGCAGATCCATCCCTTCAGACAGCCATGCTACTGACTGCCGAATCGTCCTTGAGATCTGTCTGAGCACTGAATCGCGCCTGTTTGAATGAAGTTGCAGGAACAATGTCGGGCAGAGTTTAAGAGTCGGTGACGAAGGGAAAGGGACCTTGGCTTAGGCCGGGAGAGCACGAACTGCAACCCGCCCTGTCCCCCCCCGACCGAGAAATTCCCACTTTGTGAGTCAAAGTGACCTACCAAAGGGCGTACTGATAAGACGATAAGAACAGATACGTCTCCATCATGAGGACCGCCATCGGCGACCGTCAAGTATTACCGTAGCACCGAGGCGAGCTGTCGGACAAGCAGACGAGGTAAGAGAAGACAAATCACCAATCGAAAAAAAAACCTCATCAATTGGCGCGGTTCATCTCTTACCGCGCACTGCCGATGCAGTTGCTTACATGTTGAAAAAATGGCTCGCATGTGACGAGGGCAAAAAAAGAACTCATGAGCGGCAGCTTCGCACGACTTACACCAACAGCCGTCAACCAACAAAGGTACAGGTATTCTAGTATAGTAAGACTTTCTCACTGCTTGGCACCCCAAGCTGCGAGGACGGGAACAGCCGTAGATGCACACTAATAGACCGGACTGCCTTGCTCAACTCCGCATACGCTCCCGCCGTCTGAGCTCCGTTGGCGTGGAAAAGAAAGATCCTGAATAAGTTGTTAAGCGTAGTATGCAGTGGAGCAAAGTTGCAAGCTCGTTGGTTGATCATTCGTCTTCAACTGCTATCAAGACACCCTTGAATAGGACTAAGTGACTCGACAACCCGTCTTACCTGGCCTTGGTTGATACTCACAAATTACCGTTCCAGTAACCTCCAGATGCTCTTATCTATTCACTACCTTATGCTAGTCAATTTCTTAGCCCCTGCCATTGTTTGTCCCAAGTTACCGATGAAAGTGCCGCTATGGACTCTATATTGAACCGAAGCAACCCCGCTCGGGCAAAGCCGTTGTCGTCACCTCGCTCTTCAAACTCAACTGACCGAGACCCTGAGGGGCTTCCCGGCATGTCAATGCCGCCGCTTACATGTCACCAACTGCATTGAACTTCTCTTGTGTTGCATTCTCACTGTTGACACACTTCCCTCTTGATTTCTTGTGTTCCACTGAATTTTACAATTGCATAATTCTTTTTCAACCTCATCTACTATTAGCCATCCTTGTCAACGACAGTCATCCTCAAAACACCACATTTCACAATGGCTCAGACACTCCTTTGGATCGGCCTCGGCAACATCGGCAGGGTGAGTCGTCCCCGGAGTTTTGAGTCGCAAAACCCCGTTCCGATTGTGATATGCGAGCTCACTAGCTCAGGGTATGTGTAAAAACATCGCGGAAAAGTCCAAACTTGACAAACCACTCCTCATCTACAACCGCACCACCAAGCGGGCCACGGAACTGAGCCAGAGCCTGCCCTCCGGCAAGACTCAGGTCGTCAAGTCGCTCGGGGACGCCATCGCGCAGGCCGACATCATCTTCACATGTGTCGCCAACGACCAGGCAGTGAAAGAAATATTCGCAACCGCATCCCAGCAGAAACTCGAGGGCAAAGTCTTTGTCGAGTGCTCAACCATCGCTCCCGGCGCTTCAGAAGCGGCCGCGAAGGCAGTGCTGGACAAGGGCGCCGAGTTCATCTGCGCGCCCGTGTTCGGAGCACCGGCCATGGTAGCAGCTGGCAACGCGACCTTGGTGCTTGCCGGGCCCAAGGCCTCAATCGAGAAGATCCGGCCCTATATCGATGCCATGGCGGCTCGCGAGATCAACATGGCTGACGAGCCGTACCACAAGGCGTCGACGTTGAAGGTGCTGGGGAACACCGTCATCCTGGGCATGGTCGAGCAGCTCGCTGAGACCTATGTGGCTGCCGAGAAGAGCGGGCTCGGGACCGGTTACGTGAAGCAATTTGTCGATGCCATGTTCGGTGGCAGCCCTTATCCTGCGTACTCGGTGCGCATGTTGGAGGGTGACTATTACAAGAGGGAGGAACCGCTCTTCGCCGTTGATTTGGCGAGGAAAGACGCCGGGCACGCCATGGCTATTGCCAAAGCCGCAGGGACACGGCTGCCAAATATTGAAAACGCCGATAAGCACCTACAGATTGTTAAGGAGCACGTAGGACCATCAGGTGATATGGCCGGCATCTACGGCGCCGTAAGAAAGGAAGCTGGCCTCAAGTACGAGAATGACTCTTGAGTAAGGGCTCCCAATGCTGGAAACATGGCTCACTGTGCATCAGATTAAAGACTAATGCACAGCATGGAGTAATATGAAAAATGATGACAGAATTTGATTCTGATTTAGGTGCATGACGTGAAATGGAATGCGTATACTGCTTGATCCTCGAGTTACCTAAACAGTTTAGTATTAGTGAACTTTATATAATATCTTGCTTGGTTCTTGCCTCGCCCATAGCAGATTCGCAGGCTGGAAGACCAGATGGGGAGACGGGAATGACTAAGCGCCAGCAACGGTCGAGCTGCCGGCTGGTGCACTGCACCGACAGCTGCACCCACAACTGACGTCCAGGACCTCCTACCTAGCTCAGCCTTCCCAACGTCGACGACAGAAGCAATCGACGAAGCAGCACGACGACATCAACGCGAAATCCGACATACCTGCACATCCCCCAAAACTACACCCTATTCAGAATCGAGCAACCAAAATGGCGCAAGGGTTAGTTCACCCTCCCAGAAGCGAGCGTACTCCAGCGGCCGATGTGTGTTGACATGAGAAAACAATAGGTACAGCATCTTCGTCGGCCTCGTCATCGTCGTCGCGATGGGCGCTGGTGCATGGTTCTTGTCTCCCAAGGGCGATACCCAGATGTACGTTATCCCTCTATTCGAAGCGAAATGCCGCAATCGAATAATTGCCATTTTTGCGTCATTGCGACAGAGAAACACGGCTGACCATTCATCTACAGCATCTGGAGATCCTCCCTACTCCTTGCCCTCGCATGCTGCTACCTCATGTGGGCCATCACCTTCCTCGCCCAACTCCACCCTTTGATCGAACCCAAACGCAGCAACCTCCGAGAGAGTGCCGTGCACCATTAATGACTTGTTGTTCGAGGTGATGGTGGATCAGGCGAGAGAGACAGAGAAAGATGCAACGCCGAGGATGCGATGTACGATTATCGATTTAACACAACTGCAACTTCATAAGGACGGCGTTAAGGGGCTTGTTAGGGTTCTGTCATATAGAACGAACGGCGCGTGACTGGTTGTTGAACAGTGCTGCCTCGCATCTATAGCTCAAGATGCCGACGGACGATACTAGTCCGGTGGCGATGAGGATTACTGATGGGCTGGTTAGGCACCTGAGATGGCAAGACGGCTACTTATGTTACATCAATTCACGCAATGCCGGCTGGTACATATTACACATTCATTTCCTTTGCCTGGCTTCTACAGCTATATACTACCTGTTACCCCGCGGCTAAATCACTTGCCCACTCCCTCACGTACATCAACAGAGCCCAGAGGGCTTTGCCATCTGCAGCAATGCTCGTCTCTCCGATGGAGTCCACTCCATCTAGCCCGGCCGCCCAGAGAACACTACGTCCCACTGTCCACCGGGCTAATGCTCCCAGCGTGGCGAGCAAAGTGGCAATGCCGTATCCGCAATCCAACAGAATACGAAGGGCCTCGACGTTGTTTGCTACGACGGCCCAGCCCAGCGACCGAGCCGCAGCTGGGACATCGTACTGCCATATGACCATGAGTATCGGAAATAGCTTGGTCGAAGACGAGACGAGGAGTGCGGTCGATACGGAGTTCGGGCGCGAATATCGGGGTAAGATGTTGAAGAAGTTCAGCGGAGAGAACTTGGATGAAGTCAGGAACCGAATGCTCATATGGAAGGCAAATGTCGACAAAGCGCAAAGGATGACTGCCGGAGCGTTAGTTTTTCCATCTGAAGCAGCCCTCGACATGCCTCATAGTACGTACGGAAGAAGAAATATTGGGACACGATAGACTGTTGTGCCAAGCTGCCCAGGTTGGCGCCCTCGCCCCTAGCAGAGATGGGCACCGTCTGCTTCTCAATGCGCGCCCATGTCAAGTAGACGTCGAATAGAAGCAAAAGGATGCCGAGTCGTACGATGGATGACTGCGTAGAAAACACCGTCAGCGAGGATCTTGCAGATAGTACGTGGCACCAATCCCCCCATGACTTACATCAAAACGGTCGTCATCCTTCATTAAGGTATTGTGCAATAGATGACGATAGACTTGGGGTTTAATCAGGACGAGATCGATGAACAGCACCACGAAATCGTGCTCGACGTATTTGTCGCAAAAGTGGCCGCAATTTCTGCAAACGGTCAGGCGGATGTTGTGACCGCTCGACTTGTCATCAGCATTGGAGTATTTGGTCCATAGTGTCTTGACCGGATGGCGGCACTCGATGCAAATCGGCATCGCAAGCTGGGGGATGGGCAGGGTCGAAAGACGTCGCAAAGGGATGGATCGTTCGGCATGAGTAAATGCTGTATCGTTTGCTGCTCGCTACTGAAACTTGTTTGACGGTATGCGACTAATGATGATGTGATTGCAACGCGTAGCATGCATGGTCGTGGCCGTCTACACCGGAGCTCTCTGCGCTGCGCCAGAATCGGGATTCCAATCCAGCTTCGTACTTTGGAGTTCTGCACTATGGGGGAAAAAAGAGGTACCTTTCGCAACCGCGAGCTCGCACAAAGTGTTTGAGTGGGGCCGCTGGGAGCCGGGCGGAACGTCGAGTCGGAGTGGAAGTACCGTGCACGGTTCATGTCCTCAGCCGGCGGAGGGGCAAGACTTCAAGACTCCAAGAGGGACGAATTGATTACTACAGGTGGTGGGTGGCCGAGCCACGAACACGACTCTCCCAGGTCTCTCCAGTAATTAGGACTGGCAATCATGTCCCTTTCCCCATTATCCGCCCCCACCACCGCTGGGAACTCATGTCCGTAAGCCGCTAACTCGGGACTTCTCAAACAGCCCAGGCCTCAAGCGAATTGGGGGATTGCAGGAATGCCACCTGTTCGTCTCCACTGAAAGGACCGCTAATCATTTCAGTACGGAGAGGACAGGGAGCCACAAGCAGTCCTCGGCGCCTAAGGTACCTTACCTATGTTGCCTAAGTACCTTGAGCCACGAGGTTCGGAGGTAAGGTACCTTACCTTCCAGAGAGTTCTGAGTGCGTGATTGCGTCGTCTTTGGCGGCTGGCCAAGGGTCCCGTCCTTCCACGTCCCTTGACAAACCCCGGCCCACATCCCTCGACGGGCCCCAGTACAGCCCGCCGCCTCAGCACCTCAATACTGCGTAGAAGGACACTTAACCCAGTGGAGAGGTGCCCATACTCCCTACCCGTCCACAATATCGCATACGCACGTGCGGTTCGCTCCCGCTGCCACCACCCACGGTCGCCATCCTACCACCGCTTCCCGTCCACTGCTGCTTGTCACTGCTTGCTTCCCATGCTGGCTGCTACTGCATACGCTAAAGAAAAGGTACACCACCACGGTTCCAATTGTCCATCCATTCGGCCATCATACATCACTTCCATCCATTCATTCCTCAACCAACCAACGGCTACTACACCTGCTCCTCCCTTGGCCTCAGCTGTCCTTCCCTTCGAGATACACGCGAGAGCGACACTCTGACGTCCCCTGTGAACTTAATCCGCCTTGACCGAAACACATACTTTATCGCCCGCTCCTTCGACCTCCCTACCGCTTTCAACCTTCTGTGCTTCCTACTCCGAAGTCGCCCACGGCGCTGCCGAACCAGATCGCATATTACCGTCTTCCAAGCGACCGAATACTGTCGATGATCGAAGCCACGCGCTGATGCCCTCCCTTTCAACTGCCTACCACCCAAGCGACGAGGTGGGCGGCCTTGCTCCATCATGGCAGATTCCCTAAACCCGGCTGGGTCGACATCACACATGTCTTCTTCGGCCCTCATGCCAGCACGTCATGATGCCGAAGCCCGCCCACGCAACCGGCGCCTCATCAGCACTGTAGAGGACACCTCCACCGGCGGAGGGCCCTTGGATAAGCTGTCGGCTTCCTTTTCTGCCTTGCGTTCACCAAGCCGTGAGCCAAGCCCCATGCCTTCCAGCCACTTATCCCGCGATGCCTCCAAGTCCGGTGCTCGAAGTGCATCTTCCGCCGCCCGTCGAAACAACACCGCACCAAACTCGGCCAGTTTCCTCGATACCACATGGTCGCAAGGCTGGGCTTCTATCCAAGGGCTTGCTTCTTCCATCTTGTCTGGTGGAAGTGTCCACGATGCGGGCTACGAGTCAGATCACAGGGAAGGGAGACGGACGAACATCAATCCTTTAAAAAGAGACTACTCTACCCCGCCACGAAAGGCTCCCAAAGACTGGGGTCCAGCGCCGCCCCCCAATAGTAGGCTTGCGCAGAGAGACATTGCGGCAGGCTCTCTCGCAGAAAGAGATGCTGCCCTCAAGGCAGCCCGGACAGCAAGCGTTTTGGAAAGTCACGACGGAGTTAACGGTGGCCTCGATGTGTCGGGCAAGTACAAGAAGAGAAACTCAGACGAAATCGCTAGGGACGCACCACAGGAAGAAGAGGTCCAAGATCAACTGGTGTATATACACCATGTACAACCAACTGACACCTATGCCGGCATAGTGCTCAAGTACAGGTGCCGCGAAGATGCATTCAGAAAGGCAAACGGCCTGTGGTCTAGAGACATACTGGTGCGCAAGTGGCTTGCCATACCAGTAGATGCATGCGAAGTCAAGGGCCGCCCTTGCGAGCCGCCCTCGCATGAGGGGCAGAATGTCGACTTGCTCGCCCCAACACCGGAACCTCGAAGCGCTCATGGATGGGGTAAGCAGACCTCGGCACAACCACAACAAGTCGACTTCTTCAGCCTGCCTACTCAAAACGGGTCGTCGTCTCGACTCTCCAACAACGAAGACCAAGAAGAGCCTCCTTGGTCTCACGTTCGATGGGTTACACTGGACTCTGTTCCAAAACCAGTTGAGATCGCCCGCGTGTCGAGCAAAACGATTGGGTACTTCCCTCCACGACGGAAGAAGAGCCTCCGAAGCACCTCGAGCATATCGACGCCGAGACACTCTCTCGATGCCGCGGCTATAACAGCTGGACTTACAGAAAGTCCAGAGCAAGTCGGTAGGCCATCGTCGCGACGCCAGAGCAACTTGAGCAGTCGGCCAAACCTACCCGGCACTCCAGGGCGATCGACTCCGGCATCATCGAGAAGCAGGATGGGCAGTGATGCAGGCGATACCCGGCCAGCATGGATGAGAAGGCCCGGAGGCGTAGGCTCGTTGGGGCGAAGTGTACGAGCACCTGGACCGGAGAAAGATTATTTAAACTCTTGGGCGAAGAAGCACCTCCCCGGTATCGCCATCGACGAGTCTCTGCCATCAATCTCCGTAATGGGGTCCGAGACCGCAAACTTTGGATTTCGGCCGGGTTCCAGCAGTGGCATTGTAGAAAGCCCCTTCGATGAGGGACAGGATTTATCAGCGACGTCCCGGCAAGGTTCTGGCTTAGACCGCGCAGCAGCATCAGTGGAGACATGGCTTCGAGGCGCGTTTGCAAAGTCTCCGGGCACGCCTACCTTGGGATCCCGAAGCCGTCAGCCGGATGATTTGGACCTCATCGAGTTGACTGATACAAACAGTGACGATGGAAGGTTGCCCATGCCCGCAACCAGCGGCGGAGTGACCAGCACAGGCTTGCTTGACGCTGCGCCTATGTCGATTGGCTCCAGTGGGAGGAGCGATGGAGAGGGGTCCGTCTTGAGACGAGGCTTGAGCAACACTGGAGCAGCAGCAAAGGGCAAAAAGTCGGATTGAGCTTGCTCATAGTTGGTTTGCATTTGCTATTGAAATGGGAAGAGTCTGGAACTAGGGACTACAGATGGTTGCTCTCGGTGCTCCTCGAACAAAGCCTCGGCGGGAAACACACCTCGTGATCCAGATCCATAAAGAAGACTCCAACGGTCTGGGTGCAGGGGCGATATATAGAGGTGTCGGGACTCATGTTGAAGTGATTGCGCATTATATAGGCGTTAGCGGGCATTGAGGGAAGGGCTGGCAGACAGACGGAGGGGTGTGGTGTGAAGTGAGTGTGCCGTTCAGGTTGGGCTTTCAGCCTCTAAGGTTTACCACTTGTCTAACCCCCTCCACCCCCTTTATCTTTGTTTACAACTTTTTATTTTCAAACATTAGACTTTGGGAGCAGTAGAAGATCGGGTTGTCAACCCAGTGTTTTGGTTGGTGGGCGGGCAATCAAGGGGTTTATTGACGAGAGGGTTCTTTCTGAAGCGAGGCGGAGGCGGGAGAAAGGGAAAAGGACACAATTTTCTATCAGCTTCTAGAAACCACCTAGTCTTTGGCTACGCAATATCATTGACCCCCAGCCAGCGTTTCCAATACCGATACTCTGGTTCTTGATTTCCAGGATCAAACTATAAATGCCTATATATACTCAAGGGTGACTGTGTGAGGATGTGTTCCAAACTCATATGGTTGACCTGGGCTGACTCGAATTTCAAAGGGATCTCTTCGTGCCGCTTGGGAGAACGAAGCTGAGTATACCCAAGAAGCAAAACCTGGGGCTGAAGCCTCTTCAGGGGCTAGCCGTATTATGTGGAAGCCCATTTTCTCTAAACAACGTGTCAAGAGGCATACATAAACGTATCATGTCATCCCATCGCATCATAACACTTATGTCTTTTCAACTTTGAACCATCAACTTGTATTGAAGAATCGGTATGCATTGATTGCTAAGGTCACTCGCCCAGGAATGTCCTGACTTTTCCCACACATGCTACTAAGTGAACACGAAGCTCCCGTGACGAGGTGGTATCATTTGGCGATACATCCGCTATGCACCTTCCCGCCATGCGCAAGTCGTAAGTCAACTTTGATTGCAAATACGTTGGAGACGGCTGATGGAATATGCGCACAATCGCCCTACAAATTCACCCTACTGGGGTCCTAACCCCAAATCGAGATTCATGCTAGCTAGGTCACCGTTATTGATACCAAAGAATTGGAACCTAGCACGATAATGTTAGCTCTCTGCGGCGTTCTCGGGAATCTACCATGGCGTCCACCTACCAATCTTCAACATTGAGCGTGTTTGGAACAGGTTGCCCTTGAGCTGATCCTGTACTCCAGCTGTCACTTGGGCTCTGTCCATCCGGCATCAAGCCGTCGAAATTCGCTGTCCAGAGATTGCTGTTGAGGCTGTTATTGTTGTTAGAGCTCTGCCCTTGCCCCTGTGCCTGTTGTTGCTGCTGCGGTTGCTGCTGCTGGAAACCCTGCATGCCAGACCCCAGGACGTTCGCGCCTTGTTGAGGGCTTCCACTCAATCCTTGTTTGGTAGGGCCGCGTGCTTGGAATTGAGTGTTTTGTGCTGGTAGACCATGGGACGTGTTTTGATTATGCAGCTGCGCCATGAGGCCTGTATCTAAGCCATGGTGATTCGGTGGCGGGGACATGTGCGGGAATGCAGGCATACTTGCGCTGTCTGGGAAAAGCTGGTCGGGTTGGAAGTTTTCCCACAAGGACTGAGAAATATTGGGCGAGTTACGTGTAACAAGATAGAGGTCTGGCGGTGTGGCCGGCACCGAGAATGAAGGGTTGAAGGGCGTCGCTGGTCTGGTCTGCGGCCTAGAGGAGGTTCCGCCCATGAACGTGTCTGCGTTCTGTCTCGCATTGGGTGATGTGATCGGAGGCGGCATCGTCTGCTGATTTGGACCTCCGTCGCCCTTCATATGGCTAGGGGTCTGCGGGCGCGATCTTTCGTAAGACTCTTGAGGTGTTGGAGTATTGACACTGAAGTCGATCGCCATGTCATCGTACTTCCTCTTGGCAACGTCCTGCGGCCGCTGTTGCTGCTCCAGCTGTGCCAACGCCTGTTGCGCTTTCCTGTGCCTCTTTCCCGCAGCCTTCTGCAGCCGTTCCTCGAGCACTTTGTTTCCTATGATGGACTCAAATAAGGTATACACCATCTTTCCTACCAGCCAAACTCGCGACACTTCCTTGAGGGCCTGCATGCATGTTCGTAACCTGTCCTGGGTTACCTGCTGGATCGATGGGACCGGCGACCGCATTTGGTAGACGTGCATGATCAGGGCCGAAAACAAGCTGTACACAACAAATGCCGGACAGAATCGAAGTTCGCCATGAGCTGCCAAGTTCTCGATGATAGAGGTGATCATAGCCGCGGCTTGGAACGCAATGTTTCGTGAAGGATATGGAGAATCGTCAGGGAAACGACTGCCTCCATTTGGCGGCATGTGAGCTCTGTGTAAGAGGCATAGTGTCGTGTAGTAATTCGAGTGTAGCAGGGCTGACCAAAAGTGGTGCCGAGCAACCTCCCAGTACACGATCTTTGGGCAATTTTGGAGCCAATCGGCGAGAGCCATATCGCTATGGGTCAAATCGATGGCGTTTCTCTGTCGCCCTTTGGAGGCTACCGAGTACTGCTGAGACAGCACCAGGCCCATGATTTCGCAAAGCTTGACGTACTGCATGAAGAACTGCACGTGTATGGGATCTGGAGGGTACTCGCTGTTACGGTCGCCATCATCCTCGATAAAGTCATCCTCAGTGAGCATCTCAACGTCGGAGTCGTCGAGGTTGATGTGGACTGGTCGGCCGAGAGCAACGGCAACAGACCTGTCTCGTGTAAAGAGAGTCCACCAAATTCGTTTCCACAGCCTCTTGTCGGAGCGGCTGAGTTGTGACTGCTCAACACTTCGATGCATTCCAGAACCCTGAGCGACGATGGTGGCGACTCGACTCCAATAAAACACGTTCTTGGTGACATCTTCAGGTCCTTCCCAGTACCACCCCATCAACAATAATGACTGCACAATGGTAACACGATCGTCTTCGTAGTTGGCATCGTAGAGCGCCTTTGCCCTTTTGTAGAAGGTCAGGGCAGCGGGCGTCGTCGAACCATTGGCATCCATCAGCTGTGGGTTCGTGCAGACTCTTGAGCCGGCCAGCAGCACAGCCTGCAGTAATAAAAGAGACGGCGGGTTCTTGGGATCGCGGTACTGTCGCATGAAGCGGGTACGGTTGATGACCGGAACGATCGGATGGATCCATTTGAAGTAGGAGTCGATAAGCTCATCGCATAAAGATCTAGGCGGTAGAAGGAAGGCGCCGCGTTGGTGCAGGATATCGATTTCGACGTTGTCCAGCTCGGTCAATCGGGCCCTGGAACCCCTCACATTTTCGGGTAGAGGATAGTGCACTACGTCTGACGAGCCTTGTCGATCGTGTACAAGCAACGTCAAATTGGAAGACTCTCCAAGATACGCGACCCTACCAGCATCCGTTATAGGGGCTCTGGTGAACTTTGGTTTCATCACCAGGTTGAGATAAGTACCACTATCGACTTCCTCCTTTCGGGCTTGCGACTCGGTATAGGTGGACGACGGCGTGCCATCTGTGGTGTGATAGACAGCAGGAGTCCGCGGCGGGAAGGTCCCAGGTCCTGGCGCAGGAACACTGGGAGCTCTCGGTGAACGCTCTTCAGCATTATCTCCTTTCTCGCTGGAGCACACCTCAGTTAGCCCATGACTGGGAGCATGTGGAAACGGCGAAGCTGAGGCAGACCTGTCCGAGTCCTTGTTCGTTCCGGCATTCGTAGTCTTCTTGCGCTTTGGGGTCGGAATGCGACATTCTATTTGGAAGGCTACGCAGTTTGTGCAGGGCACACCGAGACTCGCGGCATCGCATCGTACCTAGACAAAGATATTAGACGAAGAGGTTTGGCGAAAAGTGTCGATCGGAGGAGGGGTTAGGTGAAATTCGGTTGTGGGTAGGAATCGGCCGACTCGGAAGCCCAATCGCCCACAAGAGAAAGGACACTCAAGTAGAAAAGAAGACTATTCGTACCTTGCGGGCGTGACATGTCTGTACAATGCAAGGTTAGCTTTAATTCAGATAAAGGAAGGCCGACAAGAGGTGGGCGTGAGATCTCGCAGGGCAGCATTGCACCAGTAGAGCGCAACGCAGCGCGGGCGCGAGTAGCGATACCTCGGCACAAAGTGGGCAGAGGGGCCACGGAATGGCGGGCGCGACAAAACAATAAGGTGTGAGACTACGTACCTCGCAAGCTCTAGAAGCTCGTTGCCTATTCGAATCAAAAAATATATTAGCACACAGGTTATATCCGCCATTGATTGGAAGATGGCTATTGAAAGAATTTGACGGGATTCGGGTCGATGGTGAGGGACGAACCTGCGAAAACTCAAGTGGTTCGCGGCGGCCGCGGCCGCGGCGGCAGCAGCAGCAGCAGAGCTACCTTGAGCGTTGGGACTCGCACCAGCTGGATTGGTAGAGGTTCCTGGGGCCTGTGATGGCGACTCTGATTTTTGTGGTGATTGTTGCTGGTTAAGCTGCTGCTGCTGTTGCTGCTGCTGAGCCGAAAGGTCGGTCGACGACATATCGACATCCATGGGCGACCGTGAAGCGTGAGCTGCGACGGAGTCGTGAGGGTAATGGTGAAGAGGTTCGTCGACGAATTTCTTGGGTCGACTAGTAATGGGAGGAGGGCCAGTGGGAGGGAACAGGTGTGGCAGCGGCCGAGTCACTGGCTCTGGTGGCCCAGGCGCAACAACGTCTGGCTCTGGCGCAGGCTCTGGATGTGTTTGTGCTGGTGGTGCTGGTGTTGGTGGTGCTGGGACTGAGACTGAGACTGGGATGGACGGAGGCAGCGGAGCCTGGTGATTATGGTGGTGGTGCTGGTGGCTGGCCTGGCCGGCTGGGTACGGGGAGTGGGCGTGTTGTTGGTGTTGGAGGTAGTGGCCCTGCTGCTGCTGATGCTGGTAAGGCTTCTTCTGGTACTTCTTCTGGTGCTTCTGATGTGTGCGAGGATTGTTCAGGTGGCGTGGGTGCGGGTGCGTGTGCGGGTGCGGATGCGGATGCGGGTGGAGGGGGGGTGAGGTCAGCGAGAACAAGGAGTGGTGGGAGTGGGGGTGGGCAAATGGTGTTTCCCCTGATGCTGATGCGGGTGCTGGTGCTGGTGCTGGTGCTGGCGCTGGCGCCGGTGCTGATGCTGATGGGAAGAGGATGGGCCTGCGGGACGTGGAACTGGGGGCGGTGGAGCTGCTAGTGCCGGAGCTGCTGGGGCTGGAGATTGATGAGATGGAATTCGGAAAATGCACTTCTGCCGAATGTCCTGCGACTCCTGATGATGATGCTCCTGTCGCTCTTGTACTTGCTGATGTTGTCGCTGGTATTGTGGATGATGCCAAAGGAGAAAAAGATGGGTCAATAGTAGGTCCGGAACCTAACACAGGTTGAGGTCCGGGAAGGTGCAATCCAAACGTGGGGACCTCTACAAGTCCTGCCTCTTTTCTTCCTTCTTCCTCTTCTCTTCCTCCTGCGCTGCAGCTTATATCCGTTGATGTACCCGTATCAAACAACAACTGATGTTGCCCCGTCCGTTCTTCTTTTTCTTCTTCTTGTCTCTGCTGCGGTTGATGGAATGGGAAGAACACTGACGTTAGATTGGGTTCGCTTTGTTGCCGCAGACCGGCAATCGCGTTGTAATTGTTCCCTGTCACAATCCCAGATTCGGCCGCGTCAACATGAGCCGCTGGAAGGTCAATGTCACCGTCGATGCCGAGGTCAAGGCTGAAGGTCAAGCTCAAGTCCAGGTCGCGGCTGACGTGATGATCGAGGCTGTGCTTTCGAACCTCGCTGTCGGTTTCTTTGCCCAATTCTGGAAACCCGGTGTCTTGTTTTGTCTCTTCTTCAAATCCAAAGTAGTTTTGCTGTGATAGTTGTTCGTTTTGATGGTAAAGTTGATCGGTTTCTTGTTGTTGTTGCTGCTGCTGCTGCTGCTGCTTCAATAGCACTACTCCGGGGAACTCAACGCCGCCGTCCTCTTCAAGATTCGGCACACTTGGCCACTGGAGTACAGCCATCCAAATTTGGCCTCAGGAGATGAGTGACCTCCTGACCTTTGTGAGGATGTTGGTTTTTTGTCCGGCGTGTCTTGCTGTCGTATAACCCGGGCAATAAGCTGCCGTGTACAACGGTCAGTACTTTATCGTGTTGTGTCTTTCCGCAGAAAGGATCTCATCTGCCTACCCAGACTCTAAGCTGCTTTGCAAAAAGAAAGGGACATGGAGAAAGAAGAACAAAGATAAATGGTTATGCAGTTCAACAACCAACACAACCACCGCGAAGGGCGACTTTAGAAGGGTCGCGTACCTTTCAAGTAAACTAAAACAACATGACATACCAAGAACGATATCCCTACAGAGCTGGAGCTGCTGTCATGTACGTTGGTCTAGAACCCTGTTTTCCTACTCAGATACCCTGCTGTCTTTTTTGTTTTTCTTTTCTTTAAACGCTGCTGAGGTAGGTTTCTTGGTCTGAAGATCGGACAGAGTTGTCGCCTGTAGGTTTGAAGCTCGGCCGATGACGGGATATAATAGATCGGGGAATCAGAAACCCAACCAAGTCGTGTCACGCCCAGATTCCCGCTGCATCTGCCGGTTTGCCGCTGCTCGGGTTCCTTGTTGAGCAAAGCCCCCTCTTCACACTACTGGTCTGTTCACCAGCAAGGACAGAAAAGGCAATCAGCTTTAGCTTCACAGCATAGAGCCTTTGGCGTTTCTACCGCTTGCTATCGTCTAGCTTCCAGGTTCAACGTTGTAGGCGACCCACTGTTGTGGTATGTGGTGATGCGCTGCTCTCTTTTCTCAACGTTGACTCGCTACTTTCTCGACATCTCGCAATCGGCTCCCGTGTAAGTAAGGCAAACTTGTCTGCCCTTGTCCCGGGACGATCTGCCTTGTGTCCGTATCACAAGACAAGAGTTGTAAGGCTAGGCAGGTATCACGGAGGGAGGTCCGGCTAGTCGCCTGGTCCCAGCTTCGTTTTCTCAAATATCGGATCCAGTTATGGCTCGATATGTTCCCACTTTGAAGACCGCAGCGAAGGCAAAACAGGCGTTATCTTGCGTTTCTTTCCTTGGTAACCTGCGGCTATGCTTGCTTTTGAGGCTTGGGTGTTTTATTCCCAGACAAGATACGCGTGAATGGGAGCGAGCCATCGTTCTATTATAGACATCGGAGATGATAACTGGAGTCTGGAAGAAAGGATCCGGCTCCTCGAGCTGACACCCATACCAAGTCCCCAGGTACATCGCATGGAAAGAATCACACCGTCTCCGTCCTTACTTTAGCATGTAGTTTCTGCGTGGCCAGTGACCAGTGTGCAGTGTCGAGTGCCAGGTTTCGCCTCTGCCGCCGCCACTGGCTTAGCTTGATTGTCTCCTTGGCTGTTGACGCCGAGACTATGGTCTCGTGGGTAAGTGTGGCAGCCTCGACGGAGTGTGTACCCAAGGCCGGTGCAATGGAGCGAGAGAGAAAGCCACAAACGTTTACGGGGCAAGCATGTGAGACTTTTCAAACGGTGCTATTCAGTGCTCGCAGGATCGCTGCCCCTCCCCCGCCAACGTCTTTCCTGGTCCCGGCTTCCGGCGAAGACGGATGATCGTGTGCCATGGCCCGCCCAGAGTCCGTATGTAGTATAGAATGTCTACGTAGTAGGGTACCGGTACGTAGGGGGGTTAGAAAGTGAGGCAGCGGGGCATGAAGCAGTGTTTGTTGCCGCAGGTGGCAGTCATTCAGAATCCAACCCACGCCACTGGTTGAACAGTCATGCGCCAACCCATGTTGGGAACGAAGGAGACTGAGGAGGTGAATCCACTCCTTCCGCTCCTCCCCGGCCATCCATTTCGAACCTGATTCTTTTAGCCCTCCTCGGACCGGATAGGTACGGTATGGGTGGTGGACGAGGGTGAGGGCGAGGGTGAGGCTGGGCGTAACCCGCTAGATCTGGGGTAAAAGAGATGGAATTGGCCGTGATGGACGGGGAATGGACTGCTAAGGGTGCGGGTTGCGGGATTGTGGTTGCAGAAGACACCCCGCCAGGCTCACGGCAAGGCAAGGGAAGGGAACCTGAGGGCCTGCAGGGGCCAGGCAACGGCGCAGGCGCGGGCCCGTAAAATTCTACCTATACTACTGCGTATGAATGCTAGGTACACCGTATACTAAGGTAGGTATCAAGGTATGTAGCGTACGGAGGACTGCGGAAGGGGCGGGGTGCAGGCTGGGCGCGCGCGCAGATGCGGGTAAGGAGCAGGAACGGTGCGGTGCGGGCAGCGGTACGGTGATCAGTTGTTGGTGATGGGGCTCCTGCTTATTCGCAGCTGCACGACTGGATACGTAGTAGAGCCTTCAAAAGCAAGGTAAGTACGGATAGTGCCTGAAGGAATCGTAGTCGCGGTAAGGGTATGGATCGGGGGTGTGCTCCGAAACGGTGCTGGTCCGCGCATGTATTACCTCTTTAGGCAAGGACCACGCTTTGCTGTGTTCTCGACTCTTCAAAGTGGATTTCCTCTTTTGCTGCGCTCAGCAATCCTGAGGTGCCGAGAAAAAGCATATGATCACGACCTCGACTGCATGACCGCCCTGCTCTCTGTGCGTCTAGTGTCCATCACGCAGCGTCAGCATCTTCCATGTTTCTCTAAAGAGTGCCTTCCTTTGAACCGTCCAGCTTGTACATGGTCACTTAAAAGAGGGAAAAGGAAATCAGACAGAATCACATCTCGCCGGCCTCTTCCGATTGCCGGGCAGCGTTTCCCTGGCCATGGCAAGGGTACCGGCGCACACGGCACCACCACCAATAATACCACCATCATTACGGTTTTTAAAGATCCAGAACTGCCATGTCGATATGCTTAAGTGGTGGACTTGGGAGTTGGCGCGGCGCACGGCACTCCCCCGGGGTGGGAAGCACTGACATTGCGACAGAAAGTTCATTAGTCTACAGACTGCGTACCTAGTCGAACTGCTCCTGATGATTTCCGCGCGCGGAACCCGAGCAATAGATGGTACCAAGGTGACTGGGATACTAGCTGTACGGTTTTACCTAGTGTGCCGCCGGTGTACTTCTCTGGTGTGTGTCGTGTGTCTGTCTCCAAGCCTAGTAGACTGTGTGAGTGTCAAAGTGTGCTAATGTCTTGTAAGTGTTGCACAGTAAATGACAAATGATTCTGTCAAGACTGGGATTCTAGACGCCGCAAACTTTCCAGGCCGTTACTGCGTTGGTCTTGGGAACTTGGGATGACCGCGATCCACGATCGTCCGGAGGAACGACAACTGAATAGGTTCTGTATCCCCGCGCTGTTTACCAATTTGGCATGTTTGTTGGGTAATGCAGTTTCTTCCATTCGATATTGCTCCTCTAATTCTTCTTCCTCCACGAGCTGTTGCTTCTAGAGGTTGCCAGCTTGCATTGAATGCTTGGATCTGTTCCCAACATAACTAGAGTTTCCTGGTCTTGTAGCGTACTGTCTCATTAGCTGTACAGCTGTATCGTGTGCGTACCGTATCGTGCGATTTACTTTCAATGCCCGATCCTGTCTGGGTCGATCATTTGTGCTAGTAGAGCTGGGGAAGCCTACATCATACGGGCTCTCATCTTGGCATGTAGTCTTGTAGGTAGACTACTACGACTCTTCAACTTTCACTGCCGGGTATATTCTCCGCCTTGCTTCAGATAAACGAGTGTCTCGCCAGGTTAAGCGTAACATGCCCGTCCTTCCGTCTCACGACGTATTTAACCCAGCTCATGCAACCTTTCCCCGCCATATCACCCTCACATATGCAGGCAGGATCGTGGGGCGGCAATAGGGAATTGCATGTCAATACAACTAGCCCAATGAAGATGACAAAACGGGATTCTCCGGTTCCTCGACAGTATTCGAGAGCGAACCTATACGCTTGTGAGACTAGTATATGAAATTCAAGGTTGCTGTAACCACATCACACACACAAACACAAACAGAGAATGAAACGCCCAACCAAGGGGCTCCAATCACCCAGTATTTGACGTATTGAAGCATACAAACAGAACTAGAGTACGGAGTGAGGGCTGGGCCTGGTTTGGGCTGCTACTTCTATATCTACTTCCCCGCATTATCTCCCCGAGATCACCCAACTCCACGTAAGATCGCCAATGGCTAGCCAGGCCGGCACACTAGACTAGACATTCTATCATTGCCGCGTTGTGTTATGTTCCTTGCAGGGCCAAATGGCAAGTTGGCCTTAGCTCCCCGACATTCCTTTTCAACCCGCAATGTTCC
>JFBX01000622.1:0-77389 GCA_001563135.1 Colletotrichum simmondsii | reverse complement strand
TCCCCCTCCCCCCCCCCCCCCCCCCCCCCCATCTCCTTTTCCCAGCTTCCCGCCCCTTCCATACGGCCGATATACGGATGTGATTGACCTATATTCCGGGACAGCCCTTGAGATCACCGGGGCTTCACGGGGTTGAAATGTGTACTATAATTTCTTCTGTCTGGGCGATGCCGAGGCACGTTGATTTTTGGTGGTTGTAGAAGAAGAGGTTGAAAGCCAAGAAAGTTTCGTCACTGAACAGCGACAACTACGTCTTTGAAAGCCAAGAGCTTTCCCCAGTCACGAAGAGTGTGGGGTTCAAGCATGTCATTGGGCACTCAAGCCGGTCAACAAACGGCACGTAGAAATGTCAAGCTCACAGGACACAGCTTGCCAAGCTCGTTCCGGGTCTTACCGCGAGTCTGTGATTCCAAGGGTTTCCTGCGGCTTTGGTTTCCACACGTCTCGATTTAGCTCAAAATCTGGGGTATCACCAGGCATTGTAGTAGTAAATCAGTATCTGATGCCATCATATGTACATTATCCTCCGCCTCCACCGGAACCTTTGGAAAGCCCCCCCTTTAGAGCCTTGTACCAGCACCCGACGTCTTTCCGTTGCCGTTGGCAATTGTGCCTCCGGCGGAGGTAGACGCCGCCGCAGCCGTTCCGTTCTGTCCGACTTTTGGTTCAGACCCCTCAACTTCAATGCCACTAATGAACAGGGCGCTCACACCCTCGAGGAGCGCCACGAAGACGCATAACAGACTGGCAATGACAAAGTGGCTAATAGTCGAGCCGATCTCCAGCCAAGAGCCCTCATCCTTGACCACCCAGAAGAAGTATAGCGTGAGGACGTCGCTGATGGCCATTACAACCATGAAGAGAGAGGAGGGTGCCACGCCAAGTCTGACGTTCAGGATCCCGAGGTTCGCCGATATGAGGGCGAACGGAATCATGAGCTTGACGACGAGAAGTGCCCCCTGGGAGAAGGGGTCAAAGATGGGAATCAGGCGGTACACGCTGTCCAGGCTGAAGGATGAAACCGACGCTACGTTCCCAGTGCTGAAGAAGGCTGATTGCAGCAAGACGAAGAAAAACAGACATACTCGCGCGTCGGCGAGAGTCAAGGCTCTAAAGCGTGATGTGGACGCCTCCTGTGGCTTACTGGCAGTGTCTCTCGAGGAAGAGCGTCGATCTTCCTCAGTGGCCTTGCTGAAGACGAATACGCGATGCTCCAGACCGACCCAGGCAACCAGCAAGGCACTGAAAGCCACATAAAAGACACCCTCGTAGGAGATGGTTAAGATTACGAACGTCGGTGCGCAGGTCAAGAACATGGTCATCAGACTGTGCTTGTAGTGACTGTTGGGCTGCAGACGTTGAGCCAAGGGCATGAGCAGCGAAATAACTGGACAGATGGTTAGCAATGCCACGAAGTCAACCTGTCCTCGAACACTTACCCAGAACAATCCAGCCTACAACTTGATTTCCCCGAGGCAACCCCGCCTTCGCCTGAAGAGAGATAGCGCTGGACCGAGTGACCACGATCGCAAGTAAGATCAAGCCGATCTGCAAGGTCTCTAGTTAGCCTTTGTTTTCTTCGTAGCACTTGAACCTGAGCAAAATTACTCACCTGAATACCTGTCAGAGCCCTGGATATGGGCAGAGCTGGCTTCGCCAACAGCCTGTCCTCCCAGATAAGATACGCCAGACCAATGGCGGCCATGACGATTCCACCGGCCACACTACCATGCGTTAAAATGTGAGTCCCAGTATGGATGGCATGGGGCGAACCTACATTAAAGGAATATCCTCTGACTTCATGGCGGGGAGCAGTGTAAACACGCTCATGACCAAGCAGGAGAAGAACCAGACGACAGACAGCAGAGAGTTCAACTGAAGGAATCTCAGGCCATACGTCATTGGCCAGAAAGCCGCGAGAACATAAATCACAGTGAGGACCTCGCGATGAATGTATCCCAGAGCCTGTGTGCCTCGATTAGTAATGTCCACCGGTCGAAGCAAAGATTCATCTTACCAAAGACACGATAATGCCGATGTAAGCCACGAGGTTCAGCAGGAACGAAAAAACACTCGCTCCAGTCTTGATGTGCCCAAAGAGAACCTTTCGGCCCTCGATAAGAGAGCTGCGTCTAGCCCAGACTTCCTCCCAGAAGACGACAGGAAAGAAACCATAGGCATAGTAGGTGACCGGGGACTTGGAAATGATGAATGATGCGTACAACGCTGCAAGGACGGAGCTGAACGCCGTCGTGCCAAGAGTCGTACGTGAAGGAAGCTGGCTGCCACGCAGAACATGCAGATCGACGACAATAGTCAGCGCGAACGCCATCCAACCAAGGTACCCAATTGTGATCAGCGTGCGGAGGAACAGCCAATCGTAAGTCTGGAGGTATCTCAAGCCCTCCAGGGCGATCTTCATAAGAGCTGCAGACTCCTCAATGGCCTCTTCGTAGTTGCCAGCGTCGACCAAACGTTGTATAGCGGCCACTCGGCGCTCAGGGGCCAAACCTGCATCACTCAAGGGCTGGAATGGTCGGTAGCGGAGCTCCGTGGCCTTCTTTTGTTCTTCCTTGACCCTATACATCTCCAAAATCTCGCGAGCATTGATGAGTGCTGCCTGAGCCTTCTCCTCGATACTCGATGAGACGTAGGACAAGGGCAGCTCGCCAACGGAGTTGGCAGGGAACTCCACACCGATCAAATATGCCATCAGAGCAGCGATGTCAGCTTGCGCCACGTCGTGTCTCTTGATCTCATCAAGATGCCAGTCAGAAGAGTACTCGTCGTGCCCAGGGGCGACAGAATCGGAGGAAAGCACCGGCGGGGCAATACCAGATCCCCAGGTGATCAAGGGGGTGCGAGTGTTATTAGGATGGCCATCGCCGTGGCTGCCCCAGTCACTCATGCCGTGGTCGGCAGTGAAGACGAAAGCGGTCCGGTCATCGGCGTAAAAGTTCCCGATCATTTCTGTAATTTCCTTGACACCTTGGTCCACAACTTTGATATTATGCAAGTATTCCTTCGAGTAGGGACGGTACGAGTGTCCATTGGTATCCAGGCCGAGCAGATGGAGGAAGAAGACGACTTTGTCTTGGCGCAAAGCGGCATCGAGAGTCTCGTTCTTGGCTGCATCGGCGAAAAGCTCCTTGACGTGGTCAAAGACCCAGAAGTCCAATTGCAACGCGTCTTGACTGAAATCCTCGAACTCGTGTCCGTATGTGTAAGAATCGACGCGGCCGGGGACAGCGCCCTGTTCGAACATTGGCAAAATATCGGGGGATCCCCAACTCCAGGTATGACGGCTCCGGTTGAAGACGCTGTCGAAGTTTACGGGGTTGAGCTTCCAGCCCGTCGCCACGGCCGAGACATCTTCATAAAGACCGGCGATGAGCGCAACGTGGCCAGGGCGAGATTCAGTCGGCACGCGCGTGTGTGACACTCCAAAAGTGCCATGTTCAAGAACGCGGGATCGTAGGAAAGGGGCGAGGGGTCGCGGGGTCAAGTCATCCTCGGATTCGGGGTAGGGGTCAGGAAAGGATTGGAAAGCCTTGTCTGCTCGTAAGCCGTCACCTGGAAGAGAATGTTAGCATCTTACACCAGCTACTCCGTGGTATTTGGGAAGGTGGGCTAGCGCATACCTACGAAAAGAACCAGACGGTCTGCAGGGGCTTTGGAGTTTTCGGGTCGTTCGATTTGAACAAGCTTCATGCCCGAAACAATAGGACTGACAAAGTAAATGTCAAAAATCGAATATATATAGACGAGGTGAAAGATGACAGCGACGGCTAGAAAGCCGGCGCGCGAGGAGACTGCCATCACAGACGAAGGGGCGAGGAAGCAACGTCTTCTCTTTGGTGGGTTGTGTCTCTTGCGATGTCTGTCTTCTCCTGTGCGCTTAAAGGAGTGGGAGTAGCTCAATCGACGATGATCTGGGGTATGACACGCCCAGAGTGGGTAATAGGCGAGTGAATCCACTCGCTCAGCGCCAGAGTCGACTGGTCTGGTGGATGACGGGATCAAAAGAAGGAAGGGGAAATGTTTGAGAGCTCTACGAAAGAGAGGGAAAGCGCAGTCATTTCACGGCTCGCGCATTGCTCCTGTAAGAAAGAGTGTAATACAATGATGTTGATGCGCAACGCTGGACTTTATTCATAGAAAATGGGAACGCAGCCGTCCCGTCTAGCTCAATGTATGTAATCGCTTTCCAGTCCAGGGTTGACTGTCGTCCCGCTTGTTGCATCGACGCGGAAATTATTGGTTTTCGCGACACGTCTCCCACCCCCGAACTGACGACGTGTAGGGATGACGGACCCACATTGACATCGGTAGTCCCATGCCGTGGAGCGGGAACGGCTGTATGCATGTAGCGGGGCTTTTACAGCTTCCATCCTGGATACAACACTGCGAGGTTCCTTAGCTTAGCCCAGGTGCAGTGTCTGCGACTTTAAAGACACCTTAATAATTATTGCTTGTCTGGTAGTAGCAGCATACATAACAAGAATGGAAGTGTCCAGTCTTGCCCACGTGTCTACATCGTTGTCAAAATCATAGCTAGACACAGATATGTTTAGACATGTATGTAATTTGAAGGATTCTTGTAAGCCACACCCTCTATTGAGCATTGCAACTTTCCGTATTGCTAAGAGCGGATTTTACATGACCATTGAGGTGTAATTTCCTACTGGGACATCAAGGTGTCCACCCTCTTACAGGCCAGTTAACTGGTAACTACCAAGCTGCTTTCCTTGAGAACCTCTTTGGATACGGTACGGAAACCCTGCTGGGCAATCACAAGAACAGCTGTTGGCCTTTGATGTTCCATATCCATGAACTGGCGAGGAAGCAACCAACTCCGCGAATCGGGGCCGGACCAGTCGATTGACACACTATCTACTGAGCTATTCCTCCTCGGCCTCAATGTATCCGCCAAAGCCAAAATTCTCAGTAGATTTGGGCGGCATTTGCACGTCCCGAAACCACACGCGAGAAATCAACACAGTCTCTAAGGGGTATCATCTCGAACAACTTCAAATGCTTCCCGCCCGCCCGTCTCATCTACCTAGCTTCTGACCACCAGAACAGTCTTTACATCAGCCCCATTAGTCCAGCCGCTCCGTCAGAGACTTGATGACACGCGCGTAAAACTTTGCCGCATGCGGCCGAGGAAATTCGATCTCTTCAACAAGGAAGTCAGGCAGCATGTCAATGAGTTCGCGATCTCTGTTAGAGTCCAATTGTGGTTTGTACGTGAAATGGGCCTCCTCGTAATTCTCGCCGGAGCTCTCGTTCTCGACTTCAAGTTTGAAGTGAAGGGCTGCGGAGGTTAGTATGCTGAGATAACTATTGGTAAAAACGATGACTTACTTCCGTTTCTCCCCGTTTGTATGCAATCAAAGACCTGGCCCGCCGAGTCACGCTTGGTGACCCTGACAATCAAGCCGGTTAAATCTCCATAAAGATCCTCTTTCAATTGTCCCGTTTGCACGACATCCGCGCTAGCGATGGCTCTGGCAGCTGCGCTTGAACCCTTGACGGCGCTCCCAGGTATGACCTTGGCACTAGCTGCAGCTTCAGCAGACCTGCTCGCGGCTAGGCGCGTCGTCAGAGTCTTGATTTCCTGCTTTGCGTCGGCTAGGGAAGTCGTCAGAGCTGACACCTTTGCCTCCATTTCTTCCAGTTGCTTTTTGCGTTGTTGCCCTTCTTTGGCCAAGCTACGTTGCTCTGCAAGGTCGGCCTTGAGATGCGCAATGAGTTCGTTCGCAGCTTCATTCTATTAGCAAACGTGCTACCCCTACACTTGGCATTTGGCACTCACTTTTGGCTCTTTCTTCACTCTCCTTTTTGAGATTATCAAAGTTCCGTTCTGCTGCCTTGACCCCGATCTCCCGAAGATCGCGATATCTTGCTTCCAGGTTATCGTACTTTCTGATTGTGTCGCCCAATCGCCTCCGGATTTGCACATCACTAGCATCCAAGTCTGGATTACCGCTCGTCCGATTAACGCGATGCGTTGACGGCTTTGGCACCGGTAGCTCGTCGAATTGGTCATCACCTTCCGTATCGATGTCCATAACATCTTGAGCCTGCGTCTCTGGAATTTCGGATTCATCACTTCGAGTGACCTTTGCTCCTGCACCACGCCCTCGCTTAGTCGATTTTGTGGTATCCTTCGTAGTAGAATTCGGCACTCCTTTCGATGTGTCGGTAGTCGTCGCTATCGTCGCTGCTGCTTTCGGTCGCCCTCTCGTCTTCGCTGTAGTCGCCTTCACCGCTGGAGCAGTGTTCTCTTCTGATTCGGCCATACTGTCGACATCAGACGCATCATCCTCCTCGTCCTCGTCCTCGTCCTCAGCATCCTCCTCTTGGATCTCAACCTTCTCGGCAGCCTTGCGGCCTCGCTTCGAAACCTTGCCGCTCGCCTTGCTCGACGTGTCATTGATGGCCTCTTCTCCAGCTTTGCTAATTGCCGCTGCAAGTTTTCCAGCCGCGCGACCCTTTGTAGTTCTCTGGGCAGGCTTTGTGACCTTGTTGGCAGCTGGTGGCCTGCCCCTGGCCTTCTTCGCCGGCGACATCTTGGTTGGGTTCGAGGTAACGATCTTAGCGCCGGGGACAGGAGGTCGTCAAAATTTGTGTTCCAGTCTGATTCAGATGAAAGCGCAGTATGCGGTATTTGCACCACTAATTGGATCGGAGGTTGATGCAAATAGGCGGGGTGTATCGGTGCAGCACAATCGCCGCCAGGATAGCCAACGCGCCGGAGGGAAACGTTTCGTATCGCGCGGGAGGGGTTCGTGGACTATCGGCGTGGGAGAAGTGGTCGTGTATTTACAATATCGAATAACATTTGTTTTGCACTTAGACTGAGGTGATCGATGTCAGACGGGTGCGTTAGTCATGATAGCAGGGCAAGCGCAAGTGAGGAAATACAGCTTGCGATGAAAAAGTAAACAAAGCCGCGGTGCGACAGCCACCCAATTGCTAGGTACCTCACCTTCGGTGCTCCTAGGCGACCCTAGGCGGGCCGCGGTAAGGTGCTCAACTCGCCTAGAAGGACATGCTTATCCCGGTACCTGGCTGCTACCTTACCTAGGTACTTAAGGTACATTTAGGTATCTAGGTGCCTACCCTACCTACCTTACCTTACTGCGTAGCTTATCGGCTGACCTGGGAGGTTAGTTAAGGAAGGTACCTGGTAGACCGGAGGTAGGTTCCTTAGGTAAGACACCTCAGTGCCGTTTTGCATGTGGCGGTGCGCTCTCCAGCGGAGTACGGCGAAATGTGGCTCGAAAATTTACTGGCCACCCTTGTGAACCGCGGGTGGCGTTGTCGGCTCGATTCAATTCTCTGGGGCGTTGGACACGTCTATTTCGTGGCCGGTTATAATACTCTATCCCGTCACTTGGACACGCTCTTGCCGAACCACCGGACGAATTTCTTTGCAGCGCGAGAGCGAGAAAGGATCTCTTCCTGCTCACGATTCCGACGATACTTACCTTAGAACATATACCATTACACGTCAATAAACCACCGAGAGTTGTCAAACTAGTCCGTTTCGATCGTACCGTGTCGGCCCTCTGCCGCAACGCCAACACTGATGACGGGCGACCTTGACCGTTGGCTGGGTTCCGTTGGAAAGCTTCTCGGCATGGGTGACCGAAAGAAGGGCCTGGGCGATTTCGCCCTGGACTTGCTGTTGGTTGCTGGTATGGTAGGTAGACAGCATCATCAGAAGCCCATGTTTGGATCCGAATGTTAACCGCGCTCTAGATGGCAACCGGCGTTTACCTCGCAAGAAACTTCCTTTCTTCCCTCACGAATACCCTCGCCGACCCCGATCGAGAGAAACACGAGCAAGCACGGCTACAGGCCAAGGCTCATCTTGAGCGCTTGCGCAAAGGCAAGAACGCGGGTAAACCTGGCGAAGAACCATCAGATGACGGCAGCGTATCTCGTCGCGGACCAAAGCCGGAAGAGTTGGTGTTGAATGAATATGAGAACCTCATTGCACTTGAGATGGTGGCTCCGGAGGATATCCCAATCGGCTTCGCTGGTAAGTGCCTTATTCATCTGATGAATCGGCACCAGGGATATTGCTAACGGCTTATAATAGACATCGGTGGCTTGGAGGACATTATTGATGAACTCAAGGAATCCGTCATCTACCCGTTGACTATGCCGCACTTGTATTCCCACGCGGCGCCATTACTATCTGCACCCTCTGGCGTGCTACTCTATGGCCCTCCAGGATGCGGTAAAACTATGCTGGCCAAGGCAGTCGCTCACGAGAGCGGTGCTTCCTTCATCAACCTCCATATTTCGACAGTGACAGAGAAATGGTACGGCGACTCGAACAAGCTCGTCCGAGCTGTGTTTTCGTTGGCTCGTAAGATGCAGCCCGCCATCATCTTCATTGATGAGATCGACGCGGTCTTGGGCACAAGAAGGAGTGGCGAGCACGAGGCTAGCGGAATGGTCAAGGCTGAGTAAGTTCTGAATCAGAAATTCTATCGTTTCCGTCACTAACAATTCAGGTTCATGACCCTGTGGGATGGATTGACGTCGTCAAATTCTTCAGGCATGCCAGCAAGGATCGTTGTTCTCGGTGCCACCAACAGAATACACGACATCGATGAGGCTATTCTCAGGCGAATGCCCAAGAAATTCCCGGTGTCTCTTCCTGGCAAGGAGCAGCGACAACGTATCCTGCAGCTCATTCTGAAGGACACAAAGACAGACCCCGAGTTCAGTGTGGAGTATATTACCAAAGTCACAGCTGGCATGTCAGGCAGCGATATCAAAGAAGCATGCCGTGATGCTGCTATGGCACCGGTCCGTGAATACATGCGAGAGCATCGGGCGAGCGGAAACTCCATGTCGAGTATCACACCAGAGAACTTCAGAGGTATCCGTACAGAGGATTTCTTTGGTCGCAAGGGTGGAGGTCAAATCTTGATGGATAACCATGCAAAACACTCCAAGGCGTCGAGGTCATCGGCAGACGAGTACGAAGATATTGTTGAAGAGCTGGGTTGATTTGGCCAGAAACTTGGACTGTATGAAAGGAAATGAAAGACGCGGCAGAGGTCTGCTCTGAAAGGGCAGTGCTCTTTTACTCGATATTTCGGGAACAACCATACAACATGATTGCCTGCAAGTGGGCAACTTACGCAATTCATGCTAGAATGAGACCTTTGTACAAATAAATGTACCGATACAAGGAGGAAGCGAATACTGAAATGCTATCATTTTACGCGAGAGAACTTGCCAATTCCAAGCATTGGTCGCTCTACCAGCAGCACCTGAGGTTCCCTCTTTTGTACACCAAGGCTGCGACGACTTTTGATTCGAATTGTCCATTGCCTCAGTATTGTTGAGAAGACGCCATAGCCCTAAGGTGAGAACTAGGTCAGGCACACAGCCATGCCGCACCAGAGCAAATTCAGGTACAGACGGCAGTCAAATGTGTCAAGCATGATGCGCCGACGTTGATTTGTTACCATCCAGGCGCGCCAGCGCAGTGTGCCAATCCAATGCCGCGCCTTTTCCCCGGCCAACATTCCACTCGGACCACTACCGTGTCGCCCCCGCCGTTTCCAGGGTTCATGCCGCCCCGCCATCGCCGACTTTCGGGGCACGCTATGCACACCGACAAATCACGTCATCAGCAAGGGCCCACACCTTGGGTTGTCCAGTGCTGTTCGAGTCACACGCTCCGTCCCCCAAAAGCCCGCCGTCGGCCCTCACTTAACGTCCCTGTAAAACTTCTCCCGTACACACCTGCAAGCTCCTATCAGCTCTCTCAACCTTCTCGTCAATTACCTCTGCTTTTCAATCGAGTACGCCGGTGCTGCGTTTGGACAATTGACTTGCTGAGCAATTCAGTCTGTCCGCGGCGACAAGTCTGGCTCTTAAAGGAGACCAGCGGTAGTACTGTACTCGATCCCGAACGCCTCCCGGACCTTCCTATCCGTCCTTCGTCCTCTCGTCCCTATCGAACATCAAGTGCGACGACGTACAGGCATCGACTGGTCAAGATTCACTCGTCGAATCGCTCAATCCAAGAAAGACTCGTTCAATTGCCGCTGCCAACCAGATCAGCCGGCAGCTCCTTGATACTAGTGCTACCCCGCCATTGCTACCTACGCTTTGTCTCACCATGTCTACACCGCCTAACAACGGAGCGACATCTAAGTCCAGCGACCCCCTCAAGCGGGTGGACCTTGACGGACACGATCTTCCTCCTTCTCCCGCGCCGTCTAGTCCTCGCAACGGTCGTCGTCGCTATGCCCTCGCCACGGAGCTGGTCTACACTGACAGCAACGACCAGTATGGCGCATCCAGCATCCCCATCTACCAGTCCGCCACCTTCAAGCAGACCAGTGCCACTGGTGGTGGGGAGTACGACTACACCAGGTCCGGCAACCCGACTCGCACTCATCTTGAACGCCACCTGGCCAAGATCATGAATGCCACGAGGGCTCTGGCTGTCGGCTCCGGCATGGGTGCTTTGGATGTCATTTCCCGCTTGTTGCGCCCCGGCGATGAGGTGATCACCGGCGATGACTTGTACGGAGGCACCAACCGCCTTCTCACTTACTTGGCTTCCAACCAGGGTATTGTTGTTCACCATGTCGACACTACCAATGTGGAGAACATTCGTCCTGTCATCTCTGAAAAGACGGCCATGGTCCTGCTGGAGACCCCGACGAACCCTCTTATCAAGGTCGTCGACATCCCCTCCATTGCTAAGCTTGTTCACGAGGCCAACGACAAGGCTTTGGTTGTTGTGGACAACACCATGCTCTCGCCAATGCTCCTGAACCCCCTGGATATTGGTGCAGACATCGTCTACGAGTCCGGAACAAAGTACTTGTCTGGACACCACGACATCATGGCTGGTGTCATTGGTGTCAATGACACCGAAATTGGCAACAAGCTGTACTTCACCATCAACTCCACTGGGTGCGGCCTGTCGCCTAATGACTCTTTCTTGCTTATGAGAGGCATCAAGACACTTGCTATCCGTATGGAGAAGCAGCAAGCCAACGCTCAGCAAATTGCCGAGTTCCTTGAGTCCCATGGTTTCAAGGTTCGATACCCGGGACTCAAGTCGCACCCCCAGTACGACCTGCACTGGTCTATGGCACGAGGTGCAGGTGCCGTTTTGTCGTTCGAGACCGGCGACGCGGCGCTTTCGGAGAGAATCGTCGAAGCCGCTAAGCTGTACAGTATCAGCGTTAGCTTCGGCTGTGTAAACAGTCTGATCAGTATGCCCTGCCAGATGAGCCACGCCAGCATCGACGCCAAGACCCGGAAGGAGAGGCAGATGCCGGAAGACCTCATCCGCTTGTGCGTGGGCATCGAGGACGCTACGGACTTGATTGAAGACCTCTCGCGAGCTGTAAGTGCTGTCGACTGAAATCTCCCCCAAGATACCAATACTGACTTCTGTCGTAGCTTGTTCAGGCCGGTGCGGTCAACGTGACCTTGGACGGATTTCACGCGACTGAGGCTGTCCAGCAGGCTTGAAGGACTCCCCGTGGAGGCGGGAGCTTGACTACCGAGGCCTGAGGTGATTGGGTCAAAGAGTAGTCAACCGAACGCGTTATGTGCGAGTGGAAGAAAATCCACTTTCGGAGCACAATGGCGTTGGGGCTCGGTACGCTCGATATGCGTTGGAAAATTAAAAAAAGAAAAAGGGGTAAACGCAAAGCGTGAATAGCTTAGAGAATTCGACTACTTTGTGTCGACCTAAATTACCCGGAAACGGAATCGTTCCTTTACCGCACCTTGTATGTTTCGCGAGTTTTGACAGCGAATGCGTCCAGTTGACAAGATGAGGCGTTGCGGTTTCTCACTCCATTATATGTGCTCATGGCGCCGGAAGTAAACAGACCAGCATCATACAAACGGATCATGTATAAACTAACGAGTAGTACAATGCCATTCAACTAACTATTCACTATTGCCTCTTAAACTATGCAACCCAAAATCGTTCCGCTCTGACAAGACTGAGAAACCACCCAATGCTATTTATCCAGATATCTAGGAAAAGTCGAAGCGGTCTGGGAGGACGACTGGAGCCACCAGCGTCCAAGCATACATGGCGTAGCAAACCCAAGCGCTCACAATCTTCACCCAACTGGCCCAGTAAGACCGGCCGACAGGAGCAAAGTTGCCATCGGCATTTTGGTCGTCGTAGCTCTGGGTAAGCAATGTCGCAATCCACGCCGTGGCCAAGAAGAAGATGATGTGGAAGACGGTATAGCTGTACTGCGTCTGCGAGCGCTCGTCGTCACCGTGGACACGACTGCCGCCAGCCTCGCTCTCGTCGTCGGACAAGAGAGCGTCCGCCGGCAAGCTTCCCTCCTCAACGGCACGACGTAATGCCTCCGCCCGCATCTGTTTCTGGGCGCTGGGCTGGTGAGTGACGAGATCGTGCTCATCTTCCTCTGGGAGACGGATGCCGCCGGAAGAACCAAGTCCAAGGCTCTGAGTCGCCGCCCGTGTCGTAGTGTACGCAATTGTGAGCATGGTGACGACGGCGCCAATCACAATGGATGTGGTGCGAGTTCCCTGGGCGCGGATCAGGGGGTTACATTGCTTGTCATCGGGTTCCATCGAAACAGCGGACATGGTGAGGTAGGTGCAGTATACGGCGACCATGGCACCCTGGGCAAGACCAGCCTTGGGGTTGTATTCCTGAATGGTGGGATGGACCGAGATGAAAGAAATTCCAATCCACAGCAGGAGGTTGATCGTAATCGCTGCTTGGTTCATGGAGCAACCGGATCCGGCGAAGAAGATGTACTGGACGATGGTCATGGCGAGTGAAGCAAGATACATGCCCAACGTAGAGCCGATGAGAACTGTCCGCCAAACCTTGGAGTCAGTTTCTTCAATCTGCTCGAGACAATACTCGGCCCAGTTATGGGCGAGATCAACAAGCAAGATAAGGCCGAGGATGAGGAACAACATGCCGCCGAATCGGGCAATATAGGCACCGTAGAACTGGAAGAATTCGTCGGGAATCAGGAAGGAGAGGACGATGAAGGCAAGCCACACGATGACTTTGGGACCCCAGTAGCCATTCTGAATAGCGGCGCGAGGGTTCTTGGAAGATGTTACACCGAACAGAAGCCCGGCGAGTATGAGATGGAAGAGACCGAGAGCGAAGTTGAAGCGGTGGACCGCCATCCACCCGTAGCATTGGCCGTTGGGACAGTCAATTTTGACGTAGTCGAGCATGAGGTGTTCCAGCTTCTTGATAGCCCACGGGGTGAGCATGATCCATGACAGGATCGAGTTGACGAGGAGCATGACTGCGTAGCCGATGCGGGTGGCGACACTATAATGAAGTCAGTACCAAGAGTGGTGTGTTCACGGGGTGGGGGAAGAATTACCTGTTGCCGCACTTCCCACAGGCGCTGCAGACTGCAGAGCAAGTTGCTGCACCGCAGCAACTGGCAGCGAAGCCGATGAGCTGCAAAGTATTAGCTTGTGAAGTGAAGATAGGCTCTACAAGCCGTAGAGAAAGGAATCGGAGGGGACTCGTCGTACCGTGCCCATGCTCGGCACCGCCATCAGCGGCAACGAAAGCAAAGCACCCATGGTGCCGGTTTCCTACAGTATGTGCTATCGATCTAAAGGGTGTAAACGTCGGTTCGGCGAGGGTTGCGCTGGAAAGATGGAGGTGTCGCGTCGTTGATGTCTTTGCGAGATGCCTTACGTCGGCGCGGCGCAGTATGGATCAGGTAGAGAGGTAGCTTGCAGGCCGGACCTACCTAGGTAACGAGCCACAGAGGGTGGGTCCATCTGTGGAGGCTGGGATACACGTGAGATTACGTAGTCTCAACTGTGGCTCCCTACCCGGATCCGAACCCCGGATTCCAGAACTCTCCGCCGAAGTCGGCCATCCACTATCGGCAATTCTGCACCGATTCCCGACATCTTTCGCCTACCTGGCACCGAGTGAAGTGAAGCTACTTACACCTGCCTTTCCTGCTCGACCTCAGTTACCTTATCGCGACGATCCCGACGCGGACATCTGAGAGGCCGCTGGCTAGCCCTACCATATCACCCATCATTCGTTATCCAAGCAGCCTCAAAAGCAAGCTTCTCGTTTGAAAACCAGCCGGCTTATCGTCCAAATCAATAATCTGCTGCTTCAACCAGAAACTATCTCGTCTTACCCAGTACACTTGCCTTCCTAGATTTTGCCTTCGATTTGCGATCCGGATCTTCCTCAGACTAATCGCTTACCATATTCACCCGAGTGTACCATGGTCAATGGAATGGGGACAAAAGGCCCAAACAGAAAGAAGACAAGACTGTGAAGCTGCAGATGGCCGGTCAAAAAAGGGAGCGGGGTTGCTACATTCGACGTGGTCGTGCTGTATTGCGTGCGACAATCCCCATCTGTGGAATCCACACTTTGAGTCTGATTCGTTGTATATGGTGCAAGTCTGTGTTGCGCAACCCGAACATCATCTATCTTGTCCCACTCATACTACATACACATCAAAAGTCCTACGTGAAATGGACCTAGCTGTACTTGACTTTGAGAACTTCGACAGTCATAATGGCAACTGGACTCTTTATTCACTTGCTGGTTTCGAACCGGCCTCGTGGATTTGCCTGCAGTGACCTCACTAGCCCAGGTCTAAGGCTGTTGGAGGGCGAAATAATACTCACGAGAACTGTATTCTCTACTAGCGTAGCATCTATGATGTCTTACAAAGAGATCAAGTGATTGAGCGTTCCCCATGTGTCGCGCGAACTGTTCCAACGCCGAGGAAGAACAGCCGACTATGTTCGGCTGACTTATTCGAAATTGCCGACATTGACACAAAACACGCTGAGACAATCAGCCCAACTGACCAGGCACACACACATAGGTAAGATACTGTTACTTCAAGTAGGCAGGCAGGATGAAGGGCGGCGGCGCATGGGTTTCCATATTCCAGCCGCGCAGTTGACACATGCACGCGCCACCACCCTTCCCTGCCGCGCCTGAAAGGAAGTTAGGGAAACAGAAACGCAGCGCACTCCAGCGGCAGGCCAAGCTGCCGAGGAGGTTAGAAGTACCGGGTACGAGACCCTTTACGTAGCCAATATGTAATACGCACAGCGTCATTGGTACTCGTTACGTAGTGTATTTGTCTTCTCGGCAGGGCACTTACGGCATCTTACGGCATTGCAGCTTAGCCTTCAGGGGCATCCTCCAGGGCTCCGAATCCCTACCTTATTTCCCATTACCTTCCCAGTTGAACTGCATGCGCGGCCCCAAAAGAATGGATTCGTGATTCCCGCCCGTAGATAAGGGATCCGATCCGGCATCGTTCCCGTTTCGTTTTCCGACTCAACGAAGCTTCCCGCTGCCCCTCGACAACTTCTATCATTCCTCTTCCCCCTACCTTACTGTGCCTCCTTCCTACGATTCCGATTCCTCTAGTCTCCAGACAACGCCCAAGTCTTCATGTCGCATGCTACTGGCTTCGTCAATATCGATATGAACACTGCTCCTCCGATAATACACTAAAACATCAAAACACCAACCATAACCCCAACTGTCGCAAAAGGCCCTCCCCTCTCCCCGACTCTTCGCCGTCATCGGTGCCGATTATCGCTGCCGTCTCTCGCTGACGAACAATTTTCCTTCCGCCACCAACCTGCCGAAGCATGATATCTTGAGAACATCATTCCATCGTCGCCCAGTCTGCAGAAGCAATGTCAGGTCCACGGGAGAAAGAGCTGCACCGCGCTCGGCTGGTTGCCAGCGTTGCAGCCACGGTCATTTCTCTAGCATGCGGTACCAACGTGAGTTGGCGCGATCGGATCACATCCCTGCCAGACCTACCGTCTTTCCAATGTGAATCATGAGCTGATATGTCCCTGCTTTACAGTACGTTTACTCGGCATGGTCCCCTCAATTTGCCGAGCGATTGAAGCTGTCCTCGACCGAAACGAATCTCATTGGCCTTTCCGCCAATCTGGGAATGTACTCTTTGGGCGTTCCTGTCGGCATGCTCGTTGATCACAAAGGACCTCGCTCCGCCGTCATTATTGGCTCAGTCCTGCTCGCTCTCGGATACTTCCCGTTCCACATCGCCTACGATCGCGCGGCTGGACCCGTGCCGCTTCTCTGCTTCTTTTCATACCTGTCTGGCCTCGGCGGATGTCTGGCTTTCGCCGCCTCTGTCAAGACTTCCGCTCTCAATTGGCCTCATCATCGGGGGACTGCCACCGCTTTCCCTCTGGCTGCTTTTGGTCTGAGTGCCTTCTTCTTTTCGACGTTTGGGAGTCTATTCTTCCCCGGGAACACCAGCGCTTTCCTGGCCTTATTGTCCATCGGGACCTGCGGTTTAACCTTCTTCGGTTTCTTCTTCCTGCGCGTCTATCCTCATGCCACCTATCACAGTCTGCCAGCAAGCGATGGTCTTTCCGGCTCGCAACAGCTTCGACGCACTTCTTCGGAAGAGGCTAAGCCCAACCGACCCGGCTATGGGCACCGCGGCGCTCCGGTTGAACCTGGTACGTCGCCCAAACTTAACAATACCACTACCACAATCAACTCCACCGCCGACCACGAGCCGGTTCATCCCGAGTACGAATCGTCCGCGCCGTCTCGCGAGGCTGATGAGGCGCAAATCGAAGCCGTCGAAGCCGATGATTATGAGCCCGACGAGACGTCCTCGCTGGTGTCGAGCTCCTCTTCCATGCCCGGTGATGTCTTTGTGCAGAGCAGTGTTGATCTGGATCGTTCTCATCGAGTAGATATTCGTGGCTGGGCTCTTTTGCGTGAAATCGACTTTTGGCAATTTTTCCTCATCATGGGCATTCTTACTGGTATCGGTTTGATGACAATCAAGTGAGTATCAGTATTTGGCTAACCTGTGATATTTTGTGGCATTAACAAAATCTCCAGCAACATTGGAAACGACGTAAAGGCCCTTTGGCGTCATTATGACGAGTCGGTGGATGAGGCCTACCTCATCACGAAGCAGCAGATGCACGTGTCCATTCTATCGATTGGTAGCTTCGCAGGCAGGCTTCTCAGTGGTATGATGCTTTAGTCTATTACCCATCCAAAGATTCAAGCTGACTTGGACTGCAATAGGTGTCGGCTCCGACTTCATCGTAAAGGTCCTTCACGGCAGTCGGGTGTGGTGCCTTGTGGCATCCAGTGCCGTGTTCTTCGTGGCACAGCTCATGGCACTCCACGTCACTAACCCTCATCTGCTTGGACTGGTCTCAGGCCTGTCCGGTATCGCGTACGGTTTCCTCTTCGGGGTCTTCCCTTCCATCGTGGCCGAAACCTTTGGTATTCACGGCCTGAGCCAGAACTGGGGGCTTATGACGCTCTCGCCCGTGGTGTCTGGTAACGTATTCAACATCTTCTACGGCAGAATCTACGACAGGCACAGCGTCGTGGGCCCGGATGGCGAGCGCGTCTGCCACGACGGGCTGGACTGCTATCGTGCGGCGTATTTGATGACACTTGGCGCATGCTCAATCGGGCTGGTGCTCACCCTGTGGGTCATCCGTCACCAGCGAGTGAAGTGGGCAAAAGAGGAGAAGATGAAGGCGGAGCAGGATGACTGAGATACATTGCTCGGGGTGAATCCAAAAGTGTAGGAGGGGGATGAGGGAAGTCCAAAACTGTCCCTTACAACTCTTGACACAGAGTCGTCTCTGCGAACACGGCTGGCTGTCAAGTCCTCAACATAGATTTAACGTCAACGGCCATAGATAACTCATAGAGGGAAGGCGTTTGGGGCAGCTGTTGATTATTTTTCGGTTTATGAGTACCGACACTCGCTACCACAGCGGACATCAATGAGAAATTGTAATTCGTCTTTACCCCTGTTGTATACCCAACTTGATTCACGGAATTAAGTACTGTAGGATCGGCGAATTTCACTTTCAGTATTGGGAGCTTCCATCATTGCTGGTGGGTGCTATACCACGGTCGTCTTTCGCGTTGAGCGCCTCATCTGCACTCCTCCTTTCTGACTAGTGAGGGTGTCCTTTACTGGGCACTACATCTCTACACGGGTAAACCCAAAGAGAACTTCATCCGTCAACGTATTAAAAACGAGACACGGTGTCCCAACGTCAAATAGAACAACACCGCGTCGCGACATTACACAATATCGTCTGAAGCGGAGCTCCACCTCGTCCCCTATTTAAGGAATTGTTGTCCCACCTCATCGAATCACCCTTCCGGCGGGCGCTCCTTGCAATGCCATGGTGCCCGGGCGGAGAATAGGTAGAGGAAAAAAAAGCCAAGGATACTTCCTGACACCTCATAGCCCGGTCCTCTGGAATAATGTATGCTCATCCCAACTCCTCTAACCAAAAAAAAGTGTGAATCGTACTAAACTCCCAGCCGATGCAAGATGCAGATGGACAAACAGTGATGAAAACACGGGATATTGTAGCGACACCATTGTCACTAAAGACTGGTATCAGCCTACTACCGAGATAGTGTCTGTCGAGCTCTAGATGGGAAAATCCGAGACCATCTATTATGAAGAAAAGAGAAGACTCCCGTGTGAGTTGAATGTCGTTCGCCGACGAACCAACCGAAACTGTAGTATGTACAGCGCGGTGCGATTAGAGCGAATGGGTATTACTGTTCTCGCCGACCGAGTTCTTGAACAGAGCCAACACGAACAATGATATTCCACCAAGTGAAGAAAATCGAGTGCCTATCTCGTCCTCATGGAGTTTTGCCACGTTTACGGTCTTCTTGATGGCCGTCAAATATTGAACTAAACCCAGCGAGGGGCCAGTTGTCTGTAGTCGAATGAATAACAACCAGCCAGGCAGCTATCAAATTGACGAGATAGTGCAGCATGTAGGCGTAGGAAACACCATAAACAGCAGCGTAGATAGCTGTGCCAAAGAGTAACACGCTTGTGAGATACCTCATCCTGCCCGTGACTCTAGGAACCATCCTGCCGGTGGTCAAGTTCTCCACCAATAATATGAACGGCATAATCGATAGCACGTTATGGTGCGAAGAGAAGGGCGTGAGCCAGTGGACGGCAAGGTTGCGAATCCACACTGCCAGAATGGGTAGATTGATAGGAAGGACCCAGAGCATGAGAAGCAGAATCGAGTGGGCGTAGTGGTAAAAGTCTTGGGTAAGTCCAGATTTGACTTCTGAGGCAATCCGATGAGCACGGACGACGGTGAATAGCTGAACGAGACATGCTACCAAGTACGCAAATTGATAGGGTATAAATGTGGATACCAGGAAGAGTAGGACGGCAGTTGTTATCATACGACGTCGAGGGGAGGATGCAACGAAGATGGGTAACTGCGGCCTTCGGCGCTCATCACGCCCGGCTGCGAATGGTCGCAGAGCTATCCAGGCGTAGAGAATGCCGAGAATCTGAGTCAATGCCAGGGTGACAAAGTGAAGACAGGCGCACACCCCTACACAGACGACTCCGATTAGGGGGATCAGAAACCAGAAGAAGGGATCCTGGGTGCCTGTCAGAAGATCGTTGCCGTGAAAGTCGGCTGCCGCTGAAGTCGTGTTGCGCCAGTGCCAGAATACGCCGGGCCCGGATGACCACGATCCAGTCATTGACAAGGAGAGGAATGTCAAGGAAAGGAACATCAGCGGCAGTGATTGCCGTAAGCAAAGATCCAAGCTTTCCGAGAAAGATATGAAGGCTCCAGTCGTGTCATAGATCCGGAACTGCTTGCGAAGCACGAGAGCCACCACAAGCAATGGGAAGGCCGCAAATACAGTTCGGTAACGCATGTACAGCTTTCCCAAGCTCCCCAACGGGTCGACTGTTAGCGTAACTTGGATTGCAGATTCGCAGGTAGGATCGGTCCAAAACTGGAGGCTGAGTCCCTGCTCGTGTTGAAGCTTGTGCCTAAGAGGGGGCGGAACGAATGGGGCCACGCCATGCAAACTGATGCTAGCATGCCTGGCGTTTACGAAAAACTTGGACTCGTATGGCTGAGCCAGATGTTGCCGTATGAGAGGTGAGAACAGTCCGGAGGATGAACCGCAAGCCTGATTGCCAATCTCCAGATTGTATGCCAGTAGACTCGATTGAATGGTAGGAATGTTGATTTCGGCAACCAAGGGACGGTTCGCAGGTAGTCGCAGCGTCATTCCAAACGCGAGAATTCGACGCAGGCTGATGTTACGCCTTCTATGTGATTGCGAATGATCGCTGAACTCGGCCACAACAAAGTTTGGAGTTGGCTTCGCCGCCTTGTCTATGACGGCTACGAATTGGTGGTCCGCAATGTCCTCGATATCAAACTGAAGATAGGAGAATGGTCTTGTCACTGGCTCATTTTCCGAGGCAAAGGGCTGATGAAGCATTCTCGTCGAAGGGGGGAGCAGAATGGCGTCGGTCGCAGCATTCTTGCAGGCCAATCTAGTAGACCCAGTGCTATCGCCTGAGAGGTCCATGTGTGTTGAGAACAATGTCGTCGACTGTCCAGGCTGCAAAGGGAAAACGCTGCAGAGCAGAACCTCGAGCTTTCCATGTTCTCCTGGCTTGTCCAATGCGCTGTCGGTCAGTAGGGTGAAGCGCTTTCCTTCTGGTGATCCTTGGGGAGGTACTGGAAGCAGGTGAGCTGTGATTTTCGAGTCGTGGCCGAGCTGTCGCAAGACGAGGCGTTCGCCTTGTGCCTTGATAGCGTTTGAGTTGTCCTCGAGTGTCAGAAGTGTGGTTGGCCCCTCAAATGCCATAGTCTGCTCGGCGATCGACTCCATGCCAGTAAGGAAGTACTTCTTGAAAACCCGCATTCTTTCAGCCCTGGGCTTAGTCTGCGAAGATCTGTGGACATCGACTACGTCGTACATGGCGCGAGCAACAACTTTCCGAAATTGGTCGCACCATAGAATGGCCTGGTGATCCATACTAGTCCAAACACCTGGAATTCCGGTGGTGAAGACAGTAAAGCCGTGCGTCTCGGGGATTATCGGCTCGATGCTTGCGTAGTCGGACGGAACGACCGTGTCTAAGCCACCTCCAGCGATTGAGACAAGAGTAACATGCCACAACGGATTGTTGTTGGCCCATTTCTGTGAGTAGGCGTGACGCCAGTAGTCATTGATATCATCGTATATCTTGACAATCTGTCCGTCGAAGGTAACAGGGGGACGCGAGTGTGGCGCAGACATGGTTATAATGGTGTTGATCGAGTTGGACTGGTAGTTCGGCATGATGAGCATGGTGCGCGCGACGATACCACCCATCGAATGACCGAGTACCAAGACAGAGGTTGGATCTGGCAAGTCCTGGTCTCGAGCTGACATGCGCGGGTCCATGTAGAGCGACAAGATGTACCTGATGGCTTCGTTCAAGTATTCTGCCTGATCCAACATGGTCTGTCCGTGGAAGGCGGTGATATCCTCGTTGAAGTCAACTGTAAAGAAATCGAGATTCCTGGCGCCGGCTGCAACAGCAGTTTCATCGTGTTGAAGAGACTCGTGGTAGTAGTTTGCAGCTTCAGCGGCTATGGGTCGAACTTGTTTGTAACTTCCGGCATTACCTGGGATGAAGAGTACGGGAACGCCTCTCAGCTGTGAAAGGTCAGCGATCTGCCATAGCCCTGGCGCAAGAAACAAGACGCACCTTTCTTTCGTCGTCAACACCCTGCTCACGATACAGGTATAGCGAGTATTTGGTCGCAAACCGGGTGTGTTCGGTATCGAAGTCACGAAGACGAATGTAGGAAGGTCGCATGTACGACATGCGGCATCCCTTGGCATCGAGCTGGCGAGTCCATGACGAGTTCAATATAGCGCATAGCAGAGTAATCCCAAGAACGGTGACAGTCAGCGTGAATATGGTAACGGACCAAGGGCTTCGGAATCGAGAGCGGCGACCGGCGAAGCGCACATCGGGCATCTTCTCTGCGGTCATAGTGGTTTGATCTTCTCGCCGAGTGTCTACAATGCCGTCGCGGAGGCTGTCCCCGTCGCCTTGAACGTCGTCGTGATCGCTATCGAAATACTTGTCGTCGTTCGGCGTAGGCCGAAGTTCGTCGGCGACACTTTGGGAATGGTGGTGGAGTTTGTGGTTCGGCAGCTGGTGTGTGTGGTTTCGGTAGGCTGGCGATGGCGCGGCCAGGGATGGAGCTGAGAGGGGTGACGATGGCAAGGCAGTTATGGGGTGGTTGTCGAGAATCGAATTCGCGTTCGGGCCATGTTCGAGCTTCCAATTGGGATTGTTTGACCGTCTGCTCCTTGCGGATGACGGTCTAGATGCGGCTCCTGCGGCAACAGTAACGGCAGCGGGTTGCTTGGGAAGAGGTGCAGAATTGCGACTTTGGGCGGGCTGTTGAACGACTGGAGGATCGACAAGAGGTTCGTCGCTGTCGTCGGTCGAACCCGACGAGCGCCTCTTCATGGGTGGAGAGGGCTCGATCGAGTCTTCCAAGAAAGGAAGCGTGTCGTTCAATCGAGCCGTTGAGGAACCTGTTGTTTTCCTGGCCAGGTGAGAGAAGGCGGCAAGGTGGAGGAAAACGAAAGTATGGACGACAGCGACGTCTCGAGGAAGAGAGACGTGCAGAGGGCTGTGGTGGCAGCAGGACGAGACGACGGGAAAGGACTTGTCCAGGAAAGAACGTGCCCTCGACCTGCCTTTCCTTGGGCGCGAACTGCTATTGTCGGGTCCGGGCCTCTGCTACCTACCACCTTAGTGGGTGCTAGTGGTACTTAGGGGTACTGGAATTTTGGAGGGTTCCTCCACTGTCGGTGCGTCTGTCACTGAGGTGCCGCTGGGGTGCTGCTGCTACAACGGTGGTCCCGATCCACGGATTCGAGTCGAGTCCCGCGTCCGTCTCCCGTTCCGTCACCACTGACCTATCAGACAATGGAAGGAGAGATAAGATACCCACGACAAGGACATGTGCCGAAGTACCACCTTTCCTCATTTCCAAAGAGGTACCTACCTGGAAGTGAGATACTGTAGGTAGGTAGGTAGGTACCTATCTCCTTAAGGTAATAGGTAGTAGGGAGTCGATGAAGAATACCTACGCAAAGCATCCGAATAGACGAATCCATCGCTATAGATACACGCACATTGATGTGTACAGCCAGGACTCGAAGATGATTGTTACCCAGACACTACAGTGCAGTATCTTGGTCATTTGTGAAGTATGCAGCCAAGCTACCTTCATGAGACCAGAGAGATAAGGGTGGCCGTAGTTGGTGAGACTGCTGCAAGCTCACTACCTAATTGTCTTGCAGGCAGCTGATGATGCACTCAAGCCTCAATTCACGTCACGTCCGCGTGGAGCGCTGTTCTTCCCGTTGCCTGCGTGTTCGTATGTACCTCAAGTTTCCGAAGGTCGGTCCCCACGTGCCCTTGCCGTAGGTACCTCGCATTACATACACATTTGTGCGATATCCCATGTAGCATTCGACCCTTTCTCAAACCCCTTTGGCTCATCTCGCGCCTCGTCCGTCCACGCAACGTGGAACTGTACGATCCACACGCAATTGGGTTTCCAATGTCTCAGCCCCATCGCCTCCTTTCTCTGCTCCTTTGTGAGCCCCTTCTACTCCGTACAAGACGCTGACTGGCACTAGAGCATAAGGCAAGGTAGAGTCTACAGCAAGTAGTACCAAAGTAGACACATGGCATGAAACCCTGCTACAACTCCAAGTTGGTTGGCCGGTGTGTTCAAACGTCCAGACGGATTACACATGAAAACGTAGCGGAGGCGGGAGCGATGGCTGAGAAAGGCTAAGAAACGCTGCAGAAACAAGCAATAAAATGGCTCTCGCGGCAAGCTGCGTGGTCTTCGATGCCCGAAGCGCCCGGCTCGACTCATGTTGTGCTTCAATAGCGTCAAATTGCTGCGACCAGATTCGCCGGCCCAGCAGATAGAACTGGTTAGGTACTCCCGCCTACCCTGCCAGCCTACCAGCCCAGCCTGCTTCACCTTAGCTTACCTTGAGCCTGGATTTGAACATTATCTACGGAGTAACAAGGAAAATTCACATTCCATCAGCTCTGCAGCTCGCTCACCTCAGAAACCAACGTTGGTCTCCCGGGCTTCGGCACGCTTAACCTTCTAGGTTCTGTTCCCAGCCTCCCGTCTTTCCCGTCCTTTTGCCATTATTCGGCTTCTCTCTCCCGTATCACCGGTGCTTCCCAAAGAATCTAAGATCTTTTTCTTCACTGTCCCCTCCTTCGCCCAATTTCTCGAGCTAGCCGGGCATCCCTGACCTCCCATGGTTTCTTGAATGTGACGTGAAACGTTTTCATGTCGTTTCTCCAGCGAGTGCAAACAAGATATCTGGTTTGGTTGGTTCAGATTCCTTCCTATCAGTTGTATTAGGTAGCACTCCGCATAAACTTAAACGCTATATACATTTTCAACTCTGAGCTTGCCCATCATTCACGTCTCGCGCTGGCTCATCCTTCGTCACCGTTGGCTACCTCTTACTACGTGGTAGTGCTGGAATGTCCCCGACATTGCCGGTACCGATTGCTTAATATCCGTACCCAGAAGCGAATACGCCCTCGACGGATGACAAAGATCGAGATGCTCAATCTCCCCAACAACCTCCATCCCAGCAATCCAAATCGGAGCACTAGTGCCTGCTTTCTGCAGCTTACCATGCTGCGCTGCTACGCATCCTGCCTGCTTCGGTCGAATTGATACCACTAACGCCGAAGTTGTCAGCGACGAACAACTTTCCTCACTTACCGGTTGCCAAGCTTTACTGAAGCAAGAAAAAGAGAGAGAAAGGCCCACACAGTTATTTGGATCTATTGAGAAGTTACGGCTTCGTCTTCTTAACCCGCAACGGCTACAAGACTTGACAAAAAGGGGATCGACACAGACGTACTCGTTCTACCCACATACAAGTCGAGGCCAGCCTCTGAAGCATGGCCATAGCCTCTAGGCGTGGGGTGTGGTGAAATTCGACGTTGCAGTGCAGTTAGTTGAGGTGGGCCAATGGAACAATTACATTATGCTTCAGCGTAAATGTGCAATGCTACCCATTCCAATTCTCCGAATTACCGGCCTCTGGCGAACACCATCTTGTAGATATTTGGGTTCCCTGAGACGTTACGAGTGCGAACAACGACATGTGCTGACACAAAGTTTTCCCCATCAGAAGCACGCCCAAGTCCATCCAGTTGTCCGTACCGTGTACGCATGGAGATCTGCTTTTAACTTTCAAGATTCCCTCATACCCAAGTGCATGCAGCGGATATTGGCCGATGCTCTCCCCCCCACCCTTACCGGGGAGTTGGTTTTAGCCATTCACAATTCCCTGATGACACATCATTTCGAAGAAACGAAACATCATTTAAAAGGGCCAGTCTTGGCAGGCACGACGGGGTGTGATGGCTTCAGGGAGATATTGTAGCGCGCAGTGAAGGATGTGGAAGTATGGGAAACTTGGACTTGGAGCTCACGGGAATCAGGAACGCATAGATTGGCGGGGTGATGCATAGCCCCACCCCGCGCTCCATGATTGACATCTCCGCGAAGTCAAGTCTTTTGATTTAATTTGATTTGTTTCGCAACCACGGCGCCCTGGAAGGACGTGGAGCCCTCGAGGTCCAGGGCATGGTGTACCGTATTAAGGCCGACATTGCCAACATGCAAAGAACAAGCAGTGATACCCGCATCGACGTTTCTCGTTGGCTCCTTGCATATTCAAAGAATGGGTAAATCCGCCATAGGTGTGATGTATTAGGGACCTTGGGATACCTGATTACCAGATGTCAAAGGACAGGTCTGGGGTGGGAACCACCTGACGGCTATTTCTCGGGTCGCTATGTGCCAACAGCCTGCTGAGGTAAAGTGCCTACGTACCTACCTAATTAACAAACTACCGACTGAAGGTACCTGTGGTGGGTATGCGTCCACTCTACGCGTCTGAGCACGGTCAACGCGTCCAATTCGTAGGCACCCCAGCACTTCACGACAGCTGCCGATGGATGTAATGTAGAAATGGCGTTGCGCATACACCAAGCGACGACTAAACACCTTGTCAAAACGTCATGTAAGAACAAGCAGGAGATACGTATTTAGGAAAAATCGGATTACGCATCGAATCACAGTTGATCGAGGAGTCATGGCCACAATCAAGCCCATCGAGGGCCGCACAGTGAACTCCCCGCAAACCGTCGTCCACGTCCTGTACTGACAACATCGCAGATTCACCAGATTCAATCTGGTCAAGTCATTGTTGATCTGTGCTCTGTCGTTAAAGAGCTTGTGGAAAACAGTATTGATGCCGGTGCTACAAGCATAGGTACGCAAATCCGGACATTCATCTCTGCCGTGTGATTTGTGGATAGACTCGATTGCTGACATCTACACCCAGATGTACGCTTCAAGAACCAGGGACTGGACTCCATAGAGGTCCAGGATAATGGCGATGGAATCTCATCCGACAACTACGAGTCAATTGCCTTGAAGCACTACACTTCGAAGCTTGCAACCTACTCCGATCTGGCTACTCTCAAGACCTTCGGTTTTCGCGGCGAAGCCTTGTCATCGTTATGTGCCTTGTCTCAATTCAGCATTGTCACCTGCATGGCACAAGATGTTCCCAAAGGCACAAGACTCGAGTTCGAGTCATCGGGGAAGCTCAAGGAAACTCATGTGGTCGCCGCCCAGAAGGGCACCAACGTCATCGTCGGGAACCTGTTTCACAACCTTCCTGTACGCCGCCGCGAGCTTCAACGCAACGTCAAGAGAGAATGGAATAAGGTCATCGCATTACTGAACCAGTATGCTTGTATCCAGACTGGCGTCAAGTTTTCCGTTTCCCAGCAACCTACCAAGGGAAAACGTATAATCCTCTTCTCTACAAAGGGCAATCCCACCACGCGAGAGAATCTGGTCAACATCTTCGGCGCCAAGACGATGACGGTTCTGGTGAAACTCGATCTCTCCCTCCAGTTTGAGCCCACCGCTAGGCCGGGCTTAAAATCCACTAATCAAGACGAGAAAACTTCCACAAAGGTCCAAGTCCAGGGTTACGTGAGTCGTCCAGCCCACGGAGAGGGCCGTCAGACCCCTGATCGACAAATGTTCTTCGTCAACGGCAGACCATGCGGCCTTCCTCAGTTCGCCAAGGTCTTCAATGAGGTTTACAGGGCTTACAATGCCTCCCAGTCGCCCTTCATACTGGCTGACATCCAGCTTGATACGCACTTATATGATGTCAACGTCAGCCCGGATAAGCGCACGATCATGCTGCATGATCAGAATCGCATGTTGGAGAATATGAAGGAGGCTTTGTCGTCCCTTTTCGAATCCCAAGATTACTCCATTCCGTCCGCGCAACAGTCAACACAGATAACACAGTCAGCCAGGGCGGCCCCTGTTCTCGAGAGCGACGGCTCCGAGGATGATGATGAACCTTCGAACCAAGCACGAGCCGCCCCGGCGAAACAAACAAGTCCAAGTGACGAAGATGACGTTAGCTCCGAAAATGATGACGAACAATCTCAATCACGCACCAAGCAACCACGCAAACCTCGTCAGAGGAAACCCCAAAAGCTCACAATAGCAGAACTACAGTCCCAGAGCTTAATGAGCCGGTGGGTTGGACGAGCAGCTGACAGTCGTGCTTTGCAACGAGGAATGGACATAGTATCCGAAGAGCCTGTCGCTGAAGATAGTGGCGAGAAGGCTCCGGCTACTGAATACGACCCTGGTGCGTCCGAATCAGAGAACGAGGTGGCGGCGGAGGCTGCCGAAAGCACTTCTTTCAACACGCCGCGACAGGTTCTCGACTTCAATGCCCGGCTTTCAGACGCCCATAAATACCACGAAGCTGATGCTTCGGAGGAGAGTGTCTCGCAGTCTTCTATCGATGGCACCGAAAGTAGACAAGCCCAGATTCCTGCTATGACACCTATTAGAACACCAAGAGTTGACCCTCTCATGGCTTCATCTACTCCACGGCTACCTAAACGGTCAGCCCTAGAAGTTGCAACCGTGTCTATTGGAGAGAGTACCATCACCAGCTCCGTAGAGCCGGCTTCGAAGAGAATAAGACACGAGCCGACCTCATCGGCGACGTCAAAGGCTGCTCATCTACCATTGAGCTCAACCACGGCGAAATCCTCCTTTGGCTCAAGGCTAACCCAGATGTTCTCTGCGAGTAATGCAGCGAGGCAGAAAGGGGTCAGCAGGGCGAGCACAGATCTGCCACAAAACCCCAGCGAAGATGCTGGCGCAGAGACAGATGATGGTGGGGAAAGCGATGGCAGCTCAGAAGGAAGGGCACCTGCGGATGAGACCATGGTCAGCCAGGATGATGAATTTGAGTCTGCTTCCGATAGGGCCGATGCGTTGTCAAGTCCAACACATAGGCCCCATGCGAAGGTATCGAGCCGTATTGAGACCCTAGTGCCGGTCACAACGAACGACGACATTCTGAAGGATGAAGCAGCGGCGCAGACTATGCTCGCAGATGCCCGGTCTCATGCCCTCAAAGGGGGAGGCAGGCGAAAGGACGCAATTCTACAGCAGAGGCAAAATGTCAAGATTGACACCAACGATCTACAGTCTCGCATCGAATCTTGGCAGGCAGAGCTACGGCGCACCACCCAAAACCTAAGCCGACAGTCCAAGACCTCCGGTATCGAGGATCTCGAGGCCCAGGATGCCGAAGCAGCCCTGTCCTTGATCATATCAAAGTCGGATTTCGCAAAGATGACCATTGTCGGTCAGTTCAATCTCGGCTTCATCATCGCAGTTCGGCACGCGGCTCGGGACCGAGACGGTGACGCAGTCGGGGACGACGAGCTCTTCATCATTGACCAACATGCGTCGGACGAAAAGTACAACTTTGAGAGATTGCAGTCCACAACGGTGGTCCAGTCTCAGAGATTGGTGCACCCGAAGCAGCTGGAGCTGACAGCGCTGGAGGAAGAGATCGTCATGGAAAACGTCGCGGCCCTGGACGTCAACGGCTTCAAGGTCAGCGTGGACAGCTCGGGTGACCAACCCGTGGGGGCGAGGTGCAAGCTCCTCGCGCTACCCCTCAGCCGCGAGACGACATTCACATTGTCCGACCTCGAGGAGCTCATTTCTCTGCTCAGCGACCACCACCTCACCGAAGTCAGCAGTGCCCCTCGGCCGTCCAAGGTGCGGTCCATGTTCGCAATGAGGGCATGCCGCAGCAGCGTCATGATTGGCAAGGCTCTGGCGCAACGACAGATGGAGAAGCTGGTCCGTCACATGGGCGAGTTGGATAAGCCATGGAATTGTCCACATGGACGGCCGACGATGAGGCATCTCACCGGACTGGGTTCCTGGGACGACATGGGATGGAAGGAAACCGAGCCTCGGGTCGACTGGGCCAAGTATGCCCGAGCATGATGTTGGATGTCATGTCGTGGTACGCAAAAGTCAAAAGTCGATCTTAGTAACATACTGGTTAGCTCTGCTGTGTTACCATTCACGGTGTTCGTTATTTCTCAAGACATATCCGCGAAAAGGGGCAATTGATTAGTTTACATGCCAAAAATGACTTTTGTTATTTGTATTGGTATCACGGCGTAGTTGCCTTCTCTCGTTACTTTACTTTACATTCAATGAAGCTGTCCATACACTTCCTAGTCTTGTTCGACCGGACGTTGTGAAAATCAACCCGTGTTCTCGTATCAAACTCCCAAAACAAGTATCCATTCGCTGCTTACAAAAACCTCCTCATCACCGCGCCACGCCATAGTGAACGCCCTTCGACCCTGCGAGACCTTCTTCAGCGACCTTGCCACTCACGTTACGCCTTCCATAAGCTGACGAGTACCTGTTGTCTTTGAAGTCGTTGCCGGATGAGACTTGACGGTTACCGCCGATCATGACTGGAGGAGTCGCCGACTTCAGCTCACCGTACGGCTTGGAGTAGAAATCAGCCTCGGGTTGGATGGAGCTGTCGCGGTTGCGCGGCCAGGGTTGAGGGACGAGCGATGAAGGTCTCTGATCCGCAATGTCGTTGGTACCGCTGACCCTACGAGAGTTGAGGTCTACGTCCGACAGTGCCGTATCCTTGAGCGAGTAGTACGGAGCCTTGGTCTTGGGCGGCGTCGGATGGGACTTCAATGGGTTTGGGTGCGGGCTCTTGCCGATATCATTCTCAAAGTCACTGCCAGCAAGGTCGTTTTCGTCGTGCTCTGAATCGGAATCTGCTTCGTATTTTTGAGACAGAGCTTCGTAAGTGCTGTTCCTCGTTCCCTGGCGCTGCGTGTTCGCAGCTGTCGTGGCTTGGTCCATGGCGCGATTTCGCTTCTGAGTGCGAGAAATCATGGAGTCTGTCGCAAACCATGTCTCTGTGAATTTGCCTCCAGGGGCTGGGACTGCAGAGGAGAGAGAAGTTTGGGATCCTGCAATGTTGGTCTCGTGGAGCGGCACCTCGGTGTAAGACCCGCGGTATGAGGACCGAGGCCCGGACGTACGAGCGTACTCGCTGACGCCTGCTGTCTGGTTTTGTAGATTTCCTGAAGGAACCTGGTACTGCCGACTGGGAAGATCAACAAAGGAATTGCGGTTGAAACTGGAAACGTCGGAGCCGGCGCGGGTTCGTTGAAAGGGGATGCTGGGTGGTCGAGATACATCCTCATACGGAGCACCTGATCGACGACGGTCCTCGAGAGGTGTGGACAGTCTCTTGTCGCTATCGCCGCTCATAGAGGTTGCAACGCTGGACTTATTTCTCTTGTGTTTGGCTCGGGAGGTGAGGTTGTCTTCTAGAGGGTTCATGTCGGGGGGCAGTTCGGTAATCTTGCGGAACATGACACCAAGCCATATTGAGATGCCGAGAGAGATCAAGTGCAGACCCCCTGCACCGATGAAGGTATAGAAGACGGCTGGAAGGAAATAGTCCAGTAGGCTTTGGTCGGAAAGGCGCGTCTTCCAGGTGCCGCCGCTGTTGTTGACGGTAAGAGCACCGTAGGCGTAAAGAGGCATAACGCCAAGATCAGAGATGCTGGCGAAAAGTTGGTAGGCTGTAGACGAGGCAGGGCTGCGGCCTCCAGCAGGCCGCTGGAGATGGTAGATGCCGTAGAGGCAGTGCACCATGGCGACACCCGGCTGGAATAAGGTCAGTCAGTTTTTGGGTACTCCAAACCCTGGAGCAGGCAGTCTGGGCAGTGGACAAACCGTAATACGCATAACCCAGCCAGCCAAAGTCTCGATATTGTCTAGCAGGATGAGTAGGGCAAGTAATCCTGCAGCCCCGATCAATTCTAGGACCCTCAAGCATAACTGGACGATGCGCATCGCCTTGATCCAGCTCTTCGTTCTAGGGCCGAGGGCAACATAGTTGTTGGATCGATGGTTGAGGACCAGATGAGCACTACAACAGAATAGGCGATCAGTATCAACTTTCCCACTCCTCATGATAAAGACAGTCCTCGCTGTAAATCCTAGACCAAGCGAACTTACTCGGGATGACGGTTGAAGGTTACCAAAGGGCCATCAGGCTTGGGTTTGCGCGGCTGCGGCTCCCAGCTTGCGCGAGTCACTGCCTTTGGGTCGAACTTTGGCTCTGGGAAACGGGAATTGTTGCTGACGACATTGTAGAGGTATGGTTGGTGAGCCATGGTCGCGACACGGCGTTGGTCTTGTCCTTGCTTGTCCTCCGAGAAAAGAAAGAGAGGAATGCGCGGGAGAGGACTTTAACAGAGGTCAGACGGCTGGAATGCCGCCAACTTGAAGGGTATCCGGTGGTTGGATTGAGGTGTCTAAGGTCTCGCTTTCCTCTCACTTACCACGGACATGTGAATGAATGAAAGAGGTGGGGGGTGGGGGAATGGGTGGTGAGGTGGATGGCGAGGAAGGATGGTTAAGAGCAAGACAGGGACCAGAATTCAGAAAGGCCAAACCCAAGGTGAGATGCGCAAAGGTACAGGCAAATCCTGCGTTTGCCCGGCCTTGACAAGATTGAAGCCGCATCGCTCAAAGGCCCAGTTGTTTTCCAGCCTTCCCGGATCGGTTGGTTGACATTGGGTACATCTTGAGTCTAGTGTTGCAGCTGGCGCGTGGCGGTTGCTATGGCAACTTCTCGTTCCTGCAGTACTAACGCAGCATGTCTTGGGAGCTGCACCTCAGCAAGCTCAATTACCCTTGTCACCTCACGTCCAGGGAATATTCGCTTGAAGCCTGTCGCGCCAGAAAGCTGCCATCCAAAGTTGCCTACCATGTCTGTTTGCACCTCTTCCTGGCTCGACGATCATTGGCCTCTCACCTCCAGATGTCTGGATCATGGATCATGGGTAGCGTACCTACTTAGTACACTATATACTATCCACTTGGTCCCGAACCCCCCACCAACTTTTGAGAGGGTCGAAATGACGTATGAAGCTTGGACCAGTCCTCGATTAAAAGCAACAGGGCACTTTTACAGGCAGCTGTACTCCGTAGTTCAAGACAAACTAGGTACCTTACGACAAGGTATCACAGCTTCATTGATCACGACGATCGATAGTTTAATTGCAGGCCTGCTTTTCTTCACCCGCGGCAAAGGCATTCACGTACTCTGCTATCGAATTTTCAGGCACAGCCCAGTGCAAGCAACCAAGGTAAGGCAGTGAGTGGCTTTATAAGCCATAGGCCAAGGACGCCGAGTCCATGCTTTACATCGGTACCGCAACTAGGCCCGGCTCCGGATTGTGGACTCTCGATTTAAATCCGAAAGCTTCCACCCCGACGCTTTCTTTGACTTGACTCACTCGGTGCCCTATACTCGGGCTGCATTAACCAGCTTTGGCGGTAGCTTCCCATTTCACTGACCAGGCTATCTCGAGTTATTATTGTCTGAACACGCAGTATCCAGTTTCAGCCCGGACAAGTCAAGTTCCTTGACTATCATAACAGACCAAAGTCTACTCCGCGCTACCCTCCACCGGTCCCATGATTCTATCCCGATGCCGGGCCAGGCTGCGTCCAGCCTGCCGCCCTTTTCGGATGGAAGTGGGCACCGGCGCTTCCGGGTCGCGCCCGTCGAGTACCGTCGCGAGACAAGTCCGCCAACCGAACGCGCCGTTCCGACTGGCCGTCGTTGGCTCCGGTCCAGCAGGCTTCTACTCTGCCTACCGAGTGATGTCCCAACTCCCAGAGACTACGGTGGACATGTATGAGTCGCTGCCGGTACCGTTTGGCCTCGTCCGCTTCGGCGTTGCCCCAGATCATCCCGAAGTCAAGGTTCGATATCTCCCGTCTCGTTGACTGCCTCACCGGTGCACGCTGCTTACACAACCCCCAGAACTGTCAGGAAAAATTCACAGAAGTTGCGGCCTCGCCTAAATTTAACTTCATGGGTAACGTGACCATAGGCGACGTAGGCCGTCATCCCGACAGCTGCAATGTGCCCTTTCCCACCTTGTTGCGAAATTATGATGCAGTGTTACTCGCATATGGAGCCGCAAAGGATAGAACCCTCGGCATCCCTGGAGAATCCAATCTCCTAGGCGTCTACTCGGCTCGCCAGTTTGTGGGCTGGTATAATGGGCTCCCCGAGTATGCCGATTTGTCACCCGATCTCACGAAAGGAGATGAGGCTGTCGTAATTGGTCAGGGCAATGTAGCCCTGGACGTTGCTAGAATGCTCCTGGAGGATATCGATGCCTTGCGGCGGACAGATATCACAGAAGAGGCCCTTGCCCAGCTTGCAACCTCTCGCGTTAAGAGGGTCCATGTCGTTGGAAGACGAGGTCCAATGCAGGTGAGTAAACCGCTCAACTTCTTGTGTCCAGATAGAGCAGACGAGTTGATCCTCCCATCTAGGCCGCGTTCACAATTAAGGAAGTCAGGGAGTTGATGAAGATTCAAAGTGTTGGCTTTCATCCGGTGGACAGCACGCTCATACCCCCGGACATCAAGTCACTTCCAAGAGCAGCAAAGCGCTTGATGGAAGTGGTCGCCAAGGGCTCCGTGTCTCGTCCAGACGACGTCGAGAAATCGTGGTCACTCGACTTCTGCTTGAATCCCGTTGAGTTTTTAGCCAACCAAAATTCTCCTACCGATGTTGGGAGCACCGTGTTCGAGAGGACGGAACTGTCTCACAAATTTGATCCCGGTGCTCAAGCTCGGCTTACCGGAGAAACTGTCACGGTGCCTTCAAACTTGGTCTTTCGTTCCATTGGCTATAAGTCCATTCCCTTGCCCGGTTTCAAAGAGGCCGGTGTAGCCTTCGATGACCGCCGAGGTGTCGTGATGAACGATGGACGCGGCAGAGTTGCTGCAGTAGATCAGAAAGAAGCGTCTGAAGCGACACAGTCAGGGGTAACCCCCGGTGTCTATTGTGCCGGTTGGGTTAAACGAGGACCGACTGGCGTCATTGCCTCGACCATGCAGGACGCCTTTGAGACGGGCGATTCTATCATTCAAGATTGGCTGTCTGGTTTGCAATTCCTGTCTGCGGGCAAGGAGAAGCCCGCGGCAGGATGGGATGGAGTCCGCGAAGAAATCGGTGACTCAGCTCATAGGAGAACAAGCTGGGAAGACTGGCAAAGAATTGATGGCGTAGAGAAGGAAAAGGGTCAGGCCGCGGGCAAGGAGCGGGAGAAATTCACGTCCACCAAGGCTATGCTTGAGGTCCTGTCATAGGATACGGCACTTGAGTCCAATGTAGAAATACCCCTCTTTGTAAACTATAGAAACATTGCTATTTACTGCTTGATCTTTTCAGTCAGTTCTGGCACCTTGTCGAATAAATCTCCCACGAGCCCAACGTCCGCGATTTGGAAAATAGGGGCATCAGCATCCTTATTTATGGCGGCAATGACCTTGCTGTCCTTCATACCAGCCAAGTGCTGGATGGCACCCGAAATGCCAACAGCCAGGTACAACTGAGGTGCAACGACCTTGCCAGTCTGTCCAACTTGCAAGCTGTTATCAGCGTACCCGCTATCAACAGCGGCTCTGGAGGCGCCAACAGCAGCACCAAGAGAATCGGCCAGGGGCAGCATGACCTTGTCAAACTCCTCCTTGGACTTGAGGCCTCTGCCGCCAGAGACAACCCTTCCAGCGGTAGCAAGGTCTGGTCTGTCTGACTTGGCAAGATCCTCTGACACCCACTCAGTAGCAGAGTCAGACTTGGGATCAACGCCGTCCTCCACCGCAGCTGAGCCGCTGGCAACTTCGGCCGCAGGGAAGGCCGTGCCTCGGATGGTTATAACCTTGATCTCGTCGGATGACTCTACTGTCGCGATGGCATTGCCGGCGTAGATTGGGCGGACGAAGGTGTTCTCACCCTCGATCGAAGTAATGTCGGAGATTTGCTGCGAGTCCAGCATGGCGGCAACGCGGGGCATCAAGTTCTTTCCAAAGGCAGTGTGTCCAGCGATGATGTGGGTGTAGCCGCCCTTCTTGATATTCTCGACCAACAGCGGTGCGAAGTTCTCGGGGAGACCCTGCAAGTACGAAAATGTCAGCTCCGGAACCTTACAATTTGTCGACATTCTCTCATAATGGCCTACCTTGTCATACGCGGCATTGTCGACTGCAATGACCTTCTCAACACCTTCAACCTTTGCCGCCTCATCGGCAACACCCTTGATGTTGCTTCCCGCTACAAAGCCGTGGATGGACCCTCCCAGCTTCTTTGCTGCTGTGATGGCGCTCAGTGAGCCATGGTTCAATTGACCTTCTCTCTGCTCCAGAATGGCGAGGGTCGACAGCAGACTTCTTCTCGATACAGATCGGAACCCCGAGAGTCCCCTGGACGCTGCGACAGCCCCGCTGCCAGCGGCTCTTCGAGCAAGGAACAGCATTTCTTGCGGCTACGACGAATGCGAAAAGTACCGGCTTTACTGGGCTTGTGTAAAGGAACAATTGGCGAAGCTCACCGTGAGCGAGGGCTTGGGTGTTGATGTGCAGGATCTCAAGATGAAGAGGAATGGTTGGACACGGCCCGAGGTTACTAGGCCGAGTTCGCATGAAGCCTTTCTCAGCTGCCAAAGTGCCGTCATCAGAGGTAGAGACGCTCTGGCTGGGGCCGGGGGTGAGATTAGCCGCAGCAACCCAGTCGGCTTTATGCTCCGAGCTCTCGGCCTCACCAAGCTACTCAGGACTCAGGACCTTGAACAAGGGACGTGCACCAGAGGATTAGTCATGATCAACGAGGCTTGTCCGACACGTGACACGTTTAAGACCACGTGATTAGACGGACTTGGCGTCGCGCTCCAGCTTCCAACGGGGGAGGGATTGCGCAGGGGAAAGGTACACTTGGAGAGGCCCAAGGACAGAGCAGTTCCCCTGGTATCTTCGCGCCAAAATTTCTCCAGATCCAGACGCGACTCCATAACGACCACACCTCTTCATCTCCCATCAAGAACCACGCGCTTTTGGAGGGGCACACCCACAGGCTGCATCATCAATCAATCAATTCCACCAGTCGCATGTCATAGGGCATCCTATCCGTGCAATTTGTATTCCATTTTGCGCGTCGCGCCCTTGAGCTTCCGCGCGCCTCGACAAGAGTTTGGGTGCCTGCCTCCTAAGATCCATTCAATCACAAGTCATCATGGAGGACCAACCCAACTACGGAATTTCCAACGCCGCCTCTCCTGGCAGCAATCCTATTCTTTCGCAACCACCTTTGCAACCTGCCGCGCCTACCCCGGGAGATGGAGCTGAAGGTGCGTGTCATTGGCGACCCTATTAGCATTGCTTTCATTGGTACAATTGACGGCATCTAACAAGACTATGTTTCTAGATGTCCAGATGACCGAAGGCCCGGTCGCTGAGCCTAGCATTAAGCAGGACAGCGCGACACCCGCACCAGGCGTCACATCCGATAATCCCCTCGACGCCCCCGATGGCCCCGCGCCCGAGGCTACGCAGGACGAGGAAATGGGCGGTGCCCGCGACCAAACAAAGGATGGCCAAGCAGCAAAGGGCGGCGATGATGCTGCAGCTGGAAATGATGCGGAGGGGCAAGACTCCAAGACCAAGGAGACACTCGAGAACGCGGCCCGAGAACATCTTATCTCGCAAACGCACGCCATCGTTCTGCCGAGCTACAGTACCTGGTTCGACATGAACACGATCAACGACATTGAGCGCAAGGCCATGTCCGAGTTCTTCAACAGTCGCAACCGCAGTAAAACACCAGCTGTCTACAAGGACTACCGTGATTTCATGATCAACACCTACAGGTTGAATCCCGTGGAATACCTTACCGTCACAGCCTGCAGACGAAACTTGGCTGGAGACGTTTGCGCTATCATGCGCGTCCACTCATTCCTCGAGCAGTGGGGTTTGATTAACTACCAGGTAGGATCAAAACCGATGCGCTGTCTTATATATGAACTGACTGAAGCGATGTAGGTTGATGCAGAGCAACGGCCCTCACATGTCGGCCCCCCCTTCACTGGTCACTTCAAGATCATTTGCGACACCCCACGTGGTCTACAGCCGTGGCAGCCGTCTGCCGACGCCGTCGTCTCTGCTGGCAAGCCCAGTGCCGATACAGAAAAGAAGGCTGCGGCAACGCCGGTCGCTAAGAGCGAGCTTAACTTGGAAGTCAGCCGCAACATCTACGAAGCAAGCGCCAAGGGTACAAAACTCAACAAGAGCGAACCGAAGACCAATGGCGAAACGCCAGTGACGAACGGTGTTTCGGGTATCGAAGATGCTATCAAGACACCCATTGTCAAGGTCAACTGTCACACTTGCGGTATCGACTGCACTAGGCTATACTACCACAGCTCTCAGGCCGACCCGAATTCCAAGACCAAGTACGACGTTTGCCCGAGCTGCTTCCTCGAGGGTCACCTTCCAGGCAACCAGACAAGCGCTCAATTCACCCGCATGGAAAACCCTACATACACGACCGTCCTTGACAGAGACGCACCGTGGAGCGATGCCGAAATCCTTCGCTTGCTTGAGGGCATCGAGAGGATGGACGACGACTGGAATGAAATTGCGGATCACGTGGGTACGCGAACACGCGAAGAGTGCGTCTTGCAATTCTTGTCCTTGGACATTGAAGGCAAGTATGCGGACTCGGACCTTGCCGTGAATGCACCAACCGGCCTTGCAATGCTCGGACAGCAGGGCGGCCATTTGCCTTTCAGCCAGGCTGACAACCCGGTCATGTCCGTCGTCGGCTTCCTTGCCGGCCTCGCAGATCCTGCCAGTACGGCGGCTGCGGCGAACAAGTCTGCCGAAGAGCTCACGCGTAAGCTTCGCAAGCGACTTGAGGGTGGCAACTCAGAGGAGCAAGCCGTGACCAATGGCAAGGGCAAGGACAAGGACGGCGACTCAATGGAGATTGATATCCGGCAAGATGTCACTACGACAACTACGACGACGACGACGCTGGCCACCATTCCTATGGCCACCATGGGCGCCCGGGCCGCTGGCCTGGTGTCCCACGAGGAACGTGAGATGACGAGACTAGTGTCAGCTGCGGCCAACCTTACTCTGCAGAAGTTGGAGTTGAAGTTGAAGTACTTCAACGAGATGGAGGCCATCTTGCAGGCAGAGAGAAGGGAGCTCGAGAGAGGACGGCAACAGTTGTTCTTGGATCGACTCGCGTTCAAGCGTCGCGTCCGCGAGGTGCAGGATGGACTCAAGGCGGCAGTCGAGACGGATGGTGATCAAGGTCTTAAGCAAGCCCAGGATGCGATGTCTGACGGAGCCAACCTCACCTTTCAGGCGGCGCCTGGAGCAGGCGCTGTGCAGCCTCTGAGTAGCGGAGGGCAGATTAAGAGCTTCGAAGCTTGATGCGGCTCATGGCACGGTGTCTCTTCCTTGACGAAGACATTTATGAGATCCATCGGGACAGATACTGCTCTGCGTGTGGGCGGAGAACGGGGTCCCTGTATTTTGCAAGGGGTTTGGTTTGGTGATGAACAGGAACGGCACAAATAATTGTGGTGAATTGAAATAGTCTGGATGATTTTAGGCGTCGGAGGGATTCCTATGGCTGGGCGACTTCTTGTCGTTTACGCAATTGTATTAGATACTTGCACTACCGGTTTTCTGCCTGCTTTCCATCATGCCAACACCGTGTGATGTGTAGACCTTAAGGGAATTCTGAGGACGGCAGTGTGATTGCCAAATGAGTTACGAGCTCACATCATGGGCAAAGGGCGCTGACACATGCTAATGTGTTGTTCCGTACCTGGTATTGATCTCATGGTGAGCAGTGCTGGTAGTTTGATGGATGTGCTATGTTAGCTTGGTCTCACATGTTTGGGAAGAATCACGGTGCATAAGGTTGTCAGATCCAGCTGCATGGGTAAGCTCAGTAAAGGTGATCTACTTTGTGGCCGTTGGGCAAGCCACTTCGCTAATGCGCGTACGGCGTGGTAGTGGTGCTGAGGGATGCTGAGGTCAACCACAATCTGGGAGATGAAGTGCCGCGTGACCGCGGCCCTGACCGTGGCCGTGACCTAGGCTGGCGTGGCATGCGTCCGGGCTGTGGGGCCGTGCTTCATGAACCGGCCGGTGAAGTAAAAAAAGTAAAAGTAAAGAGAAAGCGCCTCCCCGTCAAGGTTTGGGAGCATCCTTTCTCGAGGCATTCTAGTACCTGACTGTCCCGCCTCAGGTAGCTGTCGAGTTGCCAAGATGTCCGGGTAAACGGAAGGGGACCTTGATCGGCTCGATCCTCCGGTGGTCCAGTCCGGTATCGTCTGGGGCTCCCCTCCTGTCCGGTAATATATGATATGCACCGGATCAGTCTTCGTCCTCAGCCAGTGGTATAGAATCGAATTGGAGGTGTGTTCCGCACTGACGAATAGGGCGGTTGATATCATGATATGTCTTCCATCAGAGACATTGGATGGTAATGTACCTATTGAGCAACATAGCACTAAGGTAGCTTGGAGGCTCACGATTCAAAGCCCCGGCGTTGGGGATGCGATGAGCACCGGTAGTAGTTTGTATTCGACCGAACATCCTAGGTAGATCCAGCCGAGAGCCTAGGCTCAGGAATGGCGGAGAGCCGACGATTCTCCGGCCTCGGAGACTATTTGTGAGGAGAACAGATTGAGGGGATTTCTCCAGATAGTACGGAGTAGAGATGGAGACAAACTGGAGTCTTCGTACGGATACTGGGGTAAGGATGCGCGCATACCTACTCCGTATCCGTACAAGTTACAACTCATTACCTATGTATCCGTACCGTATCGTGGGTATCCACTGATGAGGGTCGGCACCATTGTAAAGAAGAAAAGTACGGGGTAAAAGCTGCGTGCATGGGGTTGGCTAGCTCCTGGAGCTAACGTCTGCTCACCCCTGTTTTACCTCGGTTCAAAGTCCCGATCCACCGCTTCTACTCCAGGTGACCAAGGTAGTGAAGACACCTTACCGGCTGCACCGCGATGCGCCGAGGGACAATGAGCCAGTGAGGGAATTTGGAGAACAAGTGCAAGATGGTGTCAATATGGGATCCGGTAAATTTTGCGCGCGCTCATCGAGGGCCGAGACTCAATTGCAGACTGGCAGACTTGCAGACTGGTAGACTTGCAGTCTGGGTTCTGCGGTGCTGCAGCCGCCGGTATGCGGTCTGTAGCGCATGGCGCGCCACGCGTGCCCTTTTCCCCAACTCAAGGTCCATCTCCGCCGCTCCGCCGGACGTTCGGGCATCGTGCTACAAAACCTCTAGAATGAGAACTGAGCAAAACGGAAGCCAAGGGACAAAGAGGTCAGAGACCTGATGTCTGAGAGGGTTAAGAATGAATTGTGCCCAATACCGTGCTCCGGACCACGGTTCCGTCCGGCTTGTCATAATACCATAGGGACATTACCTACCCGGAGGACGCCAGATAGCATAGCTCTTTCTTTCTCGCTTTCTTGCCTTTTCTCAATACTTCTTGCTTCATCTACCTCGCTCTTGATCAGCCCCTTGACATAGCTGCTCTTCTTCAATATTTATAGCTTTTCGCTCTTTTCTGGATCGCAAAGGGTACATGTACCCTCTCTGATAGCCTATACTACTTTGGTCCCTACGGCGCTGAACTACCTAGGTACCTTACACCAGCCCATCCTCCTACCAGCCACCTTATCGACAAGACGCGATCCCACGCCATCTCTCGCGGCCCTACCTACCTTAGGTATTGGGAGAACAGGACAGGCTCACTAACTTACCTCACCTCAGTGTCTTTGTCAACCTCACACAGCATCCATTCCCGTCACCTGGGGACGCTTCTGCTACCTGGCGCTTCTGCCATATTTGCAGCCCGAGGTATCGACAAACCAGCCCACCCCCACCGCCCCATCGCTGGAAGCACCTGGCTTACAGCGGCTTCAAGAGAGAACCTGACACCCCATACCCCAGCTGTTCCCCATAGCCGGACCCCGTACCGAACCGCAGCTGCCTCCTCTCGGGGTGCCTGACAGAGTACGGAGTACCTACCTACAGACACACTGCTAGCCCAGAATCCACACATCCCTGTTGTGGTTGACATTGCTGCTGGTAATAAAGGGATTCCCGCGTGGCACCTACGTTTTGGCTTGTGACAAGCAGCCACTTCACTCCAAGTCTCCCCCGTCTGTCTGACGGTGTCTGAGGTATCCGTCAGTCTGTCACTCTTGTCACTCTGTCCTCGTCCCTTGCTCGCTCCGGCTAGCCTCCGCTCCGGCTCCAAAAACCACTCGACTGAATCGCCTGCCCGTCTGCCGTCTGCCGCGGATCTTTCTGCGGCTACCTTTTTTCGTGCGTGCCACCACTGCGTCTGCACTGCAACTATTTTAACACCACCCAACCACTCACACACCACCACACGTTTAATCCTTTTCAAGAATTGGTCATGTCGGCCGCATTGCGAGCGTTGGAGGCTAGGTCTGCCACGGCAAGGACTTCTTTGAGACATCTGACCTTTAATCGTCCGGTACGTTTTGTTCGTTGACGCTGTTGCATCTTCCCTTCCGCTATCCTCTCTCTACTCTGTTCTGCTCTTTGGCCTCGGCTCAACGCCATCATCCTTGATCCCACCCCGCTCCGCTTCTTCGGCTCCATCCATTACTTTTGGGGAGCTTTCTCTCTTCCGTCTCTCACATCCTCTCATACAAAACACATATCTTCTCTGCCTCATGCTCTGTCTCTAACACTCTCTAACCACGTCTCCTTTCTCTCCAGACCTTTGCAGCCATGGCTCCTGCAGCAAAGCGGAACAACAGTTCCCTCCCTTCAGGTAAATTGCGACTCCCCAAACATTCTCGAGCCGTTTGCGCTTGCGCCTTGAATAACCGAGGATGCGCATCGCTCGGCGCATTGATCTTCGCCCGACTGACACGGTGAATTGCGTACAGGATATGTTGAAGACAAATCCAAGGGCGCCATGCTGAGATTCCAGGACTCTCTGCCCCGTCTGCCTGTGCCGACTCTCGAAGAAACAGCCGCGCGCTACATCAAGACACTCCACCCCCTTCTGTCCGAATCAGAGTTCGCTACCAGCAAAAAGGCCGTCGAGGAATTCGTCAAGCCCGGTGGTGTCGGCAGCAAGCTCCAGGAGAAGCTGCTCGCCCGGAGAGAGGATCCCGCGCACCGCAATTGGCTGTACGAGTGGTGGAACGATGCGGCATACCTCAGCTACAGAGACCCCGTCGTTCCCTACGTGAGCTACTTCTACTCTCATCGTGACGACCGCCGGAGAAGGAATCCTGCCAAGAGGGCCGCGGCCATCACCTCGGCTGTCCTCGAGTTCAAGAAGCAGGTTGACGAAGGCACACTCGAGCCCGAATACATGAAGAGACTGCCCATCTGCATGGACAGCTACAAGTGGATGTTCAACACGAGCCGTGTCGCCGCAAAACCCGCCGACTACCCCGCCAAGTTCTCTCACAAGGACCACAAGTACATCATTGCCATCCGCAAAAACCAAATCTTCAAGATTCTGCACGAGGTGGACGGCAAGCAGCTCAACGCCTCAGAGCTCGAGCAGCAGTTCAACAAGGTGTATGAGTTGGCCCAGAGAGTCCCTCCCGTGGGCGCTCTGACCAGCGAGAACCGTGACGTCTGGTCAGATGCACGCGAGATCCTTCTCAAGGCCAGCCCCAAGAACGCCGCCTCTCTGGAAGCCGTTGAGGCATCCTCCTTTGTCGTGTGCCTTGACGACGCTGCTCCCGTCACTCTCGAGGAGCGCGCGCATCAGTACTGGCACGGTGACGGCGCCAACCGCTGGTACGACAAGCCCCTCCAGTTCATTGTCAACGACAATGCTACGTCGGGATTCATGGGAGAGCACTCCATGATGGACGGGACTCCTACCCACCGTCTCAACGACTTCATCAACGACCTCATCTTCAACAACAAGCTTGACCTCTCTGATCCCTCAATCCGTTCCAACCTGCCCGAGCCCCAGGTCGTCAAGTTCGAGATTACCAAGGAAGTACAGGCCGAGATCGACCGCGCCAGAAAAGATTTCCATGATGTCATTAGCCAACACGAGCTGGCCGTTCAGGCGTATCAGGGGTACGGCAAGGGACTCATCAAGAAGTTCAAGTGCTCGCCCGATGCCTACGTTCAGATGATCATCCAGTTGGCATACCATAAGATGTACGGCAAGAACCGGCCTACATACGAGTCGGCCGCCACCCGCCGCTTCCAGCAAGGCCGTACCGAAACATGTAGAACCGTGTCAGACGCCTCCGTCTCGTGGTGCAACGCCATGGCCGACCCCAACATCGAGGACAAGGCCAAGGTTGACCTCTTCCGCCAGGCCATTGACTCCCACCTCGAGTACATCACTGCCGCCTCAGACGGTAAGGGTGTCGACAGACACCTGTTCGGTCTGAAGAGGCTGCTCGAGCCCGGCCAGGAGTTGCCTGCCATCTACCAGGACCCGGCTTTCTCCTACTCCTCCTCGTGGTACCTGTCCTCATCACAGCTTAGCTCAGAGTACTTCAACGGATACGGATGGAGTCAGGTCATCGACGGCGGGTTCGGAATTGCCTACATGATCAACGAGAACAGGTGCGTGACTTATGTGCTGTCGTCTGCTGCAGTGTAGTCCCCTCAACGATCTAAGAAACAAGCTAATCTCTGCGTAGCATTAACTTCAACGTTGTGTCCAAGGGCTTGGGCAGTCAGCGCATGAGCTTCTTCCTCAACGAGGCCGCCGGCGAGATGCGCGACCTGCTCATCCCTACCATTAAGCCCGCCAAGGCTAAGCTGTAAACGGTGAAAGAAATCCTTTGTAAGAGAGGGGATGAGAGAGGAGTTGTCGTTGGCGACATGGGCGAGAGAAGAGAAGTCGACCAGTATCCCAAGGGCGCTCCGGCGCTTCGTCAGTTATGTGAGGGTGTGTATGTGTGTTCATATATGGTTACATGTAGATGACCGGTCGTTCTTTGCACCGATACAGCAGAAGCGTCTCTGGCAACCTGATAGACGTGACCGGTGGTGTCGGCACCACCGCGATCATATTGAAAAATTTCCCCCTTCGCAGTCTTCTCATTCTGGGCCAATGTGCACTGCATCTCCCCATTGCTCGAGTGGTAGTATCAGACACATCGTTTCGACAACTTTCTATTGCCTCTATCGAAGATGCGGGTATGAAGATTGCAGGGCAATACGTATAAATATAACATGATTGGAATAGGCAAGTCGAAACCGAACAGTTCCAAATTGAAGCAGGCTATGTGAGGTGGAGAACAAAAGATGCCGCCGCCATGTTTACTCCTACAAATCGACCCAACTCTGGCTCTTCCCAGTCTTGTTCCCCTTCCTTATCTGCAGCTGAAACTGCTCATCTTAACCTGAGTGAGAGACAATCTCGTTGACGAGTTCGCCCTTGCTCTCATCATAGTAGGAGCAAATCTGCGATGGAAGCGGTACTTCCACGTAGTCCTCGTCCTCTCCCGAGATAACGTTGAGGTTGATGCCTGAAGACTTGCTCGAGAAGATCTTGGTGTCTGTGCTCTCCTTGCTGAAGTAGACTTGAGCGCCGTCAATTGAGTCCATCAAGACAGCAGGCACAGCACCCATGACCTGCAATGCAAAGTTCTGGGATTTGATGACGTCCACAGTAGACACAAGGGACTCCACGATCAACGACAGACGAGTTGAGTTCTCAATAGTCACAGCATTTGCTTTGCCCTTCACAATAATGGTAGTGTTACTGCACTTGCTGATCAGGATGGAGTGCGAGATGGACGCCTCGATTTCAATTGGCTGAGGCTCCTTCTCAAAGTTTTCCTGCAAATTATATAAAAGTTAGCCATCTGTGACATACCATTCAAAACATAATAATAGGGGGCTTTCATACGATAGTCCACTTGTTGCCCTCAAGCACCTTCTTTGGCGGTTTCTTGACGCGCATGCTCTCTGGCTTAGGCTTCTTGCCAGGAGCTGGGCTCTTGCCGCGTGCTGATGCCTCTCCATCAACTTTCGAGCTTGTACGAAGGGACGGGTTCTTGTGCGTCATTTCCGATCTGTCGACCTTGCGAAGACCCTTCGTCACAGCCTCGCCCTTATTGAGTTCGGAGAACACGGCGCCCAGTCCACCTTTGCCACCGGGGGTTTCTTCCTTGATATCCAGTACTGGGGGAGGTCCGGGAGGCGGGGGTGGAGGCGGAAGACCGCCGGCCGGGGGTGGCGGAGGAGGAGCAGCGGCAGAAGCTGCAGATGCGGACAATGATTTAGCAACCTCCTGAGCTGGCTGACCCTTCGGGTTCCAGGGGATGCCGCTGGCGAAGTTTTGCTTGACGTAGTCGGCAAGGTCACGGAAGACTTGGTAAAAGGCGTTCACCCATTCGGTTTGCTGCGCATCCCTATGGCATACCGCATTAGCCATGGGTCCCTCAATATCACATCAGGTCATTGGCGCAGACACACTTATCCTTTTGTTCCTTCAACACCCTGTTACCAAAGAATTGGGCAGACCCCAATGAATCTTCAACATGTTTGTAAGGACGGTTGTCGACAGTGACCCAGGCGAGAACCATGATGCCCTCAGCAACAGCGCTCAGCTGGGTGAAAACTGGCGAGCCTCGGTTGGACTCTTTGATATTGTTGACAGCTACAAGAGCTTCATTAATGGGCTTGAGGAGGTCCTGGTAGACAGCCATTTCGGCGCCATTCAAGTCAGGCTTCTTGGCCTTCGTGGTGATGAGCAGGAAGTTGCGCTGGGCTTGGAAACCTTGCAGAACTTTGGCAGCCTACGGAGACCCTGGTCAACATCCAAATAAATGATGATTCGCAAATATATTTAAATGACTGACCTGGTCAGCAACAAGGCCTCCGAGTTGCTGACTGGTTTTGACATATTTCTCGACCGATGTGGCAATAAATTGATCGAACTCCTCAATAGACTCTGGAACTGGCTCCGGGGGAGCTTGGGGGGCGGGTGCGGCTTGCGGCGGCGGGGGAGGGGCGGGGGCATTGGAAGCAGCAGGCGGCGAGGCGACGGATTGATTGAGGGCGGGAACGGCTTGAGGAAGCTCGATGGTAGAGGTGGCGATATCTTCGAGCCTAGCCGTAGCAGCTTCGAGCCTTGTTTCGAGGTTAGCTGCGAGTGCGCTGACAGTGGGCCCAGAATAGGAGCAACAGCGAGGTGAAGGCCGTCAATGTTGCCGTAGAACTGGATGCAGAGCAGTCCGGGCTGATGGGAATTCGGTCGACGTACCGCTTGATGAGGGTGGTGAGGTTATGCATGTTGTTCGTTGCCATGTTGGGCAGAGGAGGGGAGCCGAAGCTTGGTGCAAGAAGGTCGACAGGAGAGGTTATAGGACGGCGGCGATGGGCCGGGGGTAAGCACTGACGGACAGAGACGGTGTGACGAAGGGCGTCGGAGAACGGAGATCGGTAGCGGGAGACGCGGTGGATATGCAATGGCAAGAACAATACCGACAATGACAGCGAGAGCAATAGCAGGGTGGGCTGTTGCAACGCGTAGTGAGCTCAATGCAACCGAAGCTTCGTGCAGGATGTCTGTCGAAACAGCTCAACACGGCAAAGCCACTATTGCAAGGTTGATTGGGGGAGAGCCAAAAGATTGGGCGTGAAGTTTCAGCTAGTGCGGAGCTGCTGGGATGGGCGAAATGCACCTGGCAAAGAGCAATGGGTCGGCTGCCGCTGAAGATGTTATAAATGAGCAGAGAGCTACGAGGTTGGCGGAAGAGGTGTTTTGAATGGGTATTATCGCAAGCATCCAATGTCATGCCAGATGGGGGAGGGGACAGACGCGGCAGTACGTATCTTTGTTCTAGAGACAATGTACCTCTTAAGGAAGCTCAGGTACGGAGTACCTACCCTCCACCTAAACCTAACTGATTGTGCTCGGGGTCCCAGGACAAGGTACCTCAGGTAAGGTAAGGTAGCTGATGGACGGATGGATGCCTTGCGCATTCTAGATGCCTTGAGTCCTTTGCCTAAGGCATTTCCTACCTCTATTCAGGCACCCGGTCCCAAGCCTATCCACCTATTCCTAGGTCTGTTAAGCTTGGCTACCACGGCTACCCAAGCTTGCGCAAGATATCTCACAGAGCAACCTCTAATTTGGAGAAAATTCACCCCCTGAACCAAGCTTAGGTGTCTGCTGAAGCCTAAGATCGATCCTACATCTCCTGCGCATGGGATTACTCTCGTTCATCTGCTCAGTCTCGCTCACTCAGTGCAATCTGCACTTGCATACGATGAGATGACGGTGTCAGCATGCTAGGCAACTCTGAAAAGGCCGTTTGATTCAGAAGCAGCTTGCTCAGTAAACGTACTCCGGCTTACGTATACTCTGTAGGCTGTCGCCAAAGTCAACACTTTGTCCGTAGATACGCAACCAAGAAGCGGCTGTTGACGACGATAGTTGAGCAAAGTCGTTCGGCGACAGAAAGTGTCACTTTAATCACGAACAGCTTGCTCAGTACATCGTCAAGCCAAGGCAGCATGTGTGGGCTGCTACACATGTAAAGCTGGAGGTGAGGCCCTTGTATTGCTCACCTCGCCTCGCCTCGCCTCAACCTCGGAAAGGTCTTGCAATGGACTTGGACCGACTAGCCAACTTCATAAAGAGCTCCTCTTGTCACCTTGTAACTCCTGTATGTACCTGGTTACAACTTGTAACGCTATTTGGCTGTCAGTCACACCATGTGTGCCGAGACCGGAATCCGGGCCCATAATGGGCTGCCCCTCTTGGCTCGGGTGAGTTGAGCGAGGTAAGATAAGCTTCTAGAAGCTCTCTCCCTTTCTATCACAGGCACCCTGCCACGTGCCGGCCTGACGTGTAGTTATGTCTGCTGCCTTATCTGCAGCATTTCACATGAGATCATTTCAGGTACAAACTGCCAATAAGGTAGACGACGGCGATCTTTAGTGTATGCGTCGAAAATAGCATCTGCTTAGAGAGGGTGGGGTAGGTTAGAAGAGAAGATAGATGTCGCTGCTACTCAACTGTTTGTTGTTGATCTTGAGGCTCACTCCAGCTACAATTCCACAATTCGTTTTGCATCTCCAATTTCCTTGGCAGCCATAATTTTGGGCCTGTTTCTCAACCCAACCTGTGTCGCCTGCAAAGTCTCAAGAGGGAGGTGCCCTCTCACCGCACCTCACCTCTCCGAAAGCACATATCGGCCTGTCAGAGCCACCTCGCTTCGTCCGTGCTTGCATTGTGCATTCTCGCCGATACTGATGCGACCAATAACCCATGGCACACAGCAAAGTGGGTGTAACCTAGTTTCAAAAAGCTCTTCACTTCCCGAATTCATACTCAAAATCACCTGTCCTACTACGACATTTCGACTGGTTGCAAAGATACTACTCAGTTGTCTACTTGTTACCTTCTCACAATAGTGGCCACTGTCACGGAGCCTAGCATTTCCGCTAACGAAATATATCTCATTTGATACTCCGTACAGTCTGAGTCTTCACCCCACTCACTGCGTATCTGGCATTGATCCGTCATTCCAATAATCCTTCTCACTGTGAAAATTTGACTATGGCCGGAGAAGAGTCACAGTCGCCGAAGGAGCAGCGTCTCACTTACGAAGAATTTAAGGCATTACCTGCCATTGATTTTGTGACGTTGGGAATGTTCATCATAGGTGAGTCAGAAACCCCTCTCCACTGATGTCCCGTCTCTACGAGTTCAACATCAGCCCGCTGCGCCCCCTCACTGCATGATTCCCAGCTGACGGCGACTAGATGAGATACACTTCTTGCCACCTGCGCCGTCCGTCTATGATATTCTCGGCGGTGCCGGCTCATACGGTGCCCTCGGAGCCCGTCTCTTCTCGCCGACCCCGGATGCCTCATCGGTCGGTTGGATCGTCGACAAGGGTTCCGACTTTCCGCAATCCTTGACCAAACTCATCGACAGCTGGGAGACATCAGTCGTGTTCCGCGAGGACCCAGAGCGGCTAACCACCCGCGGATGGAACGGATACGAGAACGCAGAGAAGCGCGCCTTCAAGTACACCACCCCTAAGAAGCGTCTCACTGCAGGAGACCTGACGCCTCATCTGTTACTTTCCAAGACCTTTCACTTAATCTGCTCCCCGGCCAGGTGCAGAGACTTGGTATCCGAAATCACCTCAGCCCGCAAACGCGTGTGCCCGCCCGATTCGTACATAAAACCAATATTCATCTGGGAACCCGTACCTGACCTGTGTACACCGGATGAACTTCTCAACTGTACAAATTGCCTTCCCCTGATTGACATCCTCAGTCCAAATCACTCGGAGCTGGCGGGCTTCATGGGTGACGACGGCCTGGACCCAATTACGGGAGAGATCTCGAAAGCGGCAGTAGAGAGATCTTGCGAGCAACTTCTCGCAAGCATGCCTTTATCGTCTTTCACGCTCGTTATCCGCGCCGGGGAAAAGGGCTGCTACGTTGCTCGCAACGGCGGCCGCAAACGCCATCCCGCTACTGGCGACGGGACAGGCCCAAAGCGTCGCAAGAAGGATTATACGAGGGGCGGCCTTCAGCCGGACACCGACATGGAAGCACTCTTCGCCGGTCTACTTCAAGATGACGAAGGTGCTGTTGTTCGCGAGGAGATCGAGGTAGACTCTGGTACCGAACAGTGGATCCCGGCCGTTCACAAAGACAGCGCGAGAGTGGTAGATCCCACAGGTGGCGGCAATACCTTTCTGGGCGGGCTCGCTGTTGCTCTTGCAAGGGGTAAGAGCGTCGAGGAAGCTGCAGTATGGGGCAGTGTAGCTGCCAGCTTCGCTATTGAGCAAGTTGGCGTACCAACTTTAGCCAAAAATGAGGACGGCGAGGAGACATGGAACGGCGAAAGGGTAGAGGACCGGGTTGCGGAGTTCCGAGCCCGTCTCCAAACAACGCAGTAAAGTTCACGGAAAACGCTACATCTGTGGTGATAAACATAGAACCAGGTAGACGAATAATGGCAAAAGATTCATGTCAAGTGCGACTCGTTGGATCTGACACCTTACGGACCACTGCGCAAGAACCAAGACAGTTGATTTTCTATTCGTTACAAGGCAAGGTCTCTGAGGGACGACGCCTTCCCGTCATAACACCAACGCCAGATGTCATATTACAAACAATCCCACATCATGCCACCGGACCTTAAATCTTGTAGACAAGCTCTCCATCGGTGTACCTATTTCTCGGTTAGTCATCTAAGAACAGAAGATGAGAAATCAGGTGAGGGAACTTACATGATCTGGTTGGCTTCATCCATTTTCTTAAGAGCTTTGACGGCCTCCTCCTTGCTGAAGGCACTACCGCTACGTGACTGCAACTTAGTGTTCACGGCTTCAAGAACAGCATTGACATTGGCAGAGTCGTCGTCGAACAAGGCTGAGTTGAGTAGCTGGCCAAGGGCGCTTCTGAAGACAGTCAGCCGCTGGGGACTGATGGGTTCGTCAGCAATGGCGAGGCCAGCTGCTCCCGATGCCAGCTCGTCGTCATCCTCGCCAGTGTCTTGCGACTGAGAAGGCAGCTGAGAAGCAGGCATGGATGAAGCAAACGATGTTTGCGTTTGGGGTGCCGCACTTGAAGAAGCCGTGCCATCACCGCGACGACGGGATCTCCGTGGCGTCGCCTCGTAGATATCCTCTCCTGCGTCTTCCGCTACATCAGGCTCAGCAGGGGTATCCGCGTCGCTTTCAGGGGCATCTTCGTTGGCGCTGCTGGCACCAGCAGCGGCTCGCCGAGGCCGGGCCACGCCTCGTGTCGATCGCGAGGATCTCGGAACGGGTGTCCGTGTTGTCGTCTTCTTGGAGTTTCCATCATCGCCATCATCATCGGATGAGCTTTCCTCGCTTGATGACGCAAACTCAGTAGTCTGGGTTTTCCTACGTTTCTTTCTTGACTCGTCCTCGACCACCTCCTTGAACAGAGCAAAACGAAGAATTGCTTCGGCCGCAAGGGCATCGCGCTCGTCTACTCGATTAGATAGTCGGGACTTGGCGTGGGCGGTCGCCAAACGAATCAGAGTTTCCAAAGTACGGACGGTCAGAGGACTGGTTCTGCGCTGGTTACCCTCCATCTCATCGTTTCTGAGGCCAACATAAATGTCAGAAATGCGATCCGATGCGGCCTGAGTCAAGACAGGCCGAACTCTGGTCTTGGCATATTGGATGTATTTCTTCATGAAAGGAATGCTGAGCACCTCGGGCTTTTTGTTCGCGCCGCGTCCAGTGGTAAGAGTGACACCAGCGTGTAGCATCGCATCGAACTTCTCGTACACATCGGTCGGGCGTTGGGTATCGGCTTGATTGTTGATGGCAACGCCGAGGGCTTGGCCAGCGTTCTCACGCACCGGCGCACCCTCTTCTGTCCCGGGTTGACGGTAACGGTGCATGCGCAAAACGTGCTCCGACACCTGCCGGTCCCGGGTATCCTCGATATCATCGGTAACGACGAACAACAGATCGAAACGAGACAGGAGAGAGTCTGGTAGGGCGATGTTCTTGTGAGGGTCCTTATGGGTGTCATATTGGCCAAAAATAGGGTTAGCAGCTGCAACAACGCTGCACCTGGCGTTGAGCGAAGTGTGGATTCCAGCCTTGGCAATCGTGACGGTTTGCTGTTCCATGACTTCGTGAATTGCAACACGGTCAATGTCGGACATTTTGTCGAACTCGTCAATGCATACCACGCCACGATCAGCCATGACCATAGCTCCGGCTTCTAGTCTCCGTTCACCCGTCTCCTTGTCCGAAGTCACTGCAGCTGTCAGACCAACACCCGATGAACCTCGACCAGTGGTAGCAATTGCTAGTGGCGCCGTGTTGAGCACGAATCGAAGGAGCTGGGACTTGGCTGTAGAGGGATCTCCCACCATGAGGATGTTGATATCACCTCTCAAATGGGTGCCATTCTCCAAGTTCTTCTCCATGCCACCGAGCAGCATCAGAAGAATTGCCTTCTTGATGTATGCGTGACCATAAATACTGGGCGCGAGTGACTGGGAAAGAAGGTCGAGAAGATTCTTCTTCTTTGCTACTTTGTTGATGTTTCGAATATCCGTGTCGGTTATAGTGGCAGTGGCGACACCACCGCCCGATTTCGATGACAGGAGAAGAATGTGATTGGCGATGATGACAGTCTTGAACAAGGCGCTGTTATGATTTGTGTTTCTGTTTCCGAGGGTTCTGTAGATACCAACGAGTTGCACGCGGTCGCCAGGCTTGACCTTATCGACGAGGTCGTCGTCGAGAATCACATCCACGCCACGGGGCAGCTGACCGGCCGGGGCACGCTCGGGCATCTCCTGAATAGAAACGGTCTGGTGATCTCTATACGTGCTGAAGCCGTACTCGGTAGTAAGCGGGTTGCCTTCGTCGTCCTCTTGCGGGTAGGCGCTCGATGTGGTGACTCCGTTGGTCATAGTCTGGTCTTGGTACTCCCGGAAGTGGAAAACATCCTTATTCTCATTGTAATGCACACTCTTGACAACCTTGGGTCGGATCAGCGAGCATCTCGTCACGATGCCTTCGAGGGACACCATGCTGTTTAGGTGCTGGGAAGACAGTGTGCGAGGGTTGCAGGCATTCATGCCAAAGCTACCAGCCCATGCGCAGTAGTAGGAGATCTCGTTCAACTTTTCCGCATCGCCGGACTGGGGCAGTGTTTTGACGATTTGTTTCAGGGCATGATTGAAGGCAAGACTGTAGTCGAATGGGTCTTGAAGAATTCCGGAGGCAAGCTCGGCATTATGGGCACGTAGTTGGTCGAGGTTGACAACCAGTCTTCTCTGCTGCTTTTGCAGCATCAAGATGATGGCTGATCTGTAACTGCGTCCTTGAGAGTCATTTTCTGTGGTGATACCAGGTCAGTGTGCAACATTCAGAGGCGCAAAGACCCGTACGGGGATACGAAAGCAGACGTACGGGGATCGAGGAACTCCTGTGCTGCGCGCACGCGGTCCAAGGCGGCTGCATCTTGCAGCATGAAGGAATCCATGGCGGCAATTGTCGTCAGAGTCGAGACTTGGTTGAACTGGGAGAAAAGGGTATTAAAGGCGTAGGTTTGCAAAAGCAACTGACAACATGAGGTACAAGGGAGGCGGCAAAAGCGTCAATACTGGAGTGTCGAGGGGGGGAGGGGAAATGTAATCGTCCGCAGAGAGTGTGAGTGACAAGGAAAAAAAGGAGGGGACCAAATGCCATCCAAAAACGCGAAGCGACGCGCCCCAAGGTGGGACGCGTAAAGTGGTTTTGGTTTGGCAAGGCAACCGTGGCTTGCCCCTGGAGGCATGTGGCTGATGCCCACTCTCCAACAATTATTGGCTAATACCGTACGGAGTATCCATACCAGGTTCCCCAATTCCTTACCTATCAACCTTGAACCGTCACACACTTCAACGCAGACTGTCACCACCTGAAATCAGCCCCAACCCCGGCCAAGGATTGACCGATGAATCAATCCTATCGTTGAAGATAAGCCGAGAATGATCCGTCGCGCGCTCAGCTTGCATCTGGACAGAAGTACCTTAGGTAATTACAGCTTTTTCCTAACCCCGCGTTGCTTCAGAGTTCGAGAATGCGGCCTTCTTCCCACAACGGTTGGCCCCAAAATACAGCTCTCCATTGCGGCACCATCACAGCAAGAGGAGTTGTTCTGGCACGCCATCATCGTCCCGTCGTTACTCGACTCGTACTTCTTGTGGGCGATCTTCCTGGCAACTGAGCTGCCGCTACCGCCATGACGATACCAGCTCACCCTTCGCATCTTACGCTTTACACATTTCGGACCACTCCAGATGCCTAGAATATCTCGGCTTCTTACGTACCCTGTCCACGGGAGGCCGATAACACCCGTATCAATGCTGTGCCTTCCTTGCGCATGACACGTTACCTCGACGATGTCCTTCGCCGAGCAAAAGTATCTGTCCTTGTTACAGGATTGGACTTGCCATTTTCAATGACGGCCGACTGACGGGACACCCGCCGAATCGTAGAATAATCACAGACTTGTCTACCAAATAATCTCAGCCACGTACCCAGGACCCGACAGTCTGGGCCGCCCTGGCAAGTCAGGCTCCCACAGGCTTCGTGCAGATACGAAGCAGAATCTCTGGTGCCCACTTATGTCAATATTGTTTAATACAACGTCTGCTGTCAAACGTTGGCCATCCGCTTGGTGGACGTCAAGCTCATGAACTCAATTTCACTCTATCGACTGAGTGTACGAATAATGGAATTCCTTGAGACTCTCAGGTTCTCCAACCTCCGGTAAGCACATGTCCATTTATAGCCGATCGGCAACAATAGGACAAGGGAGGTGTCTTGTACCTTGCAGAGCTGTTCATCGCCGAAGACGGCACCAGGCGGATAGCGCGCGATGCTTTGCCAACATGGGTTGCAACTTGCAAGCCCAGTCGGTCGCCTCTGTAAAGGATCCCTTCCTCCATTGTTGGGCTCAAGTTCGTGCTTTATCTCACTAGTGACGAGTCACATCCGCCAATCCTTGTCACTCTCGGCCGGCTCTGTATGCATACAGGGGTAGAATGCGAAAATAAAAGTAAAAGGGGGCCGGGCATCGTTGGGTGAGACGAGGGTGTAAAGATACCGCCGATGCGCTTACCTCGTACGTGAAGTTCACAATGCAACGACGCCCGTACAGTTTGTCAGCTACCTGTACACACTTACGGTGGGAGGAGATTTCTCGCAATGAGAGCGTCTATGGCCCCATACTAACTAATCTTGGGAACGGGATAGTGACACCGAAATGACCGGCCCGAAAGTATGTCGGCATCCCGATGAAGGGTGACACGACATCGGAATGATCCGACACTTTTACTGTTAGCTGCTCCACCTTCGTGGGTCCAGTCTCTCTCAACGGATACTCGCAGCTTGCGAAGACACTGGGAAGCCCACAGGCTTATCGATGGGTGAAAATATTCAGATCGCCGTTGAACTGGTTCACAAAGAGATCTTCTTGCATCTTCTATTATATATGAAGTGCTAGGTTGGTACCAGAAGCGTCATCTGATGCATGTCGGTCCGCGGCTATCCGTTTTCGTACAGGAGCGGCAGAGCGCATCGAGAGAGAGCACCTTTGGGTAAGCCGATGGTGTGCCTCCGTCTCGACGGGGGCGGAGCACCATGCTCACGACCGGGGACAGATCAAGCTATCACGGCTCGCTTGGCCGGGGGTATTCTCCTCGGTGGAAGGCTTCCGTCATGGTTCTCCAAGTTGTATCGCTCACCTACTCCGAACTCTATTCTCCATGTCCACGCCCCCTCTCCACACCACGGTGGATGCGCCAATGCGTCCCCCTCCTCCTACGACGGGTCTTGGTACGCTACCTCGGACCCTAGTGCAGAAAGGCGGACTCGATCCTAGGTTCGGCTTGCCGATATCTTACACATTATTAATTGCAGATATAGAAGCAACTGTCAAGAGGAGCTTCGTGAGATGGGAGGTGAACAGTATTAAAGGCTCGACGCGAACGTTGGCCTATCTGTGTTGTCTTCTGCTTACACCGCTCTATTCCCTTTATCATCCAGACCTTGCTTACGGACCCCTACCAACACGCCGTGCCTCAACGTATATCGTGCCTCACTCACAATGGTTCTCAAACCCCTGGATACCGTAGAGTTCACTGATGCGAGCCACTCACCTGTGCTCCATCGAGATCTACGGGGTCAGTTTGCACGCATCGTTGGCGGTGAAGGTCACCACTATGTTGTAGAAGGCGGCAGGAAACTCTTTGACGCTTCTGGAGGCGCTGCCGTCGCTTGTATCGGTCATGGTGACAAGAGAGTGGCAGACGCTATGGTGAGGCAGATCAACAGCATCGCATATAGCCCTTCGACATTCTTCACAACCCCCACCTGCGAGAAACTTTGCCAATTCCTCGTCGATTCGACCGGCGGTCGGATGTCACGAGCCTATCTAGTCAGCAGTGGTATGTTGGATCAACTCCGTCAGTACCGATGGATTGCTAATCATGTCAGGGTCTGAGGCTATGGAGGCAGCGATGAAGCTTGCAAGGCAATTCTTCCTAGAGAAGGATACACCAGAACCGCAGAGGCATCTGTTCATTGCTCGAGAAAGGTCTTACCATGGAACAACTCTCGGCGCACTCTCTATGGGTGGTCACGTTTCTCGTCGAGCCAAATTTACGCCGATGCTCCTCGACAATATCGTTTCTCATGTGTCTCCATGTTACGAGTACAGAGGCAAAGCGCCTGAGGAATCAGATGACTCATATGTGGCCCGTCTTGCGCAGGAGCTCGAAGATGAGTTTACCCGGGTAGGACCCGGGAACGTGTGCGCTTTTGTAGCAGAACCAGTTGTTGGGGCCGTAAGACGATCCGCCAAAGAAGCGCAATGTAGCGTCAGTCGTGATGAGGTCGACTGACATTTCTGCATAGGCTCTGGGCTGTGTCCCATCAGTGAGCGGCTATTTCCAAGCTGTTAAGGCAGTTTGCGATCGACATGGCGCCCTACTTATTATGGATGAGGTCATGAGCGGCATGGGCCGCTCTGGGACTCTTCATGCTTGGGAGGGTGAAGGGGTAGTACCCGATATCCAGACTATTGGCAAGGGCCTAGCCGGGGGTTACCAGCCGATTGCCGGCGTCCTAGTCAACAAGGGAGTAGCTGATGTGTTGGAGAGGGGCTCCAGGTGAGTTCCATGAGGTGGTGTCTGGGAGTGTCCCGATGGTGAAAGGGGCCACACTGACGCGGTGCAGTTGCTTCGTTCATGGACACACATATCAAGGTCACCCTATTGCATGCGCAGCAGCACTCGAAGTACAGCGTATCATTGAGTCGGATGGTCTACTAGTCAACGTACGAGCCATGGGCCAATTACTTTCGGAGCTCTTGAGAGAGGGCCTCAAGGACGAGCCTTGTGTGGGTGACGTCCGCGGCAAGGGACTTTTTTGGGGCATCGAGTTTGTGCGGGATAAGGTGAGCAAGGAACCTTGGCCCAGAGAAGCACAGGTGGCAACGGAGATAAGCGATCTTGGGCGCACCGAGGAATACGGCATTGTGCTTTACCCTGGTGCGGGAACTATGGACGGCGTTCTAGGTGATCACATCATTGTGGCGCCACCGTATACTGTGACACGGAGCGACGTTGAGTTCATTGCCGAGACGGTGGTGAAGCTGATCAAGGGATACTTCGCAAGACTGAAGCAGTCCGGGTCAGCTGTTTAATTGACTTGGTCGTTGTTGCTGCTACGGATTCTGCGAATTATATGTATCCTGCGAGAGCAGAAAGGAAAGACATCTATAGCAACGTACGATACCCCACATGGGTACTGAACGATAATACAGAGGAACTGGACGAAATGACTGAAATTTAACGCCGGTCATGAGATTAGTTAATGTGAAATAAAACGCGATGCATGGTCATCTCGTGGGCCTTCTGTCGAGTCGCAGAGGTGAAGTCAAGTACGGATACTCGATAAGGTATTGGGGCCTCGGAGGCATGAAAGGGCGGCACTCCAAACATGGGATGACATAATCCATCCCAACTGTTCATCCAAGCCCCAGGTTCCTGAACTTACTTGCTCTCAACACACAGGCGACAGCACATCAGAACCACACGTACCTCATCTGATCAGCTTGGGCGCATTCTGGTGCGCCTGACACAGCCAGTGCCCGCAAGAGTACAACGCGCCTTCCCTTTACCGTCCCACTCCCGCACCAAGCTCTCGCTCCGCACGTCCAGTCGCCTGCCAATGTATCCTCGAAGACCACTCGACCTTCTTTGAGCCAGCCATCTCACGATTTCGGGGGTAATCCTTCCTAAGGCACGTGGGATTGAACACCGGTGACGCGATATTGCAACTTAGGCAATCGTTACTTCGTCCGGTTCTCGACCTCCCACGGACCCCACAGTGCTTGACGACGGTCCGGTCCTACACTTCAATTCCCCGCGGTCTCCAATTTCGACACTCCTTGGCTTCACCACGCTTGGCCGCAACTTGCAAGTGCTATAGCAGTATCAGCTGATAGGACGCACACCATGTCTGTCGGGCCGGCGACCAGTCGCCATGCCGACGAAGAAGCTCGTGCAGAGGTCGATGTGCTCAACTCGCGACTCGAGAAGACGGCTCAATTAACCAAGAAGATCCAAGCATGCATGGGAAGGTTGGAGTCCACCGGCAAGAGCGTCAAAGAAGTAGCAGGTCCTCTCAGTGGAGAAACGAAGAAGCTCCAGGTCTTGGGCAACAGTAAGTCTATTCTCGCTCATGCCTAGCAGGGCTTCAGCTGACATTGGCTCCCTCACTCGCAGACATCGATTCTGTCCTCGCAGCCATCGAACGCCTCCGTCAGCCCGCCGATAGTAAGAATGACGAAGAACAGATCATACGTGCCGGCCCGGACAAGGCTGGTCTTTCCAACTACCTCGCCTCAATCAAGCGCCTCTCCAAGTCACTTGAAAACATGCAGGCCTCCAACCTCCGGGCAAACCAACAGACAATGGCTGAGCTTGTCCGCTTAATCAAGTCAGGCAACTCTCAGCTCGAGGGCCATTTCGACAGACTGTTGCGAGGAGAAACCCCACGATCGATCGAACCGCTACATTACATCACCAAAGATATGCCATTCCCTGTGCTGTCCCAAGACAAGGTAACACGCCTCGGCCTAGTCAACTCGTACATCTCAAGCACCCATCGCCAGAATGCTGGTGCCGCTGCTACCCCACAAGACTCGACCATTGCCAAGATTTATGCTGAAGTACGCGGGCCTTATCTTTCCTCCACCTTGGCCAATCTGGCTGCTGCCAGCGTCAACACAACGAAGAAGAAAAACCCCGATGCCATCTACCGCGCAGGCACCAACGGCATCGGTACATACGCGCAGGCCATGGAGGGCGCGTTTTTGGCTGAGTACGACAACATTTGCAGCATCTTCACCCGTGAAGATTGGGGCCCCCTTTTCCAAGCCACGTGCCAGAGCGCTATGACCGAACTTGCACGTACTCTTCGCGAACTGAATAACCACATCAAGGGACATTTGGACACAGACTGCTACCTCGCCTACGAGATCACCGAGATCATGTCTGGCCTCTCAAGCAACCTGGAGACGCGTACAGGCGAGCTAAAGTCTTCACTTGCCTCAGCCCTTAGGCCTGTGCGAGAGACTGCTAAGCTTTCATTGGGAGAGCTGTTGGATGACACGAAACGAAAGATCGCTGGCATGCAGACACTTCCACAAGACGGTGCACCTATACCCGTTGTATCGGCCACAATGCAGCGACTGCAGACCATGGTTGAGTTCCTACGGCCCGTCTCCAGTATCATGTTCTCTCTAGGCGACGGGGGATGGAGATCGAATGCTGCAGCCGATGGACGATCGACCGATGCAATCCCCAGTCTCGCTTCCTTTGATATTGGCGCAGACGGGAAAGAAATCTTCTCACATTACTGTTCAGACACAGTCGAGATGCTCATGGCAGGACTGGACTCAAAGGCCAAGATGGTCCTCAAGGGTGGCCGAGCTGTCATCGGCGTCTTCCTGGCTAACAGCGTTGTCATCATTGAACGAATGATTCGTGATTCTGACCTCGCGCCACTCCTCGAGGGTCGGATGAGCATGCTAGACCAATGGCGCAAGAAAGCAACGGGCATGTACACGATGGATTGCAAAGAGGTCTCAACACACTTGTTCGATGTCATCCACACGAGCAAAGCAAGGCCCCAGTCCGGACAGGCTGATTCTGCCTCAATTCTCAAGGGCCTTAGTAGCAAGGACAAGGACAACATCAAGAGCAAGTTCCAGGCATTCAACGCCTCCTTTGATGAGATGGTGAGCCGGCACAAGACGTACAACATGGAAAGGGAGGTGCGCCAGATGCTTGCAAGAGATATTCAGCAGATGCTCGAACCCCTTTACAACCGGTTCTGGGACCGTTATCACGAGGTTGACAAGGGCAAGGGCAAATATGTCAAATACGACAAGTCTGCAATTGCCGCTGTCTTCATGACGCTCTATTGAAAGGACCTTGTGTACCTATACATCTCACTCGCTGAGTTATTCACGGTTGCGGTTTCCGGCTGGTTTCTCGGCCATTTGTTTATTTTACATTGTTCTGGAAGTTTGGCAGGGCGTTTCGGTGGCGGATACCAAGTCATGGATTGGCAATGCTTCTCATATATTCAAAACATTACATTGCGTCTCGCCTTTTGTTCTGAAAATGAATCGGAGCGATCTTGGTGTTAGCATTTGCAACTATAGCAGCGCACAATGTGAAGGCACAGAGCTTCATGGGGAACACGAGCGGCCTTGACAAGTATGGTTATTTTCTGCCGAAGGCAGCCTTGACTAACAATGTAACTATCCACACAAAGGGTTTACATTGCGTAGGAAGCATCATATCCATATGTTCCCAAATCTGGCTACCGGCTTCAGCACAAGCCCAGGCGCCAAAATCAAGTCTTTTTAAAGAGCAAATCGATGCGCTCTGACCTGTGCCATACAATCACCCCGTCGCTGCCGCGCTTGAACCACAAGATTCGATGCTGAGGGATGAACTCCTCGTGCGTCTGTTCGCTCTTCCAGGCCGACAGTGCCTTCTCCTGTGGTCCCAAGAATCTGTCCTCGTACCCAATGACGTAGTCGTTGCTGTCAATATCGGGATCCCATCGCAGTCGGTTCAGCACATCAAGCGCCGTGCGAAACTTGCCCATCCCCTGGGGCTTCGGATTGGCTGTTTCTGAGCGTTGTTTTGCTGTTTTTGCCTTCTTGCTCAGCTTCCCGGCGGCGAGCCTCTCTTGCGCGGCCAGTTCTTCCTCATTCTCGTCCTCGGTGTCATCCTCGTCTTCTGTATCCGAATCGTCATCGCCGTCGACGTACGCACCCCATTCGCGATCATCCAATCGCAAATTTCGTAGCTCATTCGTCTTGACAATGCTCGCGCTGAACCACGATGTAGTGGAATCGAAGTACTTCTCGTCACTCAGAATCATCTTCTCGAACTGCTGCAAAACAGCCCTGAGATTGCTTTGTGCAACTTCCAGGTCGCCCCTGTCTGGCTTCTCGTCCGGTTCCATCCATTCCAGACCGACGAGGTAAGAGCCTTGGTAATCGCCCTGGGTGTTCCGGGGGTCGCACGTAGATGCGTCGACAAATCTCGCGGGCCAAATTCTCGCCGAAAGCTGCGGGACTCTCCTGTTTATATCTATGAGTGTTGTCAGCAAACAAGCAGCACGTAGAAATGGGGACAGGGTTCGCAGGCTACTTACCGACAAGGAGAGAGGCACATCGAGACTCCAGCCAGCCAATGAGCCTACTTCCACGCTCTAGAGATGCTCCCCAGTAATGTACACGCAAGTCTACAAAGGACCGGAACGACGTGAGGAAGTCAGCGGCGCTAGGCGTCATGACGTTATTTCGGCCGGGCTCTGGCACCGGTAGCAACGATTCCCAGGTTGCTCCGTCAGCAGATAGCAACTTGTTAGCTTGGCTGAGTTCTGTTGAGATAATCTTGACAGTCGGGACGGAGGCGTTGAGTGCCGTGTTAAGCGTTGGCGAGTGCCACCCGAGCAAAACCAGGGCCTCTCTGCTTGTTCGATGATATCTGAGGTTCTTGTGGAAGAATGGGTCGAATACCATGTCCTTTTGCCAGTCAAACCGCGCATAATGCTCGAAGAAGGTCGTAATGATATCAGCAGCAGAAATGGTGCCGCCATTGTGTACAAGCACCTTGCAGACATTGACCAACATGACGGTCAAGTGGATGCCCCCAAGATACCCAAACTTAGCAGCGTAGATTCCGCGCGCCTTGGCCCAAGTCTTGATAGCTTGGTGGCTCAATCGGAACTGGGCCAGGTCTGGAACGGATCGCTGGAGATAGAATAGATCTCTCGCGGGCTTGAGCTTCAGCAGTGTCTGGGCAGACAAGCTGAAGGCCGAATCTGACGCGGAACGCTTCAGAACGTCAGGCCACTCGTCCGCGATATTGGGTGCCTGGCAATACTGAAGATCGCACCTCACGCCGAGAACCTCCACCTCGAGCATTGTGCCAGTCTTGGCTTTGACTTTTCTCAGAAGCCGAATACCAGGGATGCCTGATTTTCTCAGTCTTTGCCTCGCCAGAGTGAAGAAGACACGGGGACTGATGGACCCGATGAAGAAGCAGTCGATATCGGAGTTACTGGACCACGTGCCTAAACCATAGGATCCTACGGGGACGAGCACAATCGTCGGGCGGCCTCGCTTATTGTCCACGGACGGCTGGTCGGACTCGATTAAAATTTGACGAAGCAATCGAATAGCCTCATTCCGAGCTGCCTCATCTTTCGCTGAGGGAAACACCTCAAGATTCTCCAGGCACTTAGTAAGTTCTGTAGTATCTGACAAACCGTCTGGTGCTCTTTTAAGATTGATGGGAATCGCCCGCGCATCGCTGGCGGCATCCTTTGCGTTAGAGCGCTGCAAGAGACATCGAACACCCCAGTGATCACTCGGATACAGGGGCTCATGTCCGGTCTCGCTGTCGCCAGTGACGAAGCCGAACATGTTGAAGCGAGATATCTGGAAAGAGGAGGTGCCCTTGACCAAAATACGGTCGTACCGTTGCGGTCGATTACCCAATCCCGTACCAACCATCTTGCTGGCGTGGGGGTTTGCAGTAGGGTCAAAAGTTGCTCCTTGCTCGCCCTCGAACATCTGGTTGAGGTCCCCTTTGAAGTTATCACTCACGCCAGCCTCGATGCGCGAGACCATCCATACGTCGAGGAGTTCGGCCTTTGCCAAAGTTGTTTCGATGCCTCGGAGGACATTCTCTGTCTGGACCGTGATGGCCCCTTTTTTGACGGCGGCGTCGATAGTGTAGGAAGATGTTGTGATATTGAAATCACCCGCGATGATCCATTGATGCGAAGCGTATTTGGACCCGAGGTGACTTAGTAACACCTGGAGTTCTCTAAAGACAACATTTTAGTACAGGTAGAAGATCAGGTTAGGCAGTATTCTGTAGCTAACCTTTCCTTTGCAACCACGGCGCCGTCTGTCAGGCCATGACTCAGGTGACAAGTTGCCAGAACTAAAGGAGAAGTAGGTTCCTCTCCTTCGCCATGTGCCAGATCACCGAAGCTGATTATGCATGACCCCTTGTGCGGGCGTACGAAGGGAAGATACTCCCATGAAAACGGGTACTTGCTAAGCACCACATGATTGAGTATGTTGGGTAATGGACCGGCATCAGGGTCGTCAGGAGACCCGTAGGAGGCATTGGGGTACAATTTGCGAATTCTGTTGTCATTGAGTAAGAATGGTAAGAAGTCGTCCGTCACTTCTTGGAGGACCAAGATGTCTGCAACGGCATTTCGTGCGAGTAGGTTGTCAATGATGACGGGGTATCTGCTACGAGACGGGGGCCATTCGAACTCTGCCAAAACGTTCCAGCTGGCTACGATGAGGTTCTCTACTGCCTGGATCTCTGGGTGATGTGAATATGTATTTGAAGGGACCGGCCGCCACCCCAACTCTTGGCTGGAGAATTTCCATGATTGCTGAGGGATAACAGCAGAGGTCAACTTGGGAGATAATCCAAAGGAATCATCGCATGGACTCAGAGAAGGCGAAGTAAGGTCAATGAGACCCCAGAGGCTCATTTGACCGGAAGAAAGACGAACTAGAACGGCTAGTTGGGTGGCTTCCCAACTGACCGGTGGTAGGCGTCGTAGCTTCTCAAGGAGAAAATTGAGTTTAGATGGTCCTGCCGTATCCTCGCACTGAGCAATCGTCATGTGCATGTGGTATGGAGCAAGGCGCGTCTGGCCGATAGCTGTGAGAGCCGTGGTGCGTAAAGAGGCAAGGCGACTAGTCCTCTTCTCGTCCTTGTCACACAGAAATAGGGTGCTGCCGTGCTTATTCTCAAAATAGTCTGGTGAGTCGAGGGAAAGGGGTATGCTAGCGAGGTCACCAGTCTCCCGACGAGCCTTGAGGGAATTGACAATGGCATCGCAGGCTTGATGCAGTGACTCCGAATCTGCAGACCTCGTGAATGGGTAAACGAGGTTGACGTGAGGTGGCCATTTTGCATAGGCCTTGTCATTTTGGAAACGAAGACGATCAATTGGTGGCCACTGTTCCCTTGGTGGAATGAGGCAAAGAGCCGTGTCGTGTGTGGGTGGGACGCTGAACTCCATGGGCGTTGGTCTCTTGGTTCCCGTAATGGCTTTGATTGCCACTAGTTTTCGTAAACGGATAGATGTGTAGAAAGTGAATGGTTTGATATGCGGCGAGCTCAATCTGATAGGAAAGGAGTAGAATTATTGTGTCGATTGGTAATGGGCCCAGCGGGATTATACGAGGATATAATGTTTACTTGACGATCGAGATTGTCTCCATGTAATAAAAAGGAACAAGACCCGCGATGGCTTTTGTATTGGGTGGCCCGAGTGGGAAAACTCGACTCTTCCAGCCAGAGGCAACGTCCGTGTAAGTGTAGGTGTGTATGCGTAGATGTGCAGGCTGAGCCCAACATGGTAATTGAATCAACCCGATTCTTGGCCGCATCCCATTGGTGTGTTCAGTATGGAACGAGACTGGCTACCCCTGCAGTTCTACGATATCTTTCCCATTTACGGAGTATGTATTACTGTGGGAATGTCTTCGTTGAGTAACCGGGGCTGAGGCTAAGTTAATTGCGGGGAGTGGGAGTCACTGGCCGAGTGTGTCACTGCGTCGGGCAGTCTCGTCCCGCTTTCCACTCACCTCTACCGTGTATCCGTTCGCCGAGACTTTTGGTCTCGATGCGCTGACTAGGAGGTAAGCACATAGGTTGATCCCAAGTCAATGGATCGAGAGACTGGGATCGCACATTTGCCCATGTCCCGGAGCGTCAAGACTGCTGTAGGTATTCGGAAGGGCCTAAGAGGCGCAGGCGGCAGGTCTGTGGCGATGCGGGGCGGTGACTCACTGTCGTCGGTTGTTCCATCCGAAAGAGGCAAGCTGCATGAGACCCTGCCAATTTGCCAATTGCTGCTTCCTTGCAAGCCCAAGCCCCCTCTGCCTTACAAGTTACCACGCCTGCTCCGGATGTAAGGTAACGCTTCATCGTTAACTTCGTACTTGGCGTAGAATGAGGCTCATATCAGCTAGATACCATGGCAAGACGGGCCAAGTCAGGTATGCATTTACTGCGATGATACTCACTGGTAATAAAAAACTCAATCAAACCCGATCTCATGTCACCGCGAGTGTTTTTCTTGCACTCGTTAACCTTCCCTTTCTTTCTCTCACTTCCTGCCTTCTGCCTAGTGAACATTCATATCTTGAAAATTTGCCAAATACAAGTATTCTGAAAATGCCAACCAAATCGATACCGGGGAGCCTGTTACTCACTTTTCAATTTTGAGTTACTGGATTTGACTTTGTTCGAAGAATGCCTACAGAATCGAGATAGATCGCGAGAACTGATTACGTATCACCCATTCTTAGGCAAGGTAGTACACAATCTCCATATGGCTCAAACGCCAGATTTGGGTATCATCAATCATACAAAATCGCACTCCATTCCCCGGCCAAGCGAGATGTCATGCGTCACGACTCCTGCGAGAGTCTCAAACGACGTGTTCCTCAAGCTCGGGTCCTGTCCCTCCCCAGTCGATAGACGCCACGCCCTTGCCCTTGCCCTCCATAAGAGCCTCCAGCTTGTCCTCGTTCGTCACGTACGCCCCGTTCTGCCTTTTCTGCGCAATAGCATACTTGATTGAGTCTCTCCATTCCTGCAAGAAAAATCGTCAATAACTCAAGGTTGACAATGATTGCGACCAGAGCTTCCAGAAGGGCACTGCATGTCATTTGGGAAGCTGCACTTACCCGCCACCACACTTCTTCACTCTGCACCATGCACCTCCGACCCTCCTCTCCGTTCCTGGCCGTCGCAAAGGGCCACACCGACTGCACCACTTCGTACTTGTGCTTGCTTGTGAAAAGGTTCTTCATGCCCATATACAGCTTGCTCGGCTTCTCGGCACTCTTGACCTTGACCTTGGCATGCGTCACGGGAAACGAGATGTTGATCTGTCCTTTGTACTGAGTTGAGGCGATCAAACTACGAATCTGGCCCTCAATATAGAGCGTGTCTAGATTGGCAACAACTCGTTCGAGCGCTTCCAGGCGAGGGCTTCACGTTAGACATAGTTCAACCAGTCGCATACCGTGTAACGCAAGGCGAACTCACCAAAACTCTTGACGGGCGCCGGGTCCTCGATGAATCGGCGACACCACTCATCCAGCTCCCTATCACCCACCTCGGGGAGGACATCGGGCTTCGCGCCGCCACGGAACGCGACCTCGCCCGGCGCAACACACCGAATGTAGTCCAGACGCTTGCCCATGTCGTCTGCCACCAACAGGCCCATAAGGTTCATTTTGAAGTCAAAATCAATAGTGCGACCACGGTTGCCTTTGATATGTATCAACGGCTTGGGTGGGATGCTCGCCTGGGATCTGATGAGCCCTATCAGCGCGCTGGCGCTCGCTGTCAGATACTCTGCCTTGGACGACAAGGTGGTACAATCGGGCGATAGAGTGAAATTTGGCGGTGAGTAAAGCTTGTAATCCAGCCTGGGTAGACCGGTATAATAGTGAATTCCGTGTATCCCTTGAGAATCGTGTGAAACGGACGTCTCCGAGCTATTGGAGGGGCTTGAATATGGTGGGGGCTCCGAGGTACTGGCGCTGTCGGCTGTCAGGTCATCATCAATAGAACGATTTGCCAGCAATGCCTTTTCTGTTACAAAAGAGGACGATGCTGCGTTCATGCTGGATGTCGGCACCGGTGCCGAAGGAGGCGGCGGCGGCGGCGGTGATGCTCTCACTGTCATTGGGGGCAGCGGCAATGGTGGAAGCTCTGCTGGCAACTCCGAGGGGCCCGAAAAATCCGTTGGCAGCGCTGGTAGTGACCGAGAGTGCAACACCGCTGATCGCCCATCACCCAGCGTTGAAGCCATCGTCAAGTCTTGCGGAGTGTTGAAATGGCTCGTGGGCGTGGGTTTAGTACAAGGCGTAACCTGGTCACTCAGCTAAATCGGATGAACTGCAGAAGGTGGCCGATTGCGTGGCAAGCCAGAGTCAACGTTAGGGTAATTAGAGACTATTCGGAATAATTCATAGAGGGAAGAGGCACGGTGAAGAGAAGATTTGGGAGTAGAACAATAAGGCGGTAAAGGGAGAGGGAAATTGTGACGAAGAGACCTGCATGGTCATCAGTTTCCCCCCTCTGAATACAAAAGTAGCCGGCACCTGGCCTCATTATTAAGTATTACCTTAGTGTCAGAACCTGACGAAAGGTGAAGACCAAAGTCCCTGCAAAAAGAAATCACCTCAGAAATGTTAGACTAGGGCTTGAATTAGGCACCACCATTCTTCTCCAGCCCCCATGCCGCAGCGGAGTGCGAATGGAGCCTGCCCCTGCCCGCCGCATGCATCAGCCACTGCTCACGGTCCTCGGTCGGCCCCGGATAGTGGGTTGCCGCTCATGTATCCGCGTAACTGTACAGAGACAATAACTACCGTATTGTATCCGTACAGAAACCTACCTTTCCATTGGACCTCGGGTCGTAAGCACCAAGCTGCTTTTGGCGTCAGTTTGCCTCGAAGGATCAACACCAACAGCCCCATCTCATCATAAACAATGGAAGGCCGGCTCCGAACTTGCGAATCGCCTTGCCCACCCTCATCCTGCTGCTTTCGAGGCAAACCGGAAATAATAACAGACCTTGGAGCCGGCTGCAGAGTCGGGAGTTCCCACCCCGATCCTCAGCCGGGAGAGTTGATCCATAAGTGTACAGAGCCGCACCATAGAGCTACAAGACAACGAATCACGGAAGCGCGGCAGCTGTCTACAGGAGCACAATTCGAAGGCGCTAATATTCATCATTGTCATCATTGCGATGCGTATGCCTATTAACCGAGGTGATGCCAATATTGCTACCCCCTCAACCCAACGCCGAGTAGAAACGCCCTTACACGCCCTTACAGGCCCAAATTGTGTTGAGGCACCGCCTGATCCGCTTGATGATCGAGGTAGGGTAGTATGCATGCCAAGCTCAATCCACCAACGCCCAGGTAACCGAATTCTCAGAAATAATGCCAGTCAGTCCTCGTCTCGTACAGTCATTCACGGGCGTGATTCGTCCACCTGCCGACTTTAGACGAGCTGGAAGCCATCTTCTTCAGAAACGCGGCCGCCTTCCTGGCGTAGGTTTTGGCGTGCCTTGCGGCCCTTGAGAACCTGGCCATTCTCATTAAGAATTTCGTACTCCTTCTCGACCATACGCTCCGTCTCGCGACCCGTCGCCGTCTTGACAAATATGTCCAGAGTCATTGGTCGGCCGGGGCTTTCAACACGATCAAAGCTGTACTTCCAGTCCTCAGTGGCAGCGATGTCTCCATACAAGTCTTGCGATGGCGCCATGTTCATGACGGAGCGGCTGAGAGGATCCTTGATCTGTTCCTTGGCGCGAGCTGCCGAGCGCAGCCGTCCTTGCGGGAACTCTGAGTGTGACCGGAACTTGCTGAAGTTCTGCATATGCTTCTTGTAGTGAGAACTATTGCGAGTATTAGGTGTGCTGCTAGAATATACAGTTACAAGCGTTCAGGGGGGAGCGTACGTCTCACTGTTCCTGGCCCGAGGCCGTGTCATGGCTCGCTGTTGCTCAGTCCCGCCGACAGAGTCAAGAGTATACCAGTCGAGATGGCATCCGGCCAGGGGACGAGCTCCGTTGGACCACTTGGACCGTGAATCCTTTGATCGTTTGAAATCTTGGTTGGCGCTTCGCAGGTCGCGTTCGAACTGGGCTGGAGATTCGATTGAAGCGGCCATGGTGTCTAGGTTGACGGAAGTGTCGATCTTCGTAACAGGTAAGCAGGTGTCAAACGGCTTTACGCTTTGGGTGAAGGTAACGTTTGCCTGGCTGGAGAGAGCCTCGAATATAGAGTAGGTGTCGAAAGAGTCTGGAGGAGGGGTTGGGGGACAAGTAGATATAGTCGATGCGAGGGCAAGTGAAAGAGCAGTGAGCGCTCCGGTGACTGGCTCGCGGGAGGTGGCTACCTAGTACTAGGAGACTGAGGCCAAAGGAAGGAAGAGGGTCCGGGCAGTACGAGGCAAGTTGGATGAGGTAATCACTCCAAGATGGACGGAAGTGGCCGGGTGAGTCACCGGACAAAGCTGAAGGGCTGAGTTGCCGAGGATAATAACAAGGATTCGAGACGGAAGGTAGCGTCAAGATCGAGTTCTGGGCGGACGCTGGTAATGTCGAATAAGGTACAGGCAGGGTGGGGTGAGCATACAGATAAGAGGTATTCGTAGTAAGGTAGAACCAGGTTCGTGTTGGAGTTGTCAGGAAACAGATGAAGAGGTAAAGAAAGACGGAATTCACATGGACAAAGGTCGCGGGATGGTGGATGTGATATAGTTGGCAACGGCTAGTAAGGCGCCTTGAGGTAAGGTAAGGAAGACAGATAAGGCAATGGGAGGTAAGGTAGGTAGGGCGAGCCACAGTGCGCATGGTTCAGAGAGGATGGGGGAGGCGCGCGTGTCCCAACTTTTGGATCTGGAGACTGGAGCCAAGCTTGCCAGGCTGAGTTCCAACTTCAGATGAGACGGAAAGGGCGTGACGGAGTGGGTTGGACGCGATGCAGGCACACCGCACGCCTGGGGCTGTAAAAGCAGGACCAGGCGCGAGCAAGATGATGTAGGTATGCGAGATGAGTGTCAGATGGTCTAGTGGTAGCCTCTTGACCGGGAAGGGGGCTCATCGTCTCGGCTTAGCGAACAGACGGGCGATAAAGCTGGATGATAGATAGTGCATTTGATACGTTGATAAGGTACGGTCCATGATAAAGCTCGGGGCGTGTGGATGCGATAGAGGGAGGGGGGGTGTACCTTGAGTTAAGGTACTTTAACGTGGAACCTGTTGATGTATGGCCTACGGATAGGTACGGATAAGGTATGACGAATCGCGAATTCCATTGTTTGGGACTGCAAGTCTGCGAGTGCTGCAGAATGCAGAACGTGCGGAGTCAAATGCAGATAATACTTCCCCCCGTCCCTGCTGCACTTTCCTCTGCTTTGGGCCGAAACCATGGTTCCTCCCAATCAGAGGGATTCCGGAAGGGGCGTGGCGTGGGGAGGACACTGTGACAGTCATCCGGTGTTGCAGGCTGACTGGTGGACTGGAAAGAGTCACCCGGTCTCGCCATCCCCCCCAGCGTCGCCGGCTGCTACCGCCAGCTGTCTCGGGGTTCCTCAATAGAGAAAGGCCTTGTCCTGTCCTGTCCGCGCCTACCTAAGGTACCTAACTAACTACCGTACTTTCACTGGTTGATGTCATCCAATGCATCCGGCGTGCTCGCAAAATGACGACAAATGCCGTATTCAACTTGCAACATGCACACTGTGACACCCGGGGTACGATAGGTAAGGTCCTCATCCTTCACAAATCCCCCCATCATCAGCTAACCGACTAACGTAGCCTGCCTTTCGAAGGGCTATGTGTCTGGCATTGGCGATTTGCCATTGGGTGAAGTTGGCCATCTTGCCGCTGAAGGGCTGCCAACTCAGCTTGGTTGTGGTTGCTCAGGTCATATGGCCTCCCTCACCGGCACCCTCCTTCTCCATTGACTAGGTAGGTAGCTTAGGTAAGTAAGTAGGCAGGTGTTATCACGACAGTAACCACCTTTTCCCTCCACCTCAGTCCAAGTCGCTTCTTGGGGTAGATTTCGCAGGTTTCCTGCCATGGAAGGGCCAACACTGTCCCCCAATACCTTAAGAGCCTTGGGCGTGACAATTGCCTTTGTTTGTTTTGGCGGGAAATGATATCACCGGGTCAGGAGGACGTCATGGTCGATTTGATACGGGCTGGAGTTGTCATCAGCCTGTTCAAAATTGTCCAACTGCAAATGCCTACGAGAAATCTAGGCAGGGGATTATTGACATGCTCATTATTAGAAAAATGCAGTCGAGAGATTTGAATCGCAAGGGTGCTAGAGAGTCGCTTTTGCATCTACTTGTTACTCCCACATCCCAGAACAACTTGCGCATGCGCATGAGTGATTAACTCGCCCTCTTAAGTCGATGTTGTTTCTTATGACTCCCGTAATCCATCCCGAGTCTATCTGTTTGTTTATGGCAAACATCCGCAGACCCGTGGACCGGTGGACTGGGCGGGACCCTCGTGAATGCCTCGGACACCACGGCACCTGCTCCTCCGCCCGGCTCGTGCTCGGGCTTAGTCAGAAGACTTGGCGCTCAGGGCACGAGCCAGTCGACATTTCACCGCAATGCCCGGAACGGGCTCAACCTCCACTTGGATACCTACCTTACTACCTGTGGACGCTGCTGCGGCCTGCCAACTGCTCACGGGCCCATGCCATGAAACCTCGACACTTGCAAGCTCTCTCGCATTGATCGTCCACCGGCTTGGCAACCATCACGAAGGTGGTGACATCTGAACAATTAGGAAGACCACACCAAGAAGCAGAATGCGAAGGACGAAACCCTCCGCCATTGCCAGCATCTAGACCGTGCCTGCCAAGATGTGCGACTTCTCCACTTGCAGTGAGTGATTAGTAGCATAATGTAATATAACTCATCACGTTCTTCAATAGCTGGGACTTTCTCTCATGTTTTCCTAGGCTCCGGCACCCTTTCTCTCCGTCGCCGACGGGCTATGGTTGGGTCCGGGTATTCCCCGTTCTAGCTGCATGATTCAGGTCGGGATGGCTTGACATAACCTTATTCCGCGCCGTACCTGACTTCAGCATACGATACGGAGGCCGAGTCGAGGACAACACGATACCAGAGGGCGATGGAGATGCGCGACGTCTGAGCAGTCAGTTCACTACCATCTTCTACGTATTTGAATTGAGGTCAACGCCCACGATGGATCGTGCTACCGGGGTGGCCGGTGAACCATCGGTTGTTGCCCTTCAGACCTCAGTGCGCGCATCTCAAGGCCATCCTTAAATCGTTTACGGATACAACATCGAGCAATATGCAGAGCACAGCCAATCCCCACGATTCTACCCGTCACTCTAATATCACAGGGGCCTGTTGTATCCGTCTTCCCGAACGACAACATGCAATTATTACCTTACACGGGCGCTGCTGGCCGACTGCTCCCTTTCGTGGTCGAGGCTTTTACAACACAGCTCAACGAACTTGACCAAGTACGGGCCGAGCCCCATCGTCTCGATATTATTGACTGCATTTGTTCGGCCAGCGTATTGATACCTCAAAGTAAAAAGGTTCTGACTCCTAAATTGCTCAAGGTACTGCCAAGTATGCCCTCGAGCTAGCGCTCTGTCCTTCCCGCTTCCTGTCTATTTTTTGTCTTCGTTCCGGGGCAAATCATGACCTAGTGTGGCAAAGATCCACGCTAACCACACTTGCGAGATGCATGGCAAATGAAGGAGCGTAGGAGCCGTCGGATATTTTTGCTGCTGGAGATCTTTCTTCTCGCGGATACGAGGACAAAGAAGAGCACGACAGAAGGCTACAACGGTAACTTTGCAGATGTCCATTACCTAGTAAGTTGCATTGTCAACTGGTTTGCAGTCACTCGCCTATCCGCTCGACCCACCAATGCACCTATGGGCACGTCCACTGAAGAACTCAAGGAGCGCCTCAACTCTATACACCACGCGAGTACTACCCAGACGCCGGTTATGGCTAGAGAGAAGCTACCAAGATGGAAAATCGAGCCCCATTCTTTCTTGTTGTGTTTCGAACTGTCTTGTTTCGAATCTTCTTGGCCCACCGTCTGCTGGCTTAGTGGCTTCTTTCACCCTTGTTCACACCTCTACCAGCTATACCTGGCCCGGCGATTCTTTTATCTCATCTGAACGTCAATTAGCTGACCGATGTCAAGCTCGAAACAAACAAAGGAGCGGTTGTATCTTCAACCGCATCATGTGCCCATGTCTTTCATTCCTAACGGTTACACAGGGCGGTTTTTTAATTCTGTCTCGACGATGAACGCCACTCCCAAGCGTTCGGGCGCTGTTAAGCACAATGCCACGTCCCGACGATGCTCGGTCGAATGTCGTCTTTCCTTGGCCTCGGTTCATCCCCACAACCTCACTCCACCTGAGAACTGAAGGCTCTGCCATACCTTTGCCAGCGAGGCTGACTTAGTGTGTTCTTGGCCCTCGAAGTGGCAGGTTGAGCTTCCATGCTTTGTCCATCGCACAAGGTCCCTGGGTTGCTCGTCCGGTGCTGGCTCCACATAGGATGGATCGCCGTCCGAGCCACTGACCAGCCGCTCACTCTGCGAACCCAGGATGTGTTGTTGGGTGATACGGTAGCTTCTCAGGTATACACTCCTGGCTAGTTTCTTGACATCCGCAAGCGTGTAGTCGAACAAACCTCCTTGGCGCCACCATCTAGGTGGAATTTGAAGGAGTTGCTATAATGGTGTGGTCAAGTTGTATATATGTCTCTCACGAGTCTCTTCCTTCAATCCCGATTCTCCCTTGTCTCTGTCCTCATCACCTTCACTTATCTCCAAGTCTTTATATCTCTTTTCGCTTGAGAGGCATTCTTTTATAAACGACATAGCGAACGGGCTGAGCATCGCCACCATGTCTCCTGCCAGCAAACTCCTTGGGCTCTTGAGCCTTGCAGCAAATGCTCAGGCAGCATGCTCTAATTTCATAATAGACGATTTTTCAAGATCATCTGTTGGCGGAGTCAACAAGCTCAATTCGTGGACTAGTGACGACGGTTCCATGTCAAAGATCGCCATCACCAACGGAGCACTCACTTTCACTCCCAAAGCCGATACTACTTCATACTTCTACGAGACTCTAGGGTGCGTCAAAGCAGCTACTAAGGGCTACAAGGCCTTGTCGCTGTCGATCACGGGACCCAAAGACGCTTCCATGTTGTTGGAAATTCAGTCAAGAACATCATGTAGCGACAGCACATACAAGAGCCAATGGGTCACCATCTCGGGCCTCACTGGCTCACAGCAAACCGTTACCATCTCTCTATCTTCATTCACGGAGGCAAACCTTGACGCCATCACCGGATTCGTCTGGTCCACATACTCTCAATTCTCCTCGTATTCATTCGACAATTTGCAGTTCCTGTGCAATGATGCCACCAGTCCATCTGCTCCAGCAACACCAATTTCAAGCAGCTCTCAGTCCAGCTCCATTCTTTCGGGTGCTACCACTCGCACTTCGGTACCATCTACATCCGGAACTGCACGAGCTGCAAGCACGGTGTCGAGTACCGCCCCCTCCTCTTTCTCGACGTCAGCCAGGCCATCAGGCGCCTCTCAGAGTGCTACCTCGTCCGCGGCAAACTCCCAGGCCAGCAGTACATCTTCGATAGCTTCAAGTGTCCGCTCACCATCCTCGTCCATATCTTCTGTCAGGATGTCAACTACCTCCAGCTCTGCCACTTCCCAGTTGTCACCTGCTTCGTCGAGCTGCAGCAATCTTCTCATCGACGATTGGGAGTCCCAATCACGGCTGACTTTCCTCTTCTACAATGCCATGCTTCAGCCAAGCAGCGATGACGGTACCATGAAGAGCATCGCTGTGAGCGGTAACAGGGTCACCTTATCACCAAACAATAAGGACTCTTATTTCTACAGCAAGACTGCCTGCACAAATGCCAAGACGCAGACTTATGGTGGCATCTCTCTGCGCATCAAGGCCACCAAGGGTACGACATTCCAAGTCCAGATGGCATCGCCGGCGACATGTGGCGGTGACGATACAGTCTTTGGCTTTCAGTCCACGGCTGATCTCGGATGGACATTCGACGGCACCGAAAAGCTGTACAGCTTTCCCTTCTCCAAGTTTCCTACCATCGACCAGTCCAAGATATCCTCAATTTTGTTCGGCTCACTCTCAGGGGCTGTGACTTTTGGTCCCATGGCCTTCTACTGCGGAAGCACACCCTCTGAGTATATAGTCAAGACTCAGCCGTCCATTTCTGCTACAGCTTCGACTGTCCCTGCGCCCAGCGCCACAGTCCCGGCCAAGGTCATCGATAACTTTGCAAGCCAGAGCCAAAACGCTCTTGGATTCTGGCACGGAGGTGACGTCGACACTGCAGCGAAGTGGAGCAAGGGAAAGGTCGTTATCAAGGCACCGGACGCCGACTACTCCTACTACACGCAATTCGGAGATGGCTGCACCGACATGACCATGTACGATGGTTCTTACTTGCACGTTGCCTACTCGGGAAGCAATAAGTTCACCATTGCCATGCAGCAGCACAACACACAGTGCAGCGATACTGTAGCACCTTTCCCCGAGACCTGGGATTCGTTGGAGGCGGCTCGCTATGCCACTGGCAACGACATCTACATTCCCATTTCTCACTTCAACATCGTACGCAAGCGTGCCGTTGGCCTGGCTTTCAAAGGCTTCTATACCAATGAGGCGGTCACTTTGACCAAAGTTGAAATCGTTTCGTCTGTTCCCGCCAATACGCTTATCCCGAATAAGCTGCCTAGCGGTAACCTGGTCTTTGCTTGCAAGCGACCCAATTCGATCGCCTTTGCTATTGATGATGGTGACCCAAAGTATGCCCAGGAGGTTATGGAGGTCATCAGGTCGGAGAACATCAAAGTCACCTTCTTTACCGTCGGTGCCCCATTGAGAGACCCCTCTACGAATCTGAGCACCATCTATCAGGACATGATGAAGGAAGGCCACCAGATGGCCCTTCATAGTTACACCCACCCTAGAATGGAGGGGCTCCCCAACAACGACGCTATCATGTGGGAGTATAGCCAGGACATCGCCGCTGTCAAGGAGCAATTCGGAATCACGACGAAGTACTTCCGCCCTCCTTTCGGTAACGAGGGTGCTCGTATGAGACAGCAGCTGGTTGCGGCAACGCAGAGCAACAACCCCTACATTGTGAACTGGAACATCGATGTCGAGGATTGGCTCTACGCCCAGTCCGACACTCCCGAGCAGCAGAAGGTGTCTTTCAAGCGCGACCTGGACAAGGGCGGCAGTCTCGTTGTCATGCACTACTTGTATCCCAGTACTGTGAGCTATTTGAGGGACTTCATCAAGATGGCCAAGGCCACGGGAAAGCAGCTCATGAGGGTGGATCAGTGTATGGAGGACCCCGATGCGCCTCCGTTGTAGTCGATGAGATGGGATTGAAATAGCTATATATGGGATGAGATGGAGACATATAGAGATCCAGGCAACTTTTTAATTTATATTTTTCGCAAACATTATACCCTACTCACCTGTTAACTCTCTCTCGTATTTAGAACTGGCCTTTTTTAGATATAGGGAATTACTAGGTACAAAATGGAAAGTAGTTAGTATATACGAAAATTCTATATTTCAGTTCTTCTATTTAGTCTTTATTTTATTTAGTATACTGCGCATCTAAAAACGCTTATTCTATATAAGTATACTTTTTTTTGATAATATAATCCGCTAAGGCTAGATTATATAAATATAAATAAAAGAAATTAAGTATATTATACTTTATACTTACCTTCTAGGGTCCGGCCCGCTTTATTAAGAGCTAACTTTACTTTATAAATAAGCTAGTTTTATTAAAATTAATATTAAGTTTCAATTACGTAATAAACTTTATAATTAATTATAGCTAGTTATAGCTATTAATATAGCTCGAATTATTATTAATAACGTAATATATTAATCGCTCTCTTAATAATTAAATACTACCCTTTACTTTTTTTTTTATAATAGTTTTTCTTTAAATATTTTTATTTAATATATTTATTTATATTCTTTCTGAGCTCTTAATTATATTCTTAAATCTAAGCTTATTTATATTATTTTATTATATTAAACGGGTATTGATAAAAATAACGCTTATTATAATATATATTTTTTATAGATTAATATTATAAATATAATACTTATTAAAACGGTCTTTTTATAACTTAAGGTTATTTAATATAATATTTATAAAATCGAACTTTTAGTTATTAAAAAAGCCCTAGGGGTTAATAATTAGTTAGTATTTTAGTATTTTAATAAATATGCTTAAGTAAGTAAATAATTTAATAGTAATAGTAATAATAATAATAATAATAGTAATAATAA